>SJYT01015656.1:26396-64012 GCA_006410635.1 Cephalophus harveyi | reverse complement strand
CTTTGGAAGGAATGATGCTAAAGCTGAAACTCCAGTACTTTGGCCACCTCATGCGAAGAGTTGACTCATTGGAAAAGACTCTGATGCTGGGAGGGATTGGGGGCAGGAGGAGAAGGGGATGACAGAGGATGAGATGGCTGGATGGCATCACTGACTCGATGGACGTGAGTCTGAGTGAACTCCAGGAGTTGGTGATGGAAAGGGAGGCCTGGCGTGCTGCGATTCATGGGGTCGCAAAGAGTTGGACACGACTGAGCGACTGAACTGAAAGTACAGAATGATGAAGCTATCTTATGGAAGATAACTTCAGTGGGATACCATCATGCCTAACAGTCTGAAAATATTCTGGAAAATCTCAGTTCCTTGGAAAGGACACCTCTCAGCTCCATGATACTAGAATCACAGACTTAATCACTTCTTGCTAAGCCATCATCTCTGCTCAGCTTAATCTCCATAAACTGCTGGAGTTCTGCAGCTTGTCAAGTCACAAATTATGTTTTTCTTCCCACTAAAAAACATTAACTGCTATATTTAAAATGAATAACCAACAGAGACCTACTGTATAGCACATGGAACTCTGCTAAATATTATGTGGCAGCCTGGATGGGAGGGGAGTTTGGGGGAGAATGGCTACATGCATATGTATGGCAGAGTTCCTTCGTTATTCACCTAAAAATGTCCTAACACTGTTAATTGGCTATACCACAACATAAAATAAAAAGTTAAAATACTTTGATTAAAAAAAGAATACATTTTGGCTTATTTTGAAAAAAGTTCAAATATACAGAAAATTTACAAGACTATTACAGTAAGTTCTCATATACCTTTCTTCTATTGTCTTTAGGTTTAATGTGGTGGTTTAGTCAATAAGTCCAAAGAAGGCAATGGCAACCCATTCCAGTACTCTAGCCTGGAAAATCCCATGGATGGAGGAGCCTGGTAGGCTGCAGTCCATGGGGTTGCTAAGAGTCAGAGACGACAGAGCAACTTCACTTTCACTTTTGACTTTCATGCAATGGAGAAGGAAATGGCAACCCACTCCAGTGTCCTTGCCTGGAGAATCCCAAGGACGGCAGAGCCTGGTGGGCTGCCGCCTATGGGTTCACACACAGTCGGACATGACTGAAGCGACGTAGCAGCAGCAGTAGCTGTCAATAAGTCATGTCTGACTCTTGTGACCCCATGGACTGTAGCCTGCCAGGCTCCTCTGTTAGGTGTTAATATTTTGTCACATTTATCTATGTGTCTTTCCTTTTAGCCTTACCATTCAAGAACAAATTGCAACTATCATGACCTAATAGTTCTGATGTCTTTTAAGAACAAAGACAGTCTCTTATATATCTAGTTTACATATTGGTGAAGGGATAAACACAGAGACCAACAGAACAGAACAGAGAACCCCCAAAATGATCCAGACAAGTACACTCAAGTGATTTTTGTTTTTTCCAAAAAACAATGAAAAAGCAAACTCCATGCAGAATGGCAGTCTTTTCAAAAAATGGTGTTAAAGCAACTGGACATCCATAAGCAAATAACAAATAAATAAAAAGGAACCTCAGCTTAAACCTCATACTTTACACAATTAACGGATTATAGGTTTAAAGCTAAAACAAGGCAAGAATATACAATGGAGTAAAGACAATCTCTTTAACAAGTGGTGCTGGGAAAACTGGTCAACCACCTGTAAAAGAATGAAACTAGATCACTTTCTAACACCACACACAAAAATAAACTCAAAATGGATTAAAGATCTAAACGTTAGACCAGAAACTATAAAACTCCTAGAGGAGAACATAGGCCAAACACTCTCCGACATAAATCACAGCAGGATCCTCTATGATTCACCTCCCAGAATATTGGAAATAAAAGCAAAAATAAACAAATTGGATCTAATTAAAATTAAAAGCTTTGTACAACAAAGGAAACTATAAGCAAGGTGAAAAGACAGCCTTCTGAATGGGAGAAAATAATAGCAAATGAAGCAACTGACAAACAACTAATCTCAAAAATATACAAGCAACTTATGCAGCTCAATTCCAGAAAAATAAACGACCCAATCAAAAAATTGGCCAAAGAACTAAATAGACATTTCTCCAAAGAAGACATACGGATGGCTAACAAACACATGAAAAGATGCTCAACATCACTCATTATCAGAGAAATGCAAATCAAGACCACAATGAGGTACCATTTCACACCAGTCAGAATGGCTGCGATCCAAAAGTCTACAAGCAATAAATGCTGGAGAGGGTGTGGAGAAAAGGGAACCCTCTTACACTGTTGGTGGGAATGCAAACTAGTACAGCCACTATGGAGAACAGTGTGGAGATTCCTTAAAAAACTGCAAATAGAATTGCCTTATGACCCAGCAATCCCACTGCTGGGCATACACACCGAGGAAACCAGAATTGAAAGAGACACATGTACCCCAATGTTCATTGCAGCACTGTTTATAATAGCCAGGACATGGAAACAACCTAGATGTTCATCAGCAGATGAATGGATAAGAAAGCTGTGGTACATATACACAATGGAGTATTACTCAGCCATTAAAAAGAATTCATTTGAATCAGTTCTAATGAGATGGATGAAACTGGAGCCGATTATAGAGAGTGAAGTAAACCAGAAAGAAAAACACCAATACAGTATACTGACACATATATATGGAATTTAGAAAGATGGTAATGATGACCCTGTATGCGAGACAGCAAAAGAGACACAGATGTATAGAAAGGACTTTTGGACTCTGAGAGAGAGGGCGAGGGTGGGATGATTTGGGAGAATGGCATTGAAACATGTATACTTTCATGTAAGAAATGAAGCACCAGCCTATGTTCGATACAGGATACAGGATGCTTGGGGCTGGTGCACGGGGATGACCCAGAGAGAGGATATGGGGTGGGAGGTGGGAGGGAGATTCAGGATTGGGAGCTTGTATACACCTGTGGCGGATCGATGTCAATGTATGGCAAAACCAATACGGTATTGTAAAGTAAAATAAGGTAAAAATAGAATTAAAACAAATTAAAAAAAATATTTATTTATTGAAGTATAGTTGACTTACAACATTGTGTTAGTTTCAGGTGTACAGCAAAGTGATTCAGTTATATATATATATATATAATATATACACACATGTATACATATATTTATATTTTTTACAGTCATCTTAATTTTATATTTCCTCCCTAGATGTGTACTTTTATCTATAGATATTGCATACAGGTATTTGAGCTACTTAAAATAGTAAATATATGGAAATGGCTTAATACATTTTTCCTATAGCTAATGAATTAGGGTTAGGGTTAAAAGTATTTATTTATTGAAGTATAGTTGACTTACAACATTGTGTTAGTTTCAGGTGTACAGCAAAGTGATTCAGTTATATATATATATATAATATATACACACATGTATACATATATTTATATTTTTTACAGTCATCTTAATTTTATATTTCCTCCCTAGATGTGTACTTTTATCTATAGATATTGCATACAGGTATTTGAGCTACTTAAAATAGTAAATATATGGAAATGGCTTAATACATTTTTCCTATAGCTAATGAATGATTTGATTACTTAAAGAATAAGAAAATACTCCAAAATATGTTGGGTTCATACGTAAATGGATACAATATACACTAGCCTACCAAAGATGGTAGGAATGGGAAAATTACTAATCTATTTTTAATTGAATATAGTAAATCAGATAATTTTATGTTTAAGATGAATCCAGGTACTGAGAGATTTATCCATATGTTTATTAAGTTGAGAAAAAATTATCCTATCCTGGAAGATATTATTCTTTATTCTCTAATAGCTATGGTGTGCTGGGTCTTTGCCACATCCTGGACTGTGTGCTAATTGCTTAATGTGGATTAGATCATTTAATTATCATAATAATCCTTTGAAATATATGTTATTACTGCCATATTGAAGGGCCTCTGGTGGCTCAGATGGTAAAATGTCTGCCTGCAATGCAGGAGACCCAGGTTCGATCTCTGGGTTGGGAAGATCCCCTGGAGAAGGAAATGGCAACCCACTCCAGTACTCTTGCCTGGAAAATTCCATGGATGGAGGAGCCTGGTAGGCTACAGTCCAGGTGGTCACAAAGAGTTGGACATGACTGAGTGACTTCACTTTGACTTTGACTGCCAGATTACTCACTAGGAAAGAAATGATAGGAGAAATAAAAAAACTAGTTCAAGTTTGCATGAATATTTAAGATAGGAATTGAACTTAAATTGACACATTTCAAAGAATGAATCTTTTCTATTGTGCTATTTTGTTTTCCAAATCCAATTGGTTTCCAGTCACCTAACTAACATGCTTCAAAAAAATGACAACATTTATTGAAGTGTGGATGCAACCCACTATAAGTGATATCAATTTAGAAAATAGGAAACAGAATTTAAAAAATGGATAGAGCAGACTAGAGAAAAAATATCAGATTGCAGTATGTGTAAGTATATTTTCAAGAAACATTTTATGGTTATATAGGGTTCGGAGAAGGCAATGGCATCCCATTCCAGTACTCTTGCCTGGAAAATCCCATGGACGGAGGAGCCTGGTAGGCTGCAGTCCATGGGGTCGCTGAGTCAGACACGATTGAGCGACTTCACTTTCACTTTCATGCATTGGAGAAGGAAATGGCAACCCACTCCAGTGTTCTTGCCTGGAGAATCCCAGGGATGGCGGAGCCCAGTGGGCTGCCATCTGTGGGGTCGCACAGAGTCGGACACGACTGAAGCGACTTAGCAGCAGCAGCAGCAGCAGCATACATTGGGTTACTTTGTAAATTGCGTTTGAGATGCAGTCAGAAAAATGTGAATCTTTTGTTATACAGCAGTTTAGAGGTGTGTGTGGGATGAAATCAGGTAGCCTGATTGAAATCCCAGCTCCTCTCTTGTATATAGCTGTGTGTTGTATGGCCAGCAACCTAATCACTAGTATCTCACCACTGTTGTCTACAAAATAAAATAGTACTAATCTGCTTTATAGAATTTGTTCTGTAGATTAAATAAAATTGGACATATAAAAATCTGGCCCATGTGACAAATAAATGTTAGTCTTTCAATAGCAATTTCTTCCTTCAGTTCAGTTCAGTCGCTCAGTCGTGTCCAACTCTTTGTGACCCCATGAATCGCAGCATGCCAGGCCTCCCTGTCCGTCACCAACTCCCGGAGTTCACCCAGACTCACGTGCATCGAGTTAGTGATGCCATCCAGCCATCTCATCCTCTGTCGTCCCCTTATCCTCCTGCCCCCAATCCCTCCCAGCATCAGAGTCTTTTCCAATGAGTCAACTCTTTGCATGAGGTGGCCAAAGTACTGGAGTTTCAGCTTTAGCATCATTCCTTCCAAAGAAATCCCAGGGCTGATCTTCAGAATGGACTGGTTGGATCTCCTTGCAGTCCAAGGGACTCTCAAGAGTCTTCTCCAACACCACAGTTCAAAAGCATCAATTCTTCGGTGATCAGCTTTCTTCACAGTCCAACTCTCACATCCATACATGACCACTGGAAAATTTTAAAATATCCTGGTATGATGAGTCTATAGTAATTGAAGGGTGTGTACATGCATGCTAAGTTGCTTCAGTTGTGTCTGACTCTGTGCGACCCTATGGACTGTAGCCTGCCAGGCTCCTCTGTGCATGGGTTTCTCCAGGAAAGAATACTGAGTGGGTTGCAATACCCTCTTCGAGGAGATCTTCCCTACCCAGGGCTAGAACCTGCATCTCTCCTGTCTCCTGCAATTACTGGGAAACCCAGTAATTGAGGGGTATTGTGTATTTAATTTGTAAAGGTGATTTGAAAGCTTTTAGTGGTGACAGGGAAATTGAGTTGAAGTTGATCTTAAACTAGCAAGTTTTCTTTGCCTATCACATCTTTGCTAATGATTTCATGTACCTGACAACTAGAACTCATGCACAATTTATTAGTTTGCTAATTATTTTTGACACAATTCTGTTGTGATACATTTATATGAATCAGTAAATCATCTAAGTTAATGCTGAATACTTCATGAATTGTTACCCATTGTTACCTTTTCCAGATACAGGGCTTTCCGGATGGCTCAGCAGGTAAAGAACCCACCTGCAATGCAGAGAGGACGGTTTGATCCCTGGGTTGGGAAGATCCCCTGGAGGAGGAAATGGCAGCCCACTCCAGTATTCTTGCCTGGAGAATCCCATGGACAGAGGAGCCTGGCAGGCTGCACATGGGGTCCCAAAGAGTCAGGACACACTGAGAGACTAAGCACGCCAGCTAATCACATACTCACTTTATGGAAAAGCTGACTTTTCTTTCTCCTTGGTTCTATAATTTGTTTTGATGCCAAGATACATTTTCAGTTAAGTGTTTTAAATACAAGGTTTAATTTATAGTTCTAATGGAACACTGGCTGTGAAGGATTTAATAAGAACGCTGTCAAAACTGAAACAATTTCTGCATGGGTCGTAGCCAACAAAGGATTCGAGTGTTGCTACAATCCACGGGGTCGCAAAGAGTCGGACACGACTGAGCGACTTCACTTTCACTTTCTTTCAATGGAACACTGGCTGTGAAGGATTTAAGAAGAACGCTGTCAAAACTGAAACAATTTCTGCATGGGTCGTAGCCAACAAAGGATTCGAGTGTCCCAAGCAAGCGGAAGCACACTTATAAAAACAAAAACTCATACTCAAGCGCAATTTTAATTAAAACCTGACTTTAAAAGATTTTGACTAGCTGCTTTCTAGAGCAGTACCTAAAGTAGCAATTGTCTTTTGTCACAGGGAATTCAAATGGCAGGTGGAGACTGTTGGTGAATAAAGTTATTTGACAGATTAAAATTTTTTCTAAAGAAATCTGTATCTATAATAATTAAATTCTGTGAGGTGTATTTGCTGCACTGTTATAAGAGCCCTTTTTATCCTTTAGTTCTATCAGTTCTTGCATTGTATACCTAGAGGCTATGTCTTAAATTTAAAATGGTTAGTTTATTGTTGAATTCATCCTTTTGTGTTAGGAAATCTGCTTTCTTATCTCTAGTAATACTTGTCTTTTAATCTGTCTGCTATTAGTATAACTACACCAGGTTCCTTTTGAATAGTGCTTTTGGCACAATATACGTTTTCCCATTTCCCCCTCAAACATTCGGTGTTGTCATGTTTAAAGAGAATCTTTTGTAATAAATATATAATTTTTAAAAATTAGGTCTGACTATCTTTGTCTTTTAATTAGGTAATCTATTTGCTTACATTAAATGTTAAGTCATGGGATTTTCCAGGCAAGAATCCTGGAGTGGGTTGCCATTTCCTTCTCCAGGAGATCTTCCCGACCCAGGGATTGAACCTGGGTCTCCTGCATTGTAGGCAGACACTTTACCATCTGAGCCACCAGGGAAGTCCCAGATATACCCAGTAGTGGATATATATAGGCACATATTCTACATCTGTCTTTCTCTCTCTCTCTTTACTACCTAGGTATATTGGATTACTTTTCAATATCTGTAATTTGCGTGGGCTTCCCTGGTGGCTCAGAGGTTAAAGCGTCTGCCTGGAATGCGGGAGACCCAGGTTCGATCCCTGGGTTGAGAAGATCCCCTGGAAAAGGAAATGGCAACCCACTCCAGTACTCTTGCCTGGAGAATCCCGTGGACGGAGGAGCCTGGTAGGCTACAGTCCGCGGGGTCGCAAAGAGTCAGACACGACTGAGCGACTTCACTTTCAATTTGAATACTGTTTTCCAAGCATTTTGTAGATTTACAATCCTCAATGTGGTTATTGTTATTAAGAGTTGTAGTGAATTTATTGTTAGCTTGAAAATATTTACTGAATAGCATGTATAACTATATGCTATTTTTCAATATAAGAAGCCAGGCAGAAAATGTAAACAAATGAAACTCAAATGTTCATTATATACTTAGAAGTCAGGAGGACCTAAGGAACCTAGTGAGATTGCAGAGGATATTCAATAAAGGAAGAAAAAAAAATGCAGTTTAGAATACAGAAAATGGCTAGAGAGGAGGGTTCTAGAATACCAGAGTTGAGATGGAGGAAATTAATGAGATATCTATATATTGGAATGGTTTTTCTGGGGATTGGCTTAAGTGATGTTGGTGGGCCAACAAAATGGGCCATGAAAAATGATGTGGTCAGAAACTAAGAAACTAGGAATCAATGGCATGAAACCAGGGGGACTAACATGGTGCTGAAAGTGATGGGGCAGAGCAGCAGGAAAAATGGAGCATGCTCTAAAACTCAGAAAGATGGGCGCACATTCTAGTGGTTGGTTCATGGCTTTTATGAGGATATGGAAGTAATCCATGACTTCCATTTTATTTATTTTACATTATTTATCTATTTGACTGTGTTGGGTTTTAGTTGGGGTATATGGAATCTTTGTTGTAGTGCACGAACTCCCTAGTTGCTGTCTCTTATACACATCTAGATGTGTATAAGAGACAGGCATATACAATACTAAATGCGTCATTAATATTTTTGAAATAGCTATTTATTTAGATATATCCATATGATTATTCTTTATAGTTCTTATTTCTTTCTTCCTGTATTTCGTATTTCCATCTGAGATCATACTCCTTGAGTTTGAATAACTATCTTTAGAATTTCTCTATTGTGAGTCAACTGGTGACCCATTTTCTCAGATTTTTATCATCTTCAAATCTCTTTGTTTCATTTTTGAAAGATATATTTGCAAGGTTAAAAAAAGATATTTTTACAGTGTAGAATCCTAGGTTTCTAGTTACTTTCAGCACTTTAAAAATGTCAATACAAGAAAAGAATATTTTACTTATTAGCATATATGCACCCAATATAGGAGCATCTAAAGACGTAAAACAAATACTAACAGACATAAGGAGAAATTGACTGGAATACAATAGTAGGAAACTTTAATGTCCAACAGACATCAATGGACAGATCTTCCAGATAGAGAATCAATAAGGCAACAGAGATCCTAAATGATACAATAGAACCCTCAGACTTCATTGATACTTTGAAGACATTACAATCTAGAAAACCCAGAATAAACATTCTTTTCAAGTGTACTTGAAGCATCCTTTGTTGTTGTTGTTATTCAGTCGTTAGGTTGTGTCTAACTCCTTGTGATTCTGTGGACTGTAGCATGCCAGACTTCTTCTGGGTTACTATTACCCTAATACAGTCCACACCTAAATCATTCATTCAGATATCTCAGTTGGTGGGGGAGGGCCACAACCACCCTCTTTCAAGCTTTCATGCTCAACTATTCCCACTGGCATCTCACTTGGAACACCAGTCCATTGACCTTTTGGCTTCCTCGCAATCCATCAACTCTTTGTCATTTCCCTTTTTATTCAGTACAGAGTTAAAGGCAAAATATTAAGGGAATATTCTTTCTGATATATTAAATCAGTATTTAAAAATTTAAATTATGCATAGCAGTTTTTATGCATGTACATAGAAATAATACATTGAACACTATGGCCCAATATGCATACGTGGGCACATATATAACAGAACAAGGGGTTATGAAGTTCACTCTGCTCCAGAGAAGGAAGTGGCATCCCACTCTAGTACTCTTGCCTGGAAAATCCCATGGATGGAGGAGCCTGGTGGGCTACAGTCCATGGGGTCGCAAAGAGTCGGACATGAGTGAGCGACTTCACTTTTCACTCCATGCATTGGAGAAGGAGATGGCAATCCACCCCAGTATTCTTGCCTGGAGAATCCCAGGGACAGAGGAGCCTGGTGGGCTGCCGTCTTTGGGGACACGACTGAAGCAACTTAGCAGCAGCAGCAGCAGCAGCAGTACTCTGTTCCATTCCATTCCATCTTATTACATTTTATTCTAGACTATCTTTTGTGATTATATTTCATCATAAATCCTACCTATCCAGGATGGAGAATATATTCCCTGGTATAAGATAAAAGTGAGACCTTTTCATAATCTGCTGTAGTGGTCAAAGTAATATTAAAAAAATCATTATTATATATTCAGTTATGACTGTCTACAAAACACCTAAGAGGATTCAGAAAATAATATAGGTATTTCAGAATCTATTTACATATCCATCTAGAAACTTTCTATCTATTTAGATAAAATTATTTAAAAACATCAAAATGTAATAAAAACATATTTAAAGTTCAAGTAATCTGGCACCCATATAAATGTTGTAAAGGAGGTGGGAAAGGAAACACTACGTTTTTACATCCACTGCCCTAGAATTGCAGGCTCAGTGGGAATATGGATGGCTTATTTTCCAAGTTATTGCAAAGGTTAGTTTTACCTTACTTTTTACTGCCTTTTACGCTGTCATTTGTTTTATCCTCTTTTATGTCTTAAACCATGCACCGTTTGATTAGTAAACCATTGCTTAGTGCCCTCTCATTCTCCTTTATCAGTATAGTCCCCCACTTCAAAATAGGATACTGATTTCTTTGTTAGAGTAGCAAAAGGTACAAGAACATATACCAAAACCATAGTAACTTAGAACAAAGGTATTTAATTTCTTGCTTATGCAATGTTTTATTGACATCATAGGTCATCAGGGTTAAAACTGGGGTGGCTTGTTTGCAGGCCGCTACTTAGAAAACAAGAATGATGGCAGCTCTGCTATCCTCAACATGTGATTATAAAAGTTTCCCTAGGGATCAGCATTCCAGGAGCAGGAAGGGGAAATCCTGAAGGAAGACACAGGAAGAATTTATGGCTGTGTTTAGAAGTGAATTTGTCCATTTCTGTTTTCTCTTTCATTGGCTGAAATTCAGACACATTGCCATGTCTAAATGCAAGGAAGCCTGGGAAATATAATCTAGCTGAGAATTCAAAAGTGGGTAAGAAGATGGAAATGGCTTCTTCTCTTTTAACTTTTCCGCTCATTTTATGGATTGTCCTAGAGGTTTGGCATACCTTTGAAAGGACACTTTAGAATAAATATTTTTATAAAGGACTCCTTCATTTCTATTCGTGCAGGATTTTGGGTATTTGTGGATTTCCTAAACCCCAAATTTTAATCGTATGATTCTTCAATTGGGCTCATTCTGAAGCTTCATCCATCTTGGTATTGCTACAACCATACTGTTTGTAATTGACAGAGATGGATGACATCACAATAGAGCATTATCCACGTGGAGGGGCACCCACAGAAAGCTGGCATTATGAAGTGAACATTACACCACAGTACTGTCAATATATGAAATCGGGAGTAACTATCAGCAATCAAGGTGAGATCATTTTTCATCTTTGTGAGCAGATTGATCAAGGTCCTGTGTATTCAGCTGGGATAGAAGGAATACATATATACTAGGTGTCTTCTTTATATTGTCATTGTATCTTAGCTTAAGGTGTAATTTTATTTTCATTGACAAGACGCTTGAGATTTGAGTTTGCATATTTATAAGGATGAGTGGTCTCTACTTGCTCTTAGGTTGCTCACCATGTAAGAGAAGAGGTGGGTAAAATAGACTGCTTACAGTAGTGGTAGGAACATGTAGCCTGTTCAGACAGTACAGACTGGTTATCTCTCTCAGCAGTGTTCATTGACCTAATTGTGGGAACAGAGAAAGTAGACAGTGGGAGTTGCTCATGACATAAAAATCGAAATAGGAATGGTAAGCATTTGTGTACAGAATATAGATGTGGATTTGGATCTGCTTGAGCTGAATCCTGTCTCTGTCAGTGAGATGCTTGTTCTTAGCCAAGTTACTTTACTTCTCTGAGCCTCATCTGAATAAGGAAAATGTGAATACATTTTTTTGTAGAACTGATATGTATATAATGTATATCTATCATTCTATCTATCTTTCTAGTGATCTAGCTGCCTATCAACTATCTAGGTATGTCAGTACCTAGATATGTATGTAGATATACCCAGTGAAAGTGAAAGTGAAGTCTCTCAGTCATGTCCGACTCTTAGTGACTCCATGGAGAGTGTAATCTACCTGGCTCCTCTGTCCATGGGATTTTCCAGGCAAGAATCCTGGAGTGGGTTGCCATTTCCTTCTCCAGGAGATCTTCCCGACCCAGGGATTGAACCTGGGTCTCCTGCATTGTAGGCAGACACTTTACCATCTGAGCCACCAGGGAAGTCCCAGATATACCCAGTAGTGGATATATATAGGCACATATTCTACATCTGTCTTTCTCTCTCTCTCTTTACTACCTAGGTATATTGGATTACTTTTCAATATCTGTAATTTGCGTGGGCTTCCCTGGTGGCTCAGAGGTTAAAGCGTCTGCCTGGAATGCGGGAGACCCAGGTTCGATCCCTGGGTTGAGAAGATCCCCTGGAAAAGGAAATGGCAACCCACTCCAGTACTCTTGCCTGGAGAATCCCGTGGACGGAGGAGCCTGGTAGGCTACAGTCCGCGGGGTCGCAAAGAGTCAGACACGACTGAGCGACTTCACTTTCAATTTGAATACTGTTTTCCAAGCATTTTGTAGATTTACAATCCTCAATGTGGTTATTGTTATTAAGAGTTGTAGTGAATTTATTGTTAGCTTGAAAATATTTACTGAATAGCATGTATAACTATATGCTATTTTTCAATATAAGAAGCCAGGCAGAAAATGTAAACAAATGAAACTCCAATGTTCATTATATACTTAGAAGTCAGGAGGACCTAAGGAACCTAGTGAGATTGCAGAGGATATTCAATAAAGGAAGAAAAAAAAATGCAGTTTAGAATACAGAAAATGGCTAGAGAGGAGGGTTCTAGAATACCAGAGTTGAGATGGAGGAAATTAATGAGATATCTATATATTGGAATGGTTTTTCTGGGGATTGGCTTAAGTGATGTTGGTGGGCCAACAAAATGGGCCATGAAAAATGATGTGGTCAGAAACTAAGAAACTAGGAATCAATGGCATGAAACCAGGGGGACTAACATGGTGCTGAAAGTGATGGGGCAGAGCAGCAGGAAAAATGGAGCATGCTCTAAAACTCAGAAAGATGGGCGCACATTCTAGTGGTTGGTTCATGGCTTTTATGAGGATATGGAAGTAATCCATGACTTCCATTTTATTTATTTTACATTATTTATCTATTTGACTGTGTTGGGTTTTAGTTGGGGTATATGGAATCTTTGTTGTAGTGCACGAACTCCCTAGTTGTGGCATGCATGTTCTGGAGTTCAAGATTCAGTAGTTGCAATGCTCGGACTTAGTTGCTCCTCTGTATGTGAAATCTGTTTCCCAACTAGGGATCGAACCCACATCTTCAGCATTGCAAGGCAGATTCCTAACCACTGGACCACCCAGGAAGACCCTATCCATGACTTATGAGAGAAGGAATTTTTTAATGAAGTCAGCAGTCTGCTGTGACTGAGGGCATGAAGCAAAAGTTCCTGGAGGCATATAGTCAGTCTATAGAGAGTGGGATAAGGAGTATTTTTTTGTTTGTTTGTTTTATTGAAATGAATGTATGTATGCTATTGTGAGGAAAGCACCAGATATTTAAAATTAGAGAGAGAACCAAAATAGAGGGGTATTTGCTCTTAAAAGAGCAGGGACCCTTATTCGATAGTAGGAAGGGCTGATTCAATACAATATAGACCATGGTCTGCTTCCAGCTGACCCAATCACCTATTCCTTGTTTCCCATTCTTTTGTCCTTGCCAGGGTTCTGTTCAAGGAAAGAAGGCATTCTTTTAAGTAGAAAGGGGATCCATAGAGATAAATGTGTGCTTACAAAGCATTAGTAAGAGGATTGAAGAAATAGAAGTTAGGGGGCTTCCACTGTCTCTTCGTCTTGGGGTTGGATGGTTAGAGTTGTGACTCAAACTATAGAACTGCTCTGCTGTTCCACTGCAAAGTGCCTCACACACATGTGGCAGTAGTAGTGCTTCAAGCGTATCTATCCGATTTTGCTTGGTGGCAGTCAAAGCAGGAAAAAGGGCTTCTGCCCTATTTTTGCCTTCCTATTCCCATGTCACTGTGTCCTGCTGGATTGAATTCATTCACATGCAGAAATCAAGCTGTGTCTTGGAAATAGAAATTTTAGTTTTATCTCCTCTTCCATATAAGAAGTTGCATATAAATGATCAGGATTTGAAGACAAATGGTAATAAAGCTTGGGCTTCCCTGGTAGCTCAGTTGATAAAGAATCTGCCTGCAATGCAGGGGACCCCAGTTCAATTCCATGGTCGGGAAGATCCCCTGGAGAAGGGATAGGCTCCCTCCTCCAGTATTCTTGGCTTCCCTGGTGGCTTAGCTGGTAAAGAATCCACCTGCAATGCAGGAGACCTGGGTTGGGAAGATTCCCTGAAGGAGGGTATGGATATCCACTCCAGTATTCTTGCTTGGAGAATCCCCATGGGTAGAGGAACCTGGCAGGCTACAATCCTTGGAGTCACAAAGAGTTGAATGACTAAAGACAAGCACACAATAAAGCTTATTAAAGATATTCCCCAAATCCTTTTATTTATTTTTTGTTATTGCTGTTATCTATGTTTCTATAGTTCATTCCTGTAATCTTTTCTTGTATACTGTTATCAAGCAGGTCCATGCTCAGTAACCTTAGTTAAACTTGATGGCATATTAGGAAAAAACATGCAAAACAAGCTACTTACTTTGCTGCTGCTGCTGCTGCTAAGTCGCTTCAGTCATGTCCGACTCTGTGCGACCCCATAGATGGCAGCCCACCAGGCTCCCCCGTCCCTGGGATTCTCCAGGCAAGGACATTGGAGTGGGTTGCCATTTCCTTCTCCAATGCATGAAAGTGAAAAGTGAAGTTGCTCAGTCATGTCTGACTCTTTGCGACCCCATGGACTGCAGCCTACCAGGCTCCTCGGTCCATGGGATTTTCCAGGTAAGAGTGTTGGAGTGGGTTGCCATTGCCTTCTCCAACTCTGCATAAAATCCCCTCAAAGGCAATATAGTGAAGCTTTCAGTGTGATGCACGTTTCCCTATTTAAAAGGTTCAAAGGTCAGTTCTGGGTCCTGTGATGGGGTAGACTTTTCCATCTACCCTGGCTGCTGAGACACCACAAGTTTGTCTGTGCCTGCAGGAGGAAGAAGGGAAGTACCAGGCAGCCCCTCTGCTCACTCACTGGCACCACATTTTCCTGATCTCATTTCAAGCACATCATTTTCTCTGCTCATTTAGATGCTTGATAATAGTATGAAGTGGAGTTGTACTTATCCAAGTCTGAGTTGTTTCCAAGTCCAGTTTGTAAACTTTTACTTGTCTTTGTTGTCTGGCTTCGCTTCATGCAACTCTCATTCCCTGAATAGCTCCTGTTCCCTACCTAGCTTTCCCCTTCTAACTTTTTCCTGGCAAAACTGGGATCCTGGCTAAACTCAAACCTCCCACTTGAGCTGCTCCTGCGTATATATCCTGCCTGCTCAGAATCTCTACCTAGAAGTTGTAGTAGGCATGTTTCTAAGCATCTGCCCTTCAAGATTTCCATTCCCTCATTCAATCAAGCTCTCATTGATTGTGTGAAATGAAATATTACTCTGAAACATACTATTTCTGTGAAATGAGATATTTTCTTATACCAGTAACAAGCCATGACACAGCCATCTGAGCCCAGGTAAAACAATGCCAGCTATTCTGCAGCCATCAGCCACTTCCTCTCTGCAGGGGGTGGGATGTGGGAAGCACAAGAAGCAGTTATCCGCCACATCACCAGCTCTTATGGTTATACAAGGAATTAGGATGTGAACAATCAAAAAGCAGGATTTGGCCCCAGACAGCTGAGATGCATATAAAAGAAATGATTTCAGTAAGCCTTGTGTGTCTTCCCATACACAGAAGAGCATTAAATCTCTTCATGCAAGAAATCTGGTTTTCCTTAATTAGCAATAATCTTTTAATATTCGGATTACCTGCCCCTTGCTGCAAACTTGTGTATAGCCTGGCTCCTTCCCTTGCTTTCTCAGAAGCTGCTCTCTCCAGGTCACCTGAGATACTGTTTACTGGGCTTGGAGTCTTCATGATTCCCACTGAATAAACCTAACTCTCAACTTTTAGGTTGTACATATTTTTTTCAGTGGACAACTGAATAATGAGGGGAAGTAAATGCAACTTTTCAAAGAGTTATGCTGTCAAAGCGCTTTCCAGATATTATGTTATATGTGTGTGTGTGCATGTGTGTGCTCAGTTGTGTCTGACTCTTCGCAACGCCATGGACTGTAGCCTACCAGGCTTCTCTGTCCATGGATTTTTCCAGGCAAGGATACTGGAGTGGGTTGCCATTTCCTACTCCAGGGGGATCTCCTCAACCCAGGAATGGAACCTAAGTCTCTTGTGTCTCCAGCATTGGCAGGCAGATTCTTCACCACTGTGCCACCTGTGAAACCCTTTATTATGCTATAATTCTTTCAAAAGAGAAATTATCCTCAATTTTTTTAGTAGACCCACTCTAATTAATTGAGCTCTTCATAGCAGATAAATTTCTCTGGCTGGAGTCAGAGGTTGTAGCAGAAGCAGAGTTAGGCAAGAGAGATGTAGAGAGATGACTGAGCCTTGAAACAGGTTCACCCCAGAGCTTCTAAAAAGGATTGCAGCCTTGATGATACCTTTATGTCAGTCTTGTGAGACTCTAAGCAGAGAAACTATGTGACCTGGCCATTGTGTACACTTCTGATGCATAGAACTGGAAGATAATGCATTTTCCCTATTCCAGGATGCTAAGTCTATGGTGATATGCTGTGGCAGTAATAAAAAATAGTACAGAAGTTAGAGATCTCCAACTTAATATATCCAGTTCAGAACTTAGTATATTCCAAATCCTTAAACTCTGATTCCTCTCCAGTATTTCTTGTCACTAAAAGACATTATTATTCATATATTCACTTGGGTCCCAAATATCAGAGTTATTTCTAGACTTTTTTTTGAAACCCACATCCAACATTTTTCAAATACCTTTGGGTATTTTCCAGCATTTCTATATCTGATCCCTTCTCCCCTGGGAGCCTGATCCCAGCCTAGTCTAAACCATCACCTCTCTCAACAGAAGTTTTGAAATAGACTTTACTTTTTTATTTTCCTAAACAGAATCGTATTCACAGGATAATCATAGAAATGAAAATTTAAAAATGCCAATCAGATAATGTTATTCTTTTATTTAAAATTTTAGTTACCTCCTGTACATAGAATGGAATTCAAATCCTAGGTCATTTATGATGTGATCTGTCTGCCTCCTTGATATTCTCTTCTTTCTTACTAAGTTTGAATCAAATTAACATTCTATGGTTCTGATACACACAAAATTCATTGCTACTTCAGGCCTTTCCATCTTTGATTCCTTCTGCCTTGATTGTCCTTTTACCAGATATTGTAATACTTTGCTCTTAACATTATTCAAGTCTTTGCTTAGGTATCATTTCATCAGAGATTCTGCCAGATAAGACAGCCAATCACTATAGTTTTTTTTATCACTTCACCCTTCATCTTCCCTGGTGGCTCAGGTGGTAAGGAATCTCCCTGCAGTGCAGAAGACCCAGGTTCGATCCCTGGGTTTGGAAGATCCCCTGGAGGAGGAAATGGCAACCGACTCCAGTATTCTTGCCTAGAAAATCCCATGGATGGAGAAGCCTGGTAGGTTATAGTCTGTTTGGGTCACAAAGAGTTTGACATGACTGAGATACTTTACTTCTTAGGAAAATTCTTTTTTCTTCTCAAATTACATTTACATTTGCTTACTTTCTTTTCTTATTATATTAGAATATAAGCTCCATGAAAGCAGTGATTTTGACTGCCTTCATTATTACTGATCTCTCATTCACTATAACAGTCTCTGTTTCATGGCAGATTCTCAATAAGTAGTTGTGGAATAAGGATAGCATTAAACATCAAGATACAAATTTTGGCTTACTTCAAGTATCTTTGAAAAGTTTTGATTCAAATGTACTTGGTGGAAATGTGGGTAGTTAAGTAAGTGTACTGCAAGAAAATGGAAGTTTATGCTTCAACAGTGAAAAAAATCTATGAGAGATAATAGCTCTCATGATACAATGAGGCCATGATAGTCATAATACTTTTTTTTCCCCAAATGGTCATAATACTTTTGATTAAAATCTTACCTAATAATAGGAAGCAATGGGAATTTGGATTTCTCAGCCATCTTCCTTTTATTATTGATGTCTGACATGATCATTATTTATCAAGTCCTACTTTGGCTGGAAAATGATTTTTTATATGACATTTCAAGATTTGTGCCTTGAATGTACCTCATTTAGATATTTATATTTGCTAGGAAGACATCTCTGCTCTGGAATTGACAGATCATGTAAAAAGCTGCAAGAGCTAAGATTATTTTAGTATCTTTTAACATGCTATTTTGTGTTTTGTAATTATATGATGGGTTGAGGTATCCAAGAAAGGATCCTGTTGCCTATTTTTCCAACTTTATCACCCTAAGCTATGAGTCTAGGTATCTCATTGTATTTTTCCTAATTCCCTCCTTGGTTTCATAGTACAAGGATGGGTTTCTGGTAGCATTAATTTTCAAATGGGTGGCATAAATGCGGACAAACCGATGGCTCTCCTGAGGACACTGGAGGCTTAGTATCATTGCTCGATTCTTTATTTTCACTTTGTTGGCATACTGTTTTCATAACGTGTGCTTTCTTTTACAATTTCTAAGATTATTTCTCCCCAAAACACAGAGCTCATGGGTTATCTCTTCCATATCCAAAAAAGGAAAGAAGTTTTTCTAAAAATCTAACAAAGGAATTTTGGGTATTGGATGATGTAGTTGTGGGGTTGATGAATTTGGTGGTGGGTTCCGCTGTGTTTGTAGTGGAGTCTATATTGTTTGTTTTGGGGACTGTTGTTATAATGGAGTCTATTGTGTTGGCATTGGGGACTGTTGTGTTGGCGTTGGGAACTGTTGTGTCGGTGTTGAGGATGTTGGGGACTGTTGTGTCGACGTTGGGGACTGTTGTGTTGACGTTGGGGACTGTTGTGTTGGCGTTGGGGACATCGGGGACTGTTGTGTCGGCTTTGGGGACTGTTGTGTCGACGTTGGGGGTTGTTGTGTTGACGTTGGGGACTGTTGTGTTGGCGTTGGGGACATTGGGGACTGTTGTGTCGGCTTTGGGGACTGTTGTGTTGACGTTGGGGGTTGTGTCGACGCTGGGGACTGTTGTGTTGGCGTTGAGGACATTGGGGACTGTTGTATCTGTAATGGAGGTAGTAGGGGAGTCTGTTGTAGTTGCTCGTATTGGGGGTAGAGGTGGAAAGAAGGGAGGATAAAATGGAGGATATGGAAAGAGCTGTTGAGGTCTAGATGGATGAGGTCTTGGTGGATTTGGATAACCTGGGAAGAAAGGAGGGCGTGGTGGAATTTTCCTTGGACCAGAAGGTAGAAGAAGGTATGATGGAATTCTCCCAGGACCAGAGGGTAGAGAAGGGCGCTGAACAAATCCTGGGATAGAAGGAATGTATCGTGGAGGAGGCCGAGCAGGTAGCAGTGGTCTAGGCCCGGGCAGGCTGGGGCCTCTGTGACTCTCTCCAGACTATGGGGGAAAAAAAGAAGTAAACAGTTTTAGATTAGATATTTCAGTGTCAAGCATAAGAATGTGTATTTTCTGTGTTAGGCAGAATTCTTAGGTGCCTCCCAAGATTCCTATTCCCTGTTGGCCCAAGCTGGCCTGACTTATCAGTTGAGCTCATTTATTGTAAAATAGGTTCTACAGGTCAGAGAGAGAGTTCAGAGAGACTTGAATGCCTTCTGTTGATTTTGAAGCAGAGTGCCACATACCATGTGTGGAGATGATGACTTGGATGTGAATGCCTTGGGTGGAAAGAGCTGGGATTGGTCTCTGGTTCTTAGCCAGAAAGCAAGTGGGGACTTCAGTCTTACTGACAAGGGACTGAATTCTGTCAACATCCATGCAAATTGAAAGAGGACCTGGGCTCCAGAATGGACCATAGCCCTGGCTACACCTTTCGAAATTTCTAAGAGTATGAGCAAGAATCCAACCGAGCCAAGGCCAGAGTCTGACCAAAGAAATAGCGAGACAATAAATGCATTTTTAAAAAACTACTAGTTTATGGCAACTTATTATGCAGCATTGAAAAACTCTTACATGTGTCTAAAGTCTTTGTCAGAGAAAATGTAGAGTTTCTTTTTTACTCTCTGAATGCCTAGTCTCTCAATGAAACCTGAGATAATACTGAGTGGAAAAGAGATCAGTCAAATCATTTTGTTTGCTTATAGTAGAACGTGTGCTTGCAATCATTCCAAATGGGGAAAATGTCTCTTTATTCAGGGTTGTTCCAGGCTTTGAACACTAATAAAGTGTGAAATATATTACTACTTTTTGGTCTACACTAATATAGGAGAGGTAGAGACACACTCCTGCCTTTTGTGAGTCTACAAACCAAGTACCTACAATCCACAGCAGTTCAAAAATGGCTGAAAGGGAGGCAGAAAGCTAGTCTCTTGCAGTTTCATGCCCAGGTTTAAATTCTGCATCTGCTACTTAGAGATTGTGTGAATGTGGAGTCCTTTTGGAGACTCTCTTTCCTCATTTGGAAAATGTCAGTCCTAAAAGTATCCGCCTCCTAGGGCCGTTGTGAGATTTGTTGTGAAATGGTGCCTGTCAGGTACTTGGACCATGCTTGGTTCAGGTACAGTGCTCAAGAAATGTTACCTGCTACTCTGAAAATACAACTTTTAACAAATAGTGCAGGAAACAAATACTGATTAGGTTCCACTAGAGGAAAGATTAATGATTGTCTCACTAAAAGGTCAGCCTTTGTAAAGAGGCTTAAATAATATAAAATGGGGAGAGGGTGTGCAAGTGAAGGGAAAATATGGCAATGCTTTAGGGTAAGAAAGTACAAGTCTTCCTTTACTGAGGGTTTCTATGGACACACAGGCACATTCCCTCTTGCTCTTCTCAGGCCCTCCACCTATTGGTTTGTCTGTTGTTTTCCCTTTGATAATTCCTAACTTTAGAATTGGACTTCCCAAGTGGTGTGGTGATAAAGAATCTGCCTGACAATGCAGGAGATTCAAGAGATGTGGGTTTGATCCCTGGGTCGGGAAGATCCCTTGGAGAAGGAAATGGAAACCCACTCCAGTATTCTTGCCTATAAAATCCCACAGACAGAGGAGCCTGGCGGGCTACAATCCTTGGGCTTGCAAAAAGTCGAGCACGACAGCATGCACAACTTTAGAATCACCTTAAATTGTCCATGATTCCTTGTCATGAGTTCTTGAACAGGGTTGGCAGATAATGAAAGCACTGTGCCACCACAGATTATGGTCCTTCAGTGCTCTCCTACAAACCTCGCAAGTATTTGAAGATTGCTTTTCACATTCCTTAGTGGTCTGTGATTTACCCAAGTGGATGTTGATTTCATTAAAATTCTCTACTTCTTTCTGAGCCCCCATCTTCCCCACCAAGATGATTTTCCTCCCTCTTCTCCAAAATGATGCACACAATTGGAAATGAGTCACAGATTTGCCAGACACACAACCATAAAATATCAATATCTAAATATTTCCTTTCATTCACAAGTCACATCTCAGAGCTCTGCCAACTGTCCCGTTTGCTTCCTGCACTTCACGTATGTGCCTTTCAATTGTCTTGTTTTTTCAGTAAACTATCCCTTATGTTCAGTTTACCTTTTTGAAAAAGGTCCACTTTCAACTGTGCTTTCCCTTGCTGTGATAGCTCTCTGCATCTCTTTCCTTTATAGCAATACTTTCAGAAAAGGTAGTCTAGGTTTGCTAACCCTACTTCTTCATTTCTATTGACTCTTCAGTCAGGCTTCTCCCCACAACATGTCAGTGAAATTCTTTTATTGATGTACCAATGAGGTTGTAAAATGCCAAAGCTCTTCTCTATATCAGTACTCTTGTTTGCCCTTTCTAGCTAGTGATGTTTGACTGGAGTTTGGAGGATACTTGACTCAAGGGCTTGACAAGCCAAAAAACTAGTCAAGATGTTTAAAAAGTTTCAGGTTTAATTTTTAATTTTGAAGAAAACAAACTCTTAGTGTAGGGAAAATATTTAACATCATTTTCATTGTTGACACAAAGAATTAGGTAAAAGCAGCCTTGTCTCCTAAGGATATTCTGATATAGATCCAAAGGTTAGGTCTAATGAAAAATCTTCATAGTAAATGCCTGTTCTTTTCCTAATCTCTTAACCCAGCCACAGTGATTGGTTATTTTTCCACCTTGGGGTCGAGGTAGTGAACTTGGTAAAAATGATGTCAGTAGAAGAACCTGTCCTCTCACTGGAATATAATTGGAGCTGATTCTTTGGACCTAAATTTATTTGTATTTTAATAGAATTAATAGTAAACCCTTTGTCTTTCTTTGAGGATTATGAGATAATGTCTGTAAATTATTTTAATTTATGTAGAATTCTGTATAATGGAATGAACAGGCAAAAGATTTCATGCCCAATATTACTACTTATCTTGCCCATATATAAAAGATATTCTACTCATTGCATTTCTAAAATTCAGTAGTTGTTAATGATCATTAGTCTCATATAATTAAGCTGAGAAAAGACTTATTTCTACTTAGACTGCTTTATATTTTAAGATTAGGTCAGTAAGATATGATACGAACTTTTAAATATGTTGTATGTTTAACTGGCTTATCAAAAATTATATAATAAGATACTTAATAATATAATATGCTTAGTGATATAATACACAGATATGTACTTAGGCCAATGTTGGACTCCCTGAGTGACCTATTGAATGGCCTGGTCTTATTAAAGTTTCTGAGAGTAGATGGAAGAAGCATTATTTGATGTTTCAGAATGATATAATTTTATGCTTCCTGTTTTGTGAAAGTCCTAATAATCTGAAAAAAGTTTTCTTTTCCTATAAAGGATCTTACAGATCTTCGGCAGAAATTACTCTGGAATTAATCTCGTCATTCCTATATTGGAATTTATCCATCCCTCCTTGGAGATTATCATTTCACTACTTAAGAAAACCAAAAACTTGTGGGTTTTTATCTTTTGCAATTTAAGATATTTAGAAGCTTCTACAGTCTTTTTCATGAGATATGTTGGTACAAATGTTTATAGTTTCTCAAAAGTTAGCATGCATAGATTCCCCTGAGTGCTTGACAAAATGTAGATCCCTATATCTTCCTCACTGGGCTCTCTCGTTTGTTCTGGGATGAAGTACGGAATATATAGCATATTTTTAATAAATGAATCTGTTTACTCTGATGTAGATGATCCATGAACACTATGTATATGTGCTAAGTCCTGTCCGACTCTGTGATTTCATGGACTGTAGCCTGCAAGGCTCCTCTGTCCATGGGATTTTCCATGAACACTATGATGACCATAAATGTTCTTTTTTAACTATCTCATTTTATAGATTAGGAAATAAAGTCCCAATAACATTAAACAACAGTGTTAAATATCAGTAATATTCAAATATTGTCTTACAGTATGTTGGATCAAAGACTTGCAATCAATTTGTTTCAGCTACTTGTGAAATTGCTAATGTGTGGGACCCACATTTGTACGTGTCTGTATAATGTAGCCTGATATTGTAGATCCAAACTTTCTAAAATAGCAGCCATGAGCAATGTGTTGCTTTTGAAATTAAGTTAGCTTTTAAATTTAAGGCAGATTAAAACACTAGAACAGTCTTCAACAGTGATTGCTAACTACTAATATATAAAGTAGGATGATATCATTAATGCAAAAAGAAATCTGAAGTAGTAGTTGTTAGAAAAATATACAGATGTGTGTAATGAGACTTACCGAGAAACATGTTACAAAAGCCAAAAGGCCCAAGGTCAAGCACAGTGGTTTCATCTTTATGGTTATTCCTGAAAGTGAACACAGTGGCTGATCAGCATTACTTTTTAATAGTACTATTCGGAAAGTTTCTCAACACTTGTATATGACTCATACAGGAATACTGCTGCTGTTAAGTCGCTTCAGTCATGTCCGACTCTGTGTGACCCCAGAGACGGCAGCCCACCAGGCTCCTCCATCCATGGGATTTTACAGGAATACTACTGCAGCATTTTAAGAATTTTTGTCTAATATTATTTTGGGCTCACAATTAATGTCAGTAGGCTGTAGTAACATTTAACTTTAGAACGATGAAATTAGTTTTAACTTTTGACTTGTGAATGGCAAAAAAGTTGTTCAGAAAGCATTTATACCATAGGAACTTTTATAACTAAGGTTTTGGATTTCCGAAGTTGCTACTTTGAAATGGACAGCTTATTTGGATTTGAGTATCTTGGTATTTTAAAATAGTGATTATAGGGCTTTGTAGATTTCTACAGACTTGTATTTCAGATATTAATTTCTTAACTAGATCCTATGTTTTAAATTTAATTTCTTGGTACAACTGAAAAATAAGGAAAGAAACAGTATCACCCTACTAGATACAGTTTAAAGGAAAATTATCGCATACTATAAATCCTTTCCTAGTTTTAATAACATTCTACTAAGGTGTTTCAGTCTGTGATGAGTGGTCACAAAAAATTCAAAAAATCATCACTTGGTATATTAAAGACCTGTGCATAGAAAAGGGAGGTGTCCAGGTATTTTACTCTCAGTTGGCTCAAAATTGACAATATATTTGAAATACCTGAGCTTGAGTTGTGGGAAAGCAACCTCATGCACCTTTGTGCAGTCTAGCTTTTGGACAGTTATCTCTGCCCATCAATTAAGTGTGTTGGCTGAACAATCTGGGTCTTAAAATGATCTAGGGAAGAAAATTCCTTGAATATATATGCATATGGTTATATTTTTAAGCATCATTTTTCCTATGACACATTCTTAAAATCTCAGGAAAGGAAAGCCAAGCAAATAATAAAAACAAATTGGGCAATCATTTTCTCAGAGTACATCTGACAGTATTTTGGTCATCATGAAGGTCAAAAATCATTAAGGTGCATCAGAGGGGAAGGTTGATTGATTGTGTAATTGGATGGATTAATTGTCCCAGGGGCCTAAAATACATGCTTTTTTTTTTTTGATATATGGAATTTCTCAATATAATATGCTTTATGGTAACTAAATATTAGGTAAGCCACATACTATTCTTTTGTTGAAAATGAACATGCTAAAAAAAAACCCCCATAAAATTATGTCTTTGAAAGTCTGAAAAAAATTTCAAAGTAAAAATCATTTAGTTTATATTTTTATGTACTTACCGCTGTATGAGAGCCTTTTCAGGGCTGATTATCCTGCTGGTCAAATTAGTCCTGCCAAGGACTTTTTGAAAGATGGCAAATGAAGTAGAGAAAGAATAAGAAATTTCAGCTGTTATATAGATGCAAGGGATACATAGTGATAACAAGGAAAAGCCTAGTTGAGATTTGGTTGATGTTCTTTAAACAAAGGTAGGAGATTGTCATTGCCAATTTGGCAATCTTTTCCGGCAAGTATTCTTTTTTTTTTTCATTTCTGAGGAGGAGCTTTGATCCATTCAGTATTTGGTGTTTCCTGAGGAAACATATATTATATAATGAATCACAATGCCCTTTTGTTTCAACAAAATAGTCTGGAGCTTCAAGTGAACCACTGCTTCTTTATTTTAAAGAGAAGCAGAAAGTGTTGTATTTCCAGTAATTTTAATGAGTCATTTTTGATTATGTATACTATCATGACCACTTTCCTGGTAGCTCGGGTGGTAAAGAATCTGTTTGCAATGCATCAAATCTGTCTGGTTTGATTCCTGGGTTGGGATGATCCACTGGAGAAGGGATAGGCTACCCACTCCAGTATTCTTGGGCTTCCCTGCTGGCTCAGATGGTAAAGAATCCACCTGCAATGTGGGAGACCTGGATTGCATCCCTGGGTTGGGAAGATCTCCCTGGCAAAGGGAATGGCTACCCACTCCAGTACTTCAGACTATAGGGGCTTCCTAGGTGGCACTAGTGGTAAAGGACTTGCCTGCCCAGGCAGGGGACGTAGGGACGTGGGTTAGATCCTTGGGTCTGGAAGATCCCATGGAGGAGGGCATGGCCATCCACTCCAGTATTCTTGCCTGGAGAATCCCATGGACAGAGCAGCCTGGCAGGCTATAGTCCATAGCATCGCAAAGAGTTGGACACGACTGAAAGGACTTAGCACACACATGCACACACTATCATTATGTTTACTATGTTATCTAAAAGTTAAATACATTCTGTGGGAAGTTAAAAAATAAAATTATTTTAAAATTAAATTCTAACTTGATCTAGAGAGAGTTTGGGGGAATGATCTAGAGTTAAAATTAGAAGTCATTCTGGAGAAGGAAATGGTAATCCACTCCAGACTCTTGCCTGGAAAATCCCATGGACGGAGGAGCCTGATAGACTACAGTCCCTGGGGTCACAAAGAGTCGGACACGACTGAGCGACTTCACACATTCACATTAAATAGATGTTGCTAAAGAGCAAACACATTACCATGGCCAATTAGATTCAGAGCATTTCCAATATGTCTCTTGACTGTTTGAACTTGACTTTTGGACTATCGTATGTGTTTATGTTTCTGTTGTTTTTCATTTGAAATTATGAAATTATAACTATTTTATCCTTGGTCGTTTCTACATGTCTGAATCTATATATTTTTTCTTTCATTTATGTAACATTGGTTTAGTTGAATCAGTTTTTTTGAAAGATGAGAAAAGTGGATGCTTGGAATAGGATTTTGATCTAAGTTTTGGAAATAGCAAGAGAGAGAAATCTAGTGGTGGAAGAGGCCAGATTTGTGCAGTTGCTGAATTTGAACTATATTTTAATTCTCTGTGCCTGTAATTACTTCATGATATTTACATCATTTAAAAGACTTAAATGGACATTTTAAAGGAAGCTTCTTTTGATCCTTAAAGAACTAAAAGAGTTTTCTGAGAGAATGTTCTAAAAGGTTATGTGGTGCTCACAGTTATTAAGTTGGGAAATCACAAGACAGGGTAGGGTGAATTGAGTTCTCTTGTCATCTCTATTTTTACATGTAGGCACTACTGAACCTAAGTCTGCTCACTTCAAGGCCTGAATACTGAGTTAACAAGGATTTCATGTTGGTTCCTCAATCTACATAACCTTCATCAGCTTCATGAAATTACATGTCATAGTGTGCTGCAGAGATTAATCAAGTGAATTTACAGTTAGATACTTTTACCTCAATTCCCAATATCAGCCTTTATTTCTTGGCTTATGCCAGACTAGCTATTTAACCTCATTTGCCTCAATTTTTGCAGGTGAAGAATGTTGGTATTTATAATTTTCATGTCATGGAGTTTAGTTATTCTTTTGTTCATTCATTCACCCATTCACCAGTTGTTGAATCCCTACTGGGTTTTTGACACGATGCTAATTGTTAAAGTCACAGAATATTGAAATAGTTGTTCTTAAAAATATTTTGGAACTTGTAGGTGGTTTGGGGACAAAGAAACCCCATTTTGAGAGTTGATCTTAGTTTTAAATCACTGTACTTCATTTCATTTGCTTTGTCTTAACTGCCTTAAAATTTCTAATGACATAATGGAGTATATTGTTTTGCTAATTTTAGCATCTAGTCAGCATTGAACAATAACATGCCCAAACAATGAAGATGGTTCTACTTCTAGGTTTACATGGAAAGTTCAATAAACCTCTTTTATCTCTGGCAGTAATCTAGCTTGTCAGAAGATGAGTATCCTTTCTTTTTTGTTTAGATGCCAATATATTTATTTGCCAAGTGCTTCAAATCCAGGAGTGATCTATGTTGGAATGGATCACTGACTCTGAAGGACTTAGAATGAACACTGGCAAAACTGAAAGACAGTTCCTGCGGGGGTTGTGACTAACAAAGTATTAGAATAAGACAAGTCAACAGAAGCACATGTCTGTTAAGAAATAGAGACTGTCGCTCAAGTTAAACTTTAATCAATCATGGCTCGAAAAGTTCCTGAATGAATGATCTCTAGAATAGTACCTAAGTGAGCTAATGTCTCCGGTCACAGGAAAGTCAAGGTGACTGCAATGTCACACTGTTGTTAGTGCAGAGACTTATTTGGACAGATGGAAACTATCTCCCTGATAAATAGATTTAGCAGAATTATATTTGAAGTCTACTGCCTTCCTGCGGAGCAGTAAGCTTTGTTTCTTTGGAGTTATATAAACAGTATCAATCAATATGAATCAAAGATATCAGTTTCCAACTTGAGATCTCTCTTGGGCATGATTTCTAGCTTCATCTTAATATCCAATATATATATATTTTCTTTGTCACAGTTTCACTTTATTAAGAAATCTGTGTACAAGTTTTCTCTGTAAACTAGACCCAATACTTAGAAAAATTTAAACTATAAATGTGAGATTCGTTAGTGTATAAATAATGTTTTATTTTAAAATTTAATATGCAAAGTAAGTCTAGGACATTGTCATGAAGAAATTAACATCCAGCTTTTTAAATGATGAAGCAACTGAGTGGTAGTTAGTACTAAGATCTTACCAGGCATGTTCAACAATGTTTTTTTCCTAAAAAATTATTCATAGGATATTGATAAGGATGTTGCTTAAAAAAAAATAAGAACTAAAAAATTAAGTATATTAAAAAGTAATGACAGTTACATGTGTTATTGCCTGAAAACTAGTACAAATTCTTAAACAACTTTCAAATTAGGGGGAAAATGGTGTATTGTGTTCTGAAATTCAAAAGACCTTAGTTCCAGTATTGACTTTGCCATTTATGCATAATATTATCTTGTGATAAAGCTCTTTAACCTCTCAAAGCTTTCTTTGTAAAAAGGTAAAGTAAAATTGAATAAATCTCTATTATCCTAATTATAGGCTGATCCAGGTTTTCAGGAAACTAAAGTTTATACAAGTTTGGGAATTGATTCTAAGACAAAGAATGCAAAATTATATTTCCTGAATACCTGCTGCTACCCCAAGACCATCTTATAGGAGACTGTGAGGACACAACAGTCTGAAGCACAGAGAGAACATCATTAAATCATCTCAGAGATGCGGGTTCCCACCTTCCAGCACCCCACTGTATCAGACCAGGTCTTGGACTAAAAGGACTCTGTCTCTAAAACTCAGAGAAACCAGCACCAGCCAAGTTCTGCTTTTCCATAGATTGGCATTTCATACTGCAGGATCCTTCCTGCAAGATTCTAAGTTTTAATTATTTCAAACTTACCCTTTCTTCCCTTGACCCAGTGAATACTGGCTTTTTTTTTTCAGTTGCTATCTGCTTGGTAGCTTGGTCTTCTCATTTTGCCTGTTCAGTTACACATTAAGAATTCATAATGTCCAGTTAATGATACTTACATCAAATTCCATGAAAAATAACTGGTGTCTCCTGACAGGACTGCGTGATATGACCGCTGAGTGACTCAGCGGTCACCTGTGACGCCTACTCTGCTCTACTGGCAGCAGTGGTCTTGGACTGAGAATGATGTTCAAGCCTATAGGTCAAAATATTCTTCAGCAAGTATCAACCGGACTTAAAAACTATACAAAACAAGTAGCAACATAGCATATGGTAATATCCTGGTGGGAATTTGGTGAAATTTTGGTACAGCTTCCTATGTCCCAGTTACTCTGAACCTGGGAAATGTGTGATCATGAGAAAGAAGTCTGAATGTGAATGGAAAAACTTTTAGACAAGTCATAAGACTATACTGATTTCAGAGGAATTTGTGAGTTAATGAGCTGTGGTTGGGTGTTCTGGTGGTTCAGAAATATTTTTGTGGAAATACTATGGCCAGCCTAAACTGTGGCAACATGTCACTTGTAAATATGATGTCTCTTGTTATGCCTTCACAGCCAGAAGTCTGAGAATCAAGGCTTAAATTCATATTTGGAAAATATTAATCCTTTAGCTGGGAAAGACCTTGCTGCTGGGAAAGATTGAAGGCAGGAGGAGAAGGGGACAACAGAGGATAAGATGGTTGGATGGCATCACTGACTCAATGGACATGAGTTTGGGTAAACTCCAGGAGTTGGTGAGCCTGGCGTGCTGCAGTCCATGGGGTCACAGAGGTGGACACAACTGAGCGACTGAACTGAACTTAATCTTTTAGCTTCTTATGTTATACATGCTCATTTAAAGCTAATTCCATTCAGTTCCACACATTGACTTTTTGCTTTTTTGTAGTCATTTCTTTTGTCAATGACACTGTCACATGGCTGAAGTTATCCTTGGTGACTTAAATATTCAATTGAGAGTCCTATCCATGTAGTGTGTTACTGAAGATGCAAGTCTCTGTGCCCAATGCAGAATGAGACCAAACAACACTAAAACATTGGAGTTTGGAACAGGGAAAGGTTTATTACAGGGCCATGCAAGGAGATGGGTGACCCATTTCTTAAAAACTGCAAACTTCTCAAAAGCTTTCAGCAAAAGCCTTTTTATAGTAAATGTGAGGGAGACACATGGCTAGTTCTTGCAAACTTCTTGGTGTCAGATCTTTTGTTCTTAAAGTCAGGTCACGGTCAAGCAATAATGTTCCTATAAATCTCTACTAAACGAATGTTATTCTCTACCCTAACAAGAAAGGGGAAGATCCTAAGGCACAACTTTCACTCTCCAAAGTCCCAGTCCTGGTTAAGAAGATGCAGATCTCAGTTGGCAGCTCCCTCAGGGCTAAGTTCCCATACCCTGCCCAGCTGTCATCACTGAGGGAGCCAGGTGGCCAACCCAACTAACCCTCAGGCTCCTAAGGCCACTCAAATGGGATGGGGGGAAAGCCAAGTCCCACTGACTGCAGCCAGGCAACCTGCCACTGCTATTACGTTGCAGAGATGGGGATGGGACAGAGATTCAGTGCTGCCTCAAGGCCTGCTGCCAAGCTGAGTGTACGGCCCTGATGAGGGCTCTAGAGTCTTGGAGTCCATAGCCCAGTCTGTTCTCTAAGCCCTCTAGCTCACCCACTGACCCAAGGCTGGGTGAGCTGGAGAGTCTCTGGGAGAAGGCCTGAATCTGCCTCTTTCCTCACTCTCCACCTGATGACCACCACACTTTCCACCATTGGCTGAATCACTTCTCTAATAGTCCCTCAATGACAGTTCATTGCTTGTGGGTGGAGCCAACTGAGATGCCAACCAATGGCTGAGCAATACCTATTTCCTGGCAACAGCAATGGAGTGATGATGCACAGCAGTTGCAGCGTGGTAAGGGCTGTGCTCACTGCATTCTGTTATAGTGTCTTCTTATCTCTATCTTATCTCTCATTTCCAATTACCTTTCTCTTGTCCACTTCAAGTGTTAAATTTAAGGTTGCTATTAACTTGATGTATTCTGCTTCTAAGTCATTCATTCAGATATCTCACTCGGCAGGGAAGAATCACAAACACCTTTTAAGCTTTTCTACCCAAGTATTCCCACTTGTATCTCAGTTGGAATACAAGTCCAGTGAGCTTTTGTCTTTCTTGAAATCTATCAACTCTGTCCCTTCTCTTGGAAGTCAGTATAGAGTTAATGGCAGAACATAAAAGTAATGTTCTTTCAGATATGCTGTCATTGCTTTGAAAATTTAAGATTGGTGCATAGCAGTAAGAAATACATTATTGGTCTAGTACAATATGGCCCCATATGTACCTACATACACATATGTAACAGAATAAGGAGTTACAAAGTGCAACGTACTCAGTGTCCTATCCAGTCCATCCCATTCCATTTTATCCTAGACTATCTCATACTATAATATATATTCTATCAAAATCATTCTCTTTGCAATGGAGAATATATTCCCTGATGTAAAATAAAAGGTGAGAACCCTTCAGAATCTGCTGTAGTGTGAAGAAAGCAATACAATCAATTGTTGATATATATAGTTCTGATTGTTTACCAAATATGAAGGAGGATTCAGAAAATAATATATACGTACATTTTAGAATTTATTTGCTTACCTCCCTCCCTCCCTACATTTGTACCTGTCTGGGAACTTGAAATTTAGCAAAGTTTATAAAAACCCACAAAATACAAGGAAAATATATGTACAGAATAAATGATCCGACACTCAGTTAACTGATGCAAAGGAGATGGGAAAGGAAGCACTAGCTTTTTTCATCCACTACCTTAGAGTTATAGGCTCAGTGGGCACATGGAAGGTTTGTCTTCCAAGTTATTGCAAATGTCAGTTTTACCTAATTTTTCACTGCCTAGTATGCTCTCATTCTTTTTATCCTCACCTTACCAATGCTTAGTAAATCATTGCTTACCACCCCCTCACTCTCCTTTGTCAGTGTATTAGTTCAGTTCAGTTCAGTCGCTCAGTCGTGTCTGACTCTTTGCGACCCCATGAATCACAGCACACCAGGCCTCCCTGTCCATCATCAGCTCCCGGAGTTCACTCAGACTCGCATCCATTGAGTCAGTGATGCCATCCAGCCACCTCATCCTCTGTTGGCCCCTTATCCTCCTGCCCCCAATCCCTCCCAGCATCAGAGTCTTTTCCAATGAGTCAACTCTTCGCATGAGGTGGCCAAAGTACTGGAGGTTCAGCTTTAGCATCATTCCTTCCAAAGAAATCCCAGGGTTGATCTCCTCCAGAATGGACTGGTTGGATCTCCTTGCAGTCCAAGGGACTCTCAAGAGTCTTCTCCAACACCACAGTTCAAAAGCATCAATTCTTCGGTGCTCAGCTTTCTTCACAGTCCAACTCTCACATCCATACATGACCACTGGAAAAGCCATAGGCTTGACTAGACAGACCTTTGTTGGCAAAGTAATGTCTCTACTTTTCAATATGCTATCTAGGTTGGTCATAACTTTTCTTCCAAGGAGTAAGCGTCTTCTAATTTCATGGCTGCAGTCACCATCTGCAGGATGATCAATTTTTCTGGAGGTCTTTAAGCAAAAGAATTCCTCTCACCTCATATTCTCATAATGGTGTTGCCACACAGTCTTCAGTGTCCAGGTAGTGCTAGGTTTGGCTTATTTTTTGTTTTTGTTTTTGTCAAAATGACTATCATTAACTCAGGTGCTGAAACTGGAGACCGTTATGGAGCCAAAGTCTTCATGAATTTAAAAGTGAAAGTGAAAGTCACTCAGTCATGTCCAACTCTTTGAGACCCCATGGACTCTACAGTCCATGGAATCCTCAAGGTCAGTATACTGGAGTGGGTAGCTATTCCCTTCTCCAGGGGATCTTCCCAACCCAGGGATTGAACCCCAGTCTCCTGAATTTCAGGCAGATTCTTTACCACCCACCAGGGAAGCCCGGGAATCCCTCATGAATTTGATATAAAGATAGATCAGCATTTTCGCATGGGACAAGGAGGGAAGAGGCAGTTCCCATAGTTAGGAGTGCCCATAAGACTTTGGTTGTTTATGATATGATACTGAATTATGTTTGTTGCAATAAGCCTGAGACAAAGTCCTCATCACCTTTTAGATAATGTAACTTTGGTGCAAGCATTAGGTAAACAGATCTAAAAATATAAGAGGATTCTAAGCACATACTCTTGATGGGAATTTGTATATCATGTCTAGAACATCTTAATTTAGTTGATTCATGTGAAATCTCATATGGTTGCAGATTTATTTTATAGTTTTGCTTATAATCAGTTCTATTCTTCACACGTTTCTTTTTGAAGAAACAACAAAGATTAAATATTATCAAGGAATGATACTACAGAGGTAAATTCATAGTAAATAATTTCAAATCATGTTACTACAAGGTCCTATATACACATATTGGGAATTCTAAAGACCACCAAAATATAAATGAAAAATATTGATTGTATTCCAAGGTCAACAAGAGATTACAGAGGAAAGTTAAATTAAGGTCTCAGGCAAAAATAAAATTAAAACAAGGTATGTGTAGTATAAAGTTATGCTGACATTAAACAATGAAATGAACATAAACTTTATGACTAAAAACTAAATAAGAACATTATATGTGAAGATATGTGGTATTTACTGAGAAGCAAGCAGTGAAAGTCAAGAGGATAGCAATCAAAATCAGAGCTTTCATCTTGTCCTAGGGTCTTCTAGAAGTAGGTAGCAAGAGATGGTTCATTGGTGGAAGGAAAACAAAACAAATACTGATTTGTTTTTGCTAAATTTTAACCAAAGAAAAAAACATTTATGCATATTATGGTACATCCATGGCATATATTGTATCTATGTCATAAAAAGAACTTGTCAAATTTATAAGGAAAATATCAAATCCAATGGATACATGCAAAGGTTAAGAATAACAAATTCCAATAGCAATGTGAGTAATAGATAAAAATGTGGACAGAAGCCCTTGTTTTGTTGTCAAGAAAACATATAGAACTTTCTATTTGACCTACTATTTTACAATTGCTAGGGAGTTATTTTAAAAGGTTAAACCAAAATATGGTCAAGGTTGAGGTAAGGTTGACATCCTTGCATGCAGCCGTTGATTCTGTTACTTGAGATAACCTTTTTGAAAGCAGAATGGCAATATACAAAAGAAACATGAATCTCAGTTTTGAGGGTTTTTATTGATAAATTAGCCAATAGAAAAATGTTTAAATGTTCATTCCAGTGTTACTTATAATTTAAAAATATGAATACTGATATTGATGACTATAGAAATTAGAAAAATGCTTATGTTATCATGATAAGTGAAAAGTTTAAATACCATACTTCAAGTAAATTATCCAAGTAGATAAGAACTGGAAAATGTAAGCAAGAATTAAATAAAGGTGGTATGATGGTTTAATTTATATACAGATTTTCTGTTATTAAAAATTTACTGTTTTGTTGATTTTATTATTTAAACACACAAAAGAAATTAAGAAATTGCCATTAAAATGGTTTTCTGGCTCTGATTTGACCTTTACATATTTAAGACACTAGACAAAAAGTTTAAACATTTACTTACAACTTAAAAATGTGTATCATTCAGTTCAGTTCATGTATCCATTCTTTTTTGGATTTTTTTCTATATAGGTCATTCAATTTATGCCTAAAAAGGGCCACTTTAAAGCTATTTGGGATTCCAGAGGACAAGCTATTTTCTTAATTATTATCAGGCTTACAGAAAGTATTAACATTTCACTAATAAAAGTACATAGAACTTATACATTGATAAATTTGTTAAAGCATTTCCATTTTTTGTATTTATGTTTTCTTTCAAACGCATTATCCATTTGAACTCTTTGAAAATAAGGGTTTGCAATCTCATAATAATTACACTAATTAGAAACAATATAAAGTCAAAGTCTAAAGAAAATTGTTTTAAGTTTTTTGAAATTTAAAAAATGATATCATAATAAAGGAGTCTCTCTCTGGTCATCCAGTAATATCAGCTTTGCCTTAGCTTCTGAGGTCTGGAAGCTCAGAGAAAGTATAGGTGATTCATGCCTTATAATCTGTTTTGTTCCTATTGCTAAGTAAGGTATTCTTATAATTATTATGTTAGCATTTGCTTCTGGGCTAATCCAAACTATTTCCTGAAGCAACAAAATGAAGAGTGTTATAATCTTTAAAAGTTGACATCTGTCCTTTTCATTTTTCCTGAGAAAACATCATGGTTAATTATCTATGCCTCAGAAAAAGTGAAGGCTTATCCTTTATAATTTAAAAATAATATCATAAGTCGATTTCTTTCCTTTATTGTAGATAGTTTGTTAAACAACTTGACTTTTTACCAACAAGCAATAATTATTGAAACTTGACTGTAAACCCTAGGTATAATGCACATTTTCATAAGTAAAGATTGCTATTTACAATATTTGCCTTGCTACTATGTGCTAATGTGGAATCTGAGGTGGCAGAAAGTGTTAGAAGTTAGAAGTTAGAAGTTTTGTGTTCATCTTCAATTTTTTAAGATAATGTAACTGAAACTCCAATACTTTGGCCACCTGATGTGAAGAGCTGGCTCATTTGAAAAGACCCTGATGCTGGGAAAGATTGAGGGCAGGAGGAGAAGGGGATGATAGAGGATGAGATGGTTGGATGGCATCACTGACTCAATGGACATGAGTTTGGGTAAACTCCAGGAGTTGGTGATGGACAGGGAGGCCTGGCGTGTTGCAGTCCCCGGGGTCACAAGGAGTTGGAAACGACTGAGCGACTGAACTGAACTGAACTGAACTGAAAGTTAGTTTTCAGAGATTATGAAGTTAGCTCAGCTGAAACATTAAATAGCTGGAGGGCAGCTGTAAACGTTACATTCATGTCTTGCTTTCTTTTGTACATAAAAATGAGAAAAAGATAAGTAGTGAGCCATTTGATACCAGTGGCTCAGACTGTAAAGCCTCTGTGTACAATGCAGGAGACCCAGGTTCTATCTCTGGGTCGGGAAGATCCCCTGGAGAAGGAAATGGCAATCCACTCTAGTACTATTGCCTGGAAAATCTCAGGGACAGAGGAGCCTGGTAAGCTACAGTCCATGGGGTAGCCAAGAGTTGGACATGACTGAGCGACTTCACTTTCACTTTCACTATGCTTTTTACCACTAGACTAATAATTCTTCAATTTTTAACAGAAGTTATGTTGTGCATGACAGTAGTTGTCTTGCTTAGAAGAAATGTGCCAATTATTGAGCTGTTGAAAATGTGAGCATTGCAATAGTTTGACATTTGCTTTGAGGTTAGTAGGTTTTACTTTCCATGAAAGTGTCATTTATCACCAGAAAGATGGAAAAACATCATATACTAACAGGTAGGAAGTTTATTGGTGCATAATTGAATTTGTGATGCTTTTCTTTCAAGTTAGCTGTTAACAATGGTGTATCTTGGTGTTGAGGAAGGCATGACAACTCACTCCACTATTCTTGCCTGGAGAATCCCCATGGACAGAGGAATCTGGCAGGCTACAGTACATGGGGACAGAAAGTGTTGGACATGACTGAATGACTCAGCACAGCACATCCTGGCATTAATTCCCCCAGTGATGACTTGAAGATCCAACGAGGACTTCCAGACTTTTAGTGCTCAAGGTGAATTTGAGGTCACTGGACACGATATCTCCTCAGATATTGTTTTCTTTGTTGCTGTTTGTGTCTTAAATTTTTTAGGATAACTTATTGCAATGAGAACAATCTAAAATCAAGATCAAGGTGTAGTCTTAGATCTCTGTGCTTTTACATGGAAAGTAACTTTGTACGAGAAGAGACTGAAACTTTACAAAAGAACTAGCTCACAGATTCACATCCTAGTATTTTAACCCAGATCTATTTATCTCTATGGGCTTCCCCAATGGCTTGGATGGTCAAGAATCTGCCTGCAATACAGGAGACCTGGGTTCGATCCCTGGGTTGGGAAGATCCCCTGGAGAAGGAAATGGAAACCCACTCCAGTATCCTTGTCTGGAAAATCCTATGGACAGAGGATCCTGGCAGGCTACAGTACATGGGGTTAGAAAGAGTTGGACAAGACTGAGTGACTTCACTTCACTTTTGTCTTTCCTTTGCACCAAAATATTTTTGCATGCATGCTAAGTCACTGCAGTCCTTTCCAACTCTGTGACCCTATGGACTGTAGCCTGCCAGGCTCCTCTGTCCACGGGATTCTTCAGACAAGAATACTAGAGTGGGTTGCCATTTCCTTCTCCAGGGGATCTTCCTGATCTAGGGATCCAACCTGAGTCTCCTGCATCTCCTGCATTGGCAGGTGGGTTCATTACCACTAGCACCACCTTTCAGTTCAGTTCAGTTCAGTTTAATCGCACAGTCGTGTCCGACTCTTTGCGACCCCATGAATCGCAGCACGCCAGGCCTCCACCTTTAAGTATGTCTAATTACTGTTAGGTGTTGGAGAAGACTCTTGAGAG
>SJYT01015656.1:0-25990 GCA_006410635.1 Cephalophus harveyi | reverse complement strand
AGGGAGGCCTGGTGTGCTGCGATTCATGGGGTCGCAGAGTCGGACACAACTGAATGAACTGAACTGAATTCCTATTAAGAAAATTTTTGATTAATTCTTACAGTGAACAAATTGTAGTTGAACTCTGTCTCAGGCATTTTTGTGACTATAAACTAATTGGTTTCCTGCACTAAATTTAGGTGATAAATAATGCTCTTACCACCTTAGTGGCTTCCCTGGTGACTCAGTTGGTAAAGAACCCACATATGATGCAAAATACCGGGGTTCAATTGATGGGTCTGGAAGATCTTCTGGAGAAGGAAAGGGCAACCCACTCCAGCATTATTGCCTGGAAAATCCACTGGACAGAGGATCCTGGTGAGTTACAGTCAACGGGCTTGCAACAGTCAGACATGACTTAGCAACTAAACCACCACCACCCCACCACGTTAATATATATTAATTCCCTTTTCTTTTCTGACTTTGTTGTAAGTTATATCTAATCTAAAACTCTATAGAATGAGAGAAAATGTGCGGATTCCAACTCACAAGATTTGTTCTCATTGTAGAGAAGCAGCCAACTTGGCTAGAACAACAAATGCCTGAGGCTGATACTGGAATGTTCAGATTTTTACATAATATTTTCATGTCACATAGGCGATGTAGTTAAGCTTCTGCTTATTAACTTGGTAGGGTAAATGGAATATACTGATAAATATTGGAATGTACTGAGTATTGGAATATATATTCTTATTGGTTTCTGCTGTAGTTTTTGTCTCTCTGTCTCTTGCTTCCTCTATCATTCCCAAATCTAACTTTTCTGTTTCATCAAAATAGTCTTTCTAAAACAAAATTAACATATTAATCCCTTTCTTAGACTTTAGACACCTCTCATTTTCACATCAGCATTTCTTAAAATATTACACAGAGCATTAGTTACTAGCACAATTTACTGGGGCTCTGTGAAAAATATACCTCCATGAACACTTCATATATTGGGGGCTTCCCAGATGGCTCCGTGGTAAGGAATCCACCTGCCAATGCAGGAAATGTAGATGTGTGTGCAATCCTTGGGTTAGGATCCCCTAGAAGGGGAAATGGCAACCCACTCCAGTACTTTTTCCTGGAAAATCCCACAGACAGAGGAACCTGGCAGGCTATAGTTTATAGGATGGCAAAGAATTGGACACGACTGAGCAACCGAGCATGGATGCACACACGAGCACTTCATAAACCTACTCTCATTTGAAGACATCAGAAAATATGCCCCAACATTATTAGTGCATTTTACCATGAAAAAGTTTTTTAGCTCCTGTGAAAAGCCCTATTAATTTTGGTGAAACTAACTCAGGAAATATAAGCTGTTAGGTATATGAAATTTTAACCCTAAATAGCTATACACATAATGTGATGCTTAATGTTACGTGTTAGAGGGAATTTGGTTAGATTGTGGCGCCTTGTATAGTCAAACACTAGTCTAGATGTTACTGTGAAGGTATTTTGTAGATGTGATTAACAATAAGTTAACTTTAGATAAAACATATTTTCATAATGTGAATTAGCCTCATCTAATCAATTGAAAGCAAAGACTGAAATTCCTTAAACAGTAAGAAATTTTGCCTTAAGACTGAAACATAGGAACTGTCTGAATTTCTAGCCTGGGGACTTGCCCTGTGGGTTTTGGATTCAAACTGGCAATATCAACTCTTAATTTTCAGGCTATCAATCTATGCCATAGATTTCAAACTTGTCAATTTCTACAACTATAATCATCCAATTTCTTAAAATCTCTCTCTGTCTATCATCTATCATCATCGGTTCTGTTTCTTTGGGGAACTCTGACATATTAATGATCTGACAGTTTGATTATTTTTCCCTTCAAAAGACTATATCAGTCATTTGATACATCTGTTCCATTCGCTCTCAGATCCACTGTGCTTTAACTTTTCTTCAATGATATTGAGCACACTAAGTATTTTTATGCTTCTGGATCTTTGTTCTTGCCTTTCCTTCAGTGGTACCATTTCAGTACCAGTAAACTCATATTCATCCATAAGTATCCAGTTTATACCATTCGTCCTCTGAGGGTATTCATCGCCTAATACATCATCATTCACTATTTAATTTAATTAATTCATTTAACAGATGTTTATTGAGGTTCTATTGTGTTCAAAACTCTCAGAATCGAGCAATGGACAAGGGGGATATGATCTTTTCCCTTAGGGTGGGGTGACTAGCTCTGTTTACTTAGGAAAATCTAGTTTATGCCCCTGGTTTTGGAGTTATTATTAATAATGCTTTCTTTCAGTCTCAAAAGTGTTCTGGAATTGATGATGTATTATGTAATCATCTTAATTATCCAACGTATAAACTGGTAGGGAACATAACAACAGGTGTTATGTATTGAATTGTGTCTTTCCTCCCACTCCCAAGTATGATGGAGTTCTAACTTCCACAACCTGTGAATGTGACCTTATTCAAACTTGAGATCTTTGCAGATGTAACCATGGTGAGGTCACACAGGATTGAGGGGCCTAATACAATAACCTGTGTCTATAAGAAGGTGTAATCCAGACACAGAGACACAGAAAGAGAGCATTGTGTGGTGAAGGAGGCAGAGATTATAGTGACTGTCTATAAGCCAAAGAATGTAAATGATTGCTAGCGACCAACTAGGAAGAAGCAAGGAAAGATCCTCCTTCCTAAGTAAAGTCCCTGGAAGAAACTGTAGTTGGAGTTTTAAAATAATGATGCTTTTCAGCTTGCTTCCTAGTTCAGTACTAAGGTTGATATGAGGATAAAGTGATTAAAACTTTAAAGGCTCTCAAATATATTCTGGATAAAATTCAGAATGTTCAACAAACACCACATAATTTTTCTCCTGCCTACTTTTTCATTTCAACTTGTGTCATTTTCCCAACCACATGCTCGGTTCATTTTCTTGAATAATTTGAGGCATTTCTTGCCTCAGGGCTTTGGACAGGTTATATCCCCAATTCTCTACATTTTTCAATCTTTAGTGTAAATCTCACTTTTTCAGACACAACTTCCCTGGACCTGAATTTGTGTGAAGTCGAAGCTGTAGTCTCTTATTATATTTGCTTGTATAGCCAACACAATCTGTAGTTAGGCAGTAACTTAACATTATTCTAGTCTATAGTCTGGGCTTCCTTGGTGACTCAGCAGTAAAGAATCCTCCTGTCAATGCAGGAGACATAGGTTTAATCCCTAGGTCTAGAAGATTCCCTGGAGAAGGAACTGGCAACCCACTCTAGTATTCTTGCCTGGAAAGCCCCATGGACAAAGGAGCCTGATAGGCTACAGTCGAAGGGGTCACAAAAAGAGATATGACTTAGCAACTAAACAACAAAGTCTATAGTCTATCTAGTGGTGTAAATTCCTATCCCTCTTCACCCACCTCCCGTATAGGTATCCTTTAACTTTCAACTAGTGCTTTGGCTTTGTTTTTCTTTATAAAATATAATAAAATTATGAGTCCTTATAGGATAAGTCTACTTGATACCCAGAGCTAAGTTATTCTTTAAACAATGAATGTTCATATTTTTCACTCATATCTCTAATTTGAGAATTCTGGTCTAGAATATCAATCACACTTATACACAGTAAATCAGTTGCTGTCAAAAAGATTTATTGAAGAGAATTCAGCAAAGTGAAAACAGGCCCATTTTAACAGTTGGTGTCAAAAAAGAATGAAGATGTATGTCCTTGAATTGCTAACCCAAAGCATAAGAAGAGTGCAGTATCAATGCTTAAGACCTGAAAAAAATTAGCAAAAATTCAGGAAAGAGATTTTAAAGAAAAAAATTGAATTACTTCATATGTTTACATACAATATTGTTTTTGACAAATGCACACATTTGTAAAATATCATTTTGCCTTAAGTTTGCATCCAGCAGGAGCCAGGAACCCTGTACTATTTCTTATATTTCTTACACGTGGGTGCTAAACAATTACTAAATAGCCTTAGTTTTTCTATGAGTGTGGGTTTCAAGTATATTTTTCAGTAGAGAATCATTGGTTGCCTACTAAAAAGATATCTGTTTAGAATAAGCATTTAAGGCCTTTTAATACTACAACTGTTTTTGAGATATGCTATTAATTTGATTCTCTTTGTCTCTAAGTCACATTAAAATATGCTACTGAGGATTAACTAAAATGATGTATATGATTAAATGCAGTGGGGAGTGAGCTTGCTTTATTGCTCTCCCTTAATATCCCTGAAGACTGGGATTAAAGAAGTTATATTAAAATAAGTAATTATTGGATAACTCAAGTAAACTTTGTGATAGTAGGGGAACTCTTGCATTGCTGACTTTTTAAAGTTTCCCAGAATATATTCTGCTGCATGACCAGTATTCTTAAACCCATGCATTTTCTAGGTTTTGTACTTGCCTTAAATGCTCACATTCTTTCATTTATTAAGATTCATTGCTTGCTGGACAAACTTCTTAGATGTTAAAACTAGCTGCCTAGGCTACTGCACAATATTTTGTGGCATTTCTGTTGTTGCTTTCAAATCAGGAACTCATCTGGTTCTTCTTTCAGTAGTTTAAAGACACCCGTTTCAGTTGTGAAATTGTCTTCTTTATGGTTGAATGCATCTAGATCAGGAGTAGTTCCTGACAATTCGTCAGTATTCTTAGTTACAGATTCCATTCTATTATTTTCAGGCAAATCTTTTTCTGTAAGTGAATCTTCTGTGAGGTTCATAGCTACTGATGCAGGGATGATGAAGTCATATCTGGATTCTACAGCAGTAAGCAAAACAGAATGACTTTCCTCTTCATTTGCCATATCCCTCTCCATCCAAACACTGACTCCATCTGTAGACTCTTCATCAGTTAGCAGAATATCTTCTGGGTTATCTTTGTCTCTTTCAGCAGTGGTAGTGAGTTCAAACACAGTGATGAACTTTTCCTCATCAGAATCAGTTAGTTTAGGCACAACACTGGGGTCATTTTCTGGAAGAATTAAGTCAATTTCTGTTATTTTCTCTTCTGTAAGGGCAATTATGTCTGGAATATTGGTGATGTTTCTTTCAGTAGCTGGAGTGATTTCAGCCTCAGGGACAGAAGAATCAGTAATATGGGCATTCCCATCAGCAGCGACGTTGAACTTAACTGAGGAACTATAATTGCTTACTTCAGATTTACCCATTGTAGTTGGAAGGATCGGGGTGTCAGCAATGCCAGCTGTGCTTTCCTTTGGTGTGCCAGAGACTTCAGATGTTAGTGATACATCTTTATCCCCTGGGTCAATGGTATCCAAGAGAATATCTTCTTTTGCTATGTCAGTGGAAAAATCAATTAAGGAAATGGCATCTGTTGATGAGATATTACCAGTTTTCACTGGCAAGAAGTTTTCAGTGATAGACTCATTAGCCATTGGGTTTTTAATGTCCATCAGAGTAGCAAATTCTTTCTCCAGGTGGGATTCAACATCATCTTCTGATTTTAGTCTTTCCTTTGGTGGTATCAGCTTGTTGCCTGTAGTTGTTGAAAAATCATTTTCTAGCATATAATCATTTGCTGAAGTAATGTGGTCTCCTTCTGATGTAATAGTTGTTTCTGATTTAGGAATAGTGTTGTCAGCCCCAAAGAAGATGGTTGCCTCAGTTGTTGTCTTAGTGCTTTCTGCTGGAGGATGAGAATAAATTTTTGGCAAACCATCTTCAGCCATGGGACAAAGTGGCACCGTGCACACTCAAAGGTCTTTCCCTGGGTGCAGTGGCGTCCCTAGGCAGGAGAGTGGTGTTCATTATAGTGATTGAGGCATTTGTCATCATGGTGATTGTTGCATCAACCACAGGGCCAGTGGCCCTGGCTGTCCTTGGAGGCTGTTTCTGTGCTCTGATTGGGCACTGAGTTATCAGTACTGACATTAAATGAAAGAACTTCCCAGGTGGAACTAGTGGTAAAGAATCTGCCTGCCGGTGCAGCAGACAAAAGAGACCTGGGTTCGATACTTGGGTTGGGAAGCTCTCCTGGAGAAGGAAATGGCAACCCACTCCAGTATTCTAGTTTGGAAAAATCCTATGACAGAGGAGCCTGGCAGGCTACAGTCCATGAGGTTGCAGAGTTGGACATGACTGGACACTTGTCAGTAGCCTTAAATGAAGATAATAGAGCCCTCTCTGTTTATGAAATCAACATTAAAAGCCAAATAATATAATGATGGGGAACTTGAGATTTACCATGTCTCTTTATAAGTGCTATACCTTCCAATATGTGTCTCGTGTCACTTGAAACAGATATAGCAGAGTCTGCCATGTACTTAATGGGTTTAGTGTCAATGAGGGAAATTCCAGGTGCCATGGATTATCAGCATCAGTTTCAGGTTACCTGTTTCTCAAGTAAGTAACAGTGTCTTTTGGAAATAAAGCATCTTTTCTTCAGATTCATAGTATTTAAATGTCTAAAACACATTAATGACATTTTTGGCAGTGAATGTAGCTGCAGAAGCTAATTAGGTAGTAGAGATTTCAGTTAATTCTTTTCTTTAGAGCAAGAATTCTCACTTTTTCAGTAGGGATAATAAAAATAAGTTATTGGTCTATTAGGGTCTAGCTAGTTTTCTTCTTCATTGTAATTTATTTTATTGAATTAACTTGAATAATAGTGAGATTGTCAGATCTTGTAGGTCAAATTATTTAGGGATGGTTTTTTATAGACAGTGTTATTTCAACCCCAAACACACAAAGACTTTTCTGGCAGAGAGTTGATGTTATACATCAAAATTCACCCAGAAACAAGATCAGGGTGTGAATAACTCTTCAGCCTTAATAATTATATCCTCAATTTCAGAGGGAGTATCTTTTTTTTGTTTTTTTAATTATGTTAGTCATCAATACTTTGTTATCATCCTTAAGCTTTAGCTAATTAGGTGAAAAGGGGTTGTACTCTGGTGTTAAGTTTTTCTTAATGCTGTTAAAAGAAAGAGAACTTTCAGACTCAGGCAGAACTAAATCTGAAAAAAGGTAGTGGCATCATCCAGACCAGCAGTTTCCATCTCAAAGACAAATGCTTATTCTTCATTAAATATGGACTCAGCCTCAAAGTTTGGGCTTCCCTGGTGGCTCAATGGTAAAGAATCAACCTGTATTGCAGGAGATGCAAGTTTGATCCCTGAATCAGGAAGATCCCCCGGAGAAGGGAATGGCTACCCACTCCAGTATTCTTGCCTGGGAAATCCCATGGAAAGAGATGCCTAGCAGGCTATAGTCCATGGGGTCACAACGTTGGGCATGACTAAGTGACTAAGCATGCATGAACTCAACCTCAAAGTTTACAGTGTTTTCTCTTAGTTGATTGGTCTGGGACAAATATATCGCTACTTTCTGTGGAAATATCAGATAGGTTTTAAGATGGACAATTTTCATTTCAAATATATGGGCAGCTTTCCAGAAATGTTTTTGCTTCAAGATGCTACCATTACTATTGAGGGCTCCAATGTCTTTATTGACATAGGGAATGCTGCCAGCATCAAGGACAAAGAAGGAGGTCTCTGGTTAGTTGTAGGCACATTTAAAAAAATTTTCTAAATAGAAATAAAGTCAATTCCAGCAGCATTAAAAGAAATATGAGGGTAAAGCCATTCTCTGGGTTGGCTAATTTAATGGGAGGTTTCTAACCTCTACTTTTATTCTTTCTCATAATTTGGTATTTGTGAAGCTTGATTCAAGATAAAGCATATTGTAAACAGAAGACTTGGTGGTGTTTTGGGGGAATTTTTTGTATATATGTGTACAAAAAGGGAAAAAATGTAAGTGCTAGGTGTATAACTGATAAAAGTTATCTTAGAATATTTGGTATTTGTTATGTTGAATAGAGTAAAAAATAAGGAGCAAAATATTCATTCTTATAAGCATTTATTCCCTGGTTAGAAATGTCAGGTGAAATGATAACAGCTTCACAAATAAAAATAGTCAAATAGTCTTTAATTTCAGAGATTACTTCCATGATCACATCTACTCTCCCAGCATGAGGTGGAATCACATTGATTGTAGCATAAAAAGGCTTTTCTGTCTATGAAGAATAATTTTATTATTATATGTATATTTTATATTGTTGATCTCAAAAAGGACACTTCAGATTGAGAGTGTGTGTCATCCATCAAAAAACAGGAAGCACATGGAGAAAATCCCGGTGGGACTGTTGGAATTTTAGCAATCTTGAGAATGGAACTGGAGTCATCTGCTACAAGGAACATGATTTATTTGACCAATGGATCATTCTTACCAAACATATTATCTGACATAAGAATAGAGGATCAGATTCTGTAAGTTTCATTTTATCTGAATAGTAGTTTCTTCCATTGTTTTAACATATATCACACTAATGAGAACATTTTGTCTTTTCCCAGAAAAATTTCAAATTTATATCTGCTCACACATCTCCTGGGGTACATATCTTCCTTATTTTGGCAGCTGCAGCAAGTTTGCTTGGGTAAAATTTTTTTATGTTTCATTTCCTCGTGGTGTTTGGCTTGGTGATTATGCATCCTTTTAGATAGCATTTTCTTGAAGCCTATTTTTCTTTTTAGTGAAAAAGTAGGAATTGCTCACCAAAGGAATAGATTTTGCAGTAAGTCTCCAGGAAGGTCGTCTGCCACATTTATGATTTTCAAGAATACATGACTAGAAGAATCCTCAGGTATAGACTATGAAAAGGCCGATGCCATAGGGATGTCCACCATTGAGACTTTCTTTGTATTGAGAATATCTTGCTATTTATCAGAAGAAAAATCATGTGAAGTTTTAAAAGAATCAACTGAGGCAGAATTCCCATTTAGAAAGAGTCTATGTATCTTTAGATTTTGCAAATTTATTGGCAAAGATAGAGTTCTTAACCTTAATTGACAGGATTATAATCAGAATGTAGCTGTTGTGGTCATAAAATCTTTATTAACAAAAGAATTCCCACCTTCAGAAACAGTGAAAGAACTGAGAAGAGCAGTTGCATTTTGAGATTTGATTGTATCAGGGTCCACTTTTTTCTCTTTCCTTCCAGTGATTGGAATGTTGGGTACTAGAGTAGGGAAATTGTAACTGAAGGATGTGTTGGTCTGTGGGATCACTATTTCTGTTTCCTGAGAAGATAGTATGTACAGCAGGGGCAGTCACGACCCTCATATCTGCTTTGTTGCTTGTAGGTGCTTCATGGATATACACTGGGTTAATTGTTTCTATCTGTGACTGAAGAATGTCAGTCTTAAAGTATTTATTTTAGCCTCCTCGTTAGATTGTGGTACAGTAGAAATTCCTTTAAATTTCGGTAATATTTTTTTCTATCTCAACAATAGATTCATGTGTAGTATTTCTTCTTCCTTAGGTTTGAAATTCAGTATCTGTTGCCTTGAGATTGGCTACATTAAATTCCAACTGAGAATTTCCTTTTACCATGGAAATTATATATCCATGTTAGATAAAGATTCTTCATCATTAGGAATAGTGATAATTGCTTCTATGGGTAAATATGAGTTCTCAGCCATGAAATGGGTTTCCTGAGGAACAGATCCCTCTAGAAGCGAATCTTTGGATATGTGAAAGCTTGAATAAGCTGCTCCAGGGGCACTATAATAATCCTTATTGACTAGTTTATTATCAGTGATGACATTTTTATTCACAAGGTAATGCCTCAGATATGCGTCTTTTAGAAAGTTTGTTCCCACCTGAATAGATGGATTATTTCTTCTTTTATTTGCAGCTGTAAGGTGATTTTCTTCAAATTCAGTAGTTACATCTTTCACTGCAGAAGCTTTAGTTATCTCCCTCATGGAATAGGAATTTGGTTTACTGTATTCATTAGGCAAAAGAGTAGAAAACTTGATGGCTATTTCCCTGCGTTCTGAATTTTGATCACCAGAAGCATCAATATCAAAACTTTTGTTCTTAGTGACGATAGTAGCAGATGTCTTTGTCTTGACATCTACCATATTGTCTGAAGAACCAGTGACATCAGCTTGGAGAATAGCATAGAAGAAATGTACAGCCTTTGGGATCGTTTGACCTTTAATACTTTGCCCTTCTGAGACAATGCCTTCATTAAAGTAAGTGGAGTCTGTAGGCACAGGCTTCAATGTCTCTGATATTGGCACTGTTGGGTGACACAAGTTTGTATCTTTTGTAAGTCTGGGGGCTGTAGTTTCTTTAGTAGGAGCATTAAAAGTGAGGATGAGAGTTTCAGGTAATCCCATAGATGAAAGTCTTAGAGACATGGCACTATCTGATGATGGAAGGCTATAATGGCCAATGGTATTTTTGTTTGCAGTAGAGGTAGGGATATTTGGCATATTGGTGGACAGCTTTTTCAAAGGATAAAAGAACCTAAGAGCTGTGTTGATTGTACTTTCTGTGTCTTCATCCACATTGGAGCTGTCTTTACCTGAATGCTGAGCTAAAGGAAAATTATTAAACCTTGAATCAGACACTGCAGCTGTACCTGTTCTATCTTCAGTAAAATCGAGTTTTCTGAATGTGGTGGTGTCTCCTCTCCTGGGTGTAGCTACCTTATAAATGGTAGGTGATATGTTAATCATCACAGTTTTTTAAAGCAGGGTTAGTAACAGTTGTGAATGTTCTGCTGTCAGTTATGGGTTTTGCGTCTAGAAAAAGGGAGTAACCAATTATTTTATCTCCCAAGTCAAAGCCTTCAGAGAGAATTACAGTGCCATCAATACCATTTATGGTGCTTCTTTGCACAGATGATTTGTCAGAAAAACTAGAAGGAAAAGTTTTACTTGAATCAGTTAGGAAATGAGTTATGGGTTTGTTGGTATTGACACTGGCATTAGAATCTTTGAGAGCAATGGGATCAAAGTTCTTGTTTTCCTGTCTAGGAATTGTAGCTTGATGATTTTCTCCAGCTTTGAACTCCAAGGATGTTGCTTTAGATAGACCATCTAATGAAGCAACTGTGGTGTGTGGTGCATGAGACACATGTGTCTTTGGGGTATACATGGCTAACCTTGTTTTCATAAGAGAATTACTTGCTCTGTCCTCTAATTCAAAGGCATAGTTGCCTGAGACGTATTCAGAACCACTGCCATCAGATATACTAGTTATATAGTTCTCTTGCTGGAGTGATTTTGCCTGCAGAAAAAATGTCCTCAGCCATTTCTGAAATGTCTTCTGTAAAACAGATGATTTCATATTCAGCAGTTGTTTCTCTCTCTATAAAATCTTTGGGCTCAAATATATTCCCTTTAAAAGTACTTGCCATATCCTCTTCAGAGGTAATAGTATTAGGGAAAATGATAACTTCTTTGGATGGAATAACTGTCTCATCAAATGGAATATTATAATCAGTCTTTTTGTTGGTATATTCTCCCACAGTAGTAACAGGAACAAGTTCAGAATATTTGGAAGTTTCCAGGAATGTTGTGAAATAAGGGGGAGGAAAAGTCGACCTATATCGTAGCCCATCTATTTCAAATGGAGAGTTTGTGATGGCTCTTCCGGTGTCAGTGAATTTATCAGGAAAGGCAGGCCTAGATACTTCTGGGAGAGTTAATGTAGAATCAGCTAAAAATATCTTTTTAAAATTAGACTGTGTTTGAGGTCTGAAGGATGTAGCATCAAATTTAACAGTGAAAAGATCTTCCCTGTTCTTGCTGCTCTTGGAGAGAGGATTGGGCTTGATTCCAGATGAAAGGATTTTCCCCACAGCTGGGATGAGAACTGTTGCATTTCTAAAGTGACTTAATTCAGGTTTAGCAGCTGGATCTTCTTGATCAAAAAGATTAGTTATTTTCCTTCTCCTGTGGACAATATTTTGAGAGTCTTCTCTGGGGGAAAAGGCTTTCATCATAATTCTTTGAGACTTGGAATATAGTGTGTCTGTCTTAGTCTTATAATTGTCAGGAGTGTCTCTATTCAGAGAGAAAAATGAGTCAGTTTCACCATTAGTGGGACTATATGAAAAAGTGGGTGATTCAGTTAGAAGAACGTTTGAGGCCAATGGATGGGAATGAATGTCTGTTTGCATGCTTATGGCCTGCCCCTCTGGAACATCACTTTCATTAATGGCGTCACCATATTCAGTTGATCTCTTTAGCATTTCCAACCTAGACAATAAAGATTCAGACAAGGAGTTATCTGTCATTAGGCCAGAAATTTCAGGATTTTCAGTTAAGGAAGTAGGAGTGAACATGGCAGATGTTAATAGAGATGAGAGTCCTCCAGACTCAACTTTATCTTCTCCAGGTAATGTGGAATCACCTCCTTCATAACTATCTTCAATTGAAAGAACAATGCAGTCAGCCACAATGCTGGATGCCTTATTTAGAGATGAGGAAAAGGTTGAAGCTTTGTTTGCATCCTCAGTATTTTTATTGATGAAGGGACGATCATCATCAGGAGTGGCATTGAACTCAGCTAAAGGAATAATGTTCTGTGAATGGGGCATATCTTCGAAGTTTGAGTTATGTCTATTTGCATTGAATCTGCCTGATATAGAGGGTTTTGCACCATCTGGGACAACGTTATTATACAAAACAGATGAGACACCTTTCCTACTGAATTGGTCCTTATATTCTACAGGCTTGCTGAGCACAGCAGGATCTATAGAGTCAGTTGCGATTATTCTGTCCTTTCCCATTCTTGTCATGCGTTCTGGGCCTGGAACAAATGGGTACTCCGTTATTTTGCCTTTAGGGAGAGTGATAATGGTGTTATCTCTAGTTGGAGAACTATATTCTATAACTGTTTCAGCTGGAAACTCAGGTGAGGAGGTCCAATTTGAGTCAGTTGGAGAATAAATCATGGACCTGGGAGACTTTGCATTAAAATGGACAATAGAACTTTTGAGAGCAGTAGGATCATTGTCAGAATTATGAATGCCCTCTCTGGGGACCAAGTTTTGGTGTTCCCTATCAGTTTTGATATCAATTGGATATCCTTGGGTTAAATATTCAGAGATTGCTGTGCTGGCAGAGGGTGCATAAGACTCAGATACACTGAAGTCGTTAGTATGTGTGCCCTTTCCTATAAGGGGACCATTTCTTTCCTTCACTAGTTCAAGGATGTAGTTATTTGTAGCATATTCAAGAGCATTGTCAACAGGTATAATAGTTACTATATCATTACTACTTAGAATATCTTGATCTGCCAAAAAGGTATCATGTGTCTCTTCTGAAATGTTTTCTGTAAAAGAAACTTCTTCCATGAAGGCTGTGTCTTTCTCCATAAAAGTCTTTTCTCCAAATTTATTGTTATCAATAATGTTTTTAGTGCCTTTTGTTGAAATAATGGTAGTGGGGGAAATATTGGCTTTAACAGAGGGGGTTTTGCTTTCTCCGGATGCAATATTATTGTTAGTCTTTGTTATGATGCCTTTTTTCATTTTGACAACTGGAGCAACTTTGTAATACTTAGAAGAACTACTGAATATTGTGAAATCAGAAGGAAGAGGAGTTGGTTTCCATGACAATAACCTGTCTGTTCCAGTGGGAGAGTTTACAATGGTCCCTTCTCCAATAGCGACTTTAGTAGAAGATCTTGGATCATTAGATGCTTCTGGAAGAGTTAATGTGGAGCCAACTAAAGAGATTCCTTTTATATTGGAGTGTGTTTGAGGGTTAGTAGAAGTAACATCAAATTTATCAGTGAAAGAATTCTCTTTCAGTGTATTTGCATCTCTTAGAAGAAAATTGCCCATTTCAGAAATATTGACTTCCTCTTCCATATTGTTGTCACTCTTGGGCAGAGAATTAGACCCACTTACAGAGGAAAGGGTTTTCTCTCCAGGTGGACTGAGAACAATTGCATTTGTAATGTGACCTGTATTAAATTTAGTAGCTGGATCTTCTTGATCAGGAAAATTAGCTATTTTTCCTTCTTCATAGACTCTACTTTGAGAGACTTTTATAGGATAAAAGGCTTTTATGATTTTTCTATGAGGTTCAGAATAAATTTCATCTGTTTTAATTTTAGAAATGTCAATAGTTCCTCTGTTTACTGAGGGAAGTGAATCAGACTCGTTGTATGTAGGATTGTCTGCAAAAGCAGTGGAACCAATGGGAAGCTTAGTGGAGGTCAAGGAGTAGGGCTTCAAATCAGTTTCATTAGTAATGGGATCACTACCATCATTAGCAGAATTAGGGTATTCCACCATTGTCTCAAGCATATTTAACCATGCAGTTGAAGTAGCCAAAGGGTTATTTATCACTGGGTCAAATATTTCAAGATTTTTAGTTGAGGCATTAGAAATGAGTATGGGCTTTTCTGGAATTTGTAGAGTTAGGAATTCTTTAGACATAATATTTTCCTCTGGAGACATGGAATCACCTCTGTCATCAGTATTTTCAATGGAGAGAGTAGTGGTATCATCCACAGTGTGGCCTGTATTCATAGGTGAGGAAGAGACTGATGCCTCACTGTTTAAAATTTTGATCTCTTCATTGATAAAAGAAAGTTTGCCATTAGTGATGACACTGAAATCAGCTGAAGGAATAATGCTTTCCCATGAGTGTGGCATCTCTGCCATATTAGTTTTTTCTTTAACATCGGGTAATAAAATTTCTTCTGCTTTACCTTGGGATTCAGTGTTATAAGTAGCAGATGGAATGACTTTACTGGAGAATTGATTCTTATTTTCTAATGGAGAGGTGATCACCAAGGAATCAATGGGTCCATCTAGGAACTTCCTTCCACTCACCATAGTTACTGTTATTTCTGGATTTGAAGCAAGGGTATAGGCCGTCCTTTTGTCTTCAGGGAACATAATGCTGGTGTCGCTTTCTTTTAAAGTGCCTCCTTTTAGAGGTATTTTACCTAGAAACTTGTGAAGATTCTCACTTGTGTGAGTTGGTGGGTAAGTCATAGATCTGGGAACTTTATAATTCAAATCGTCAGTGGAATTGAGAATATTATCCAGGCCAGAACTGAAGTGTTCCTCTCTAGCTATCAAATTTTGCAGCATTTCCTTAGTTTTTGTTTCTGTTGGGGCTCCTTGAAATAAATGTTTGTATGCATCAGCACTGGAGTAGAGTGGGTGAGACCCAACTATTTTGGGGTCATAAATGAGAGTAGGTTCTTTAGTAACTGGATTGTTCATCTCCTCCTGTGGTTCAAGGACATATTTCTTTATAACATTTTCAGTGTTTATATCCTTCCCTACAAAATTTCTTTGCACAGATCTGTTAGTAAAAATAATGTTTAACATGTCTTTTGTTGAAGTATTGATACTAGGATAAATGATGTCTTTGTTAGATGGAGAATTTCTTTCCTGAAATGGAGTATTATTATTAGTCTTTGTTGTAGTATATTTTTTCATTTTGAAAACTGGATCAAGTTCAGAATATCTTGATGAACTCACAGCAGTTGTAAAATCAAAAGGAAAAAGAGTTGATTTCCACAGTTGCTTATAGGATCCAGCAGGAACATTATGAAACAAACCTATCGGACCTGCATCTTCATCAAACAGAGCAGAACTTTTCTTCTTAGGCTTTAAAGTCTTTTCATGAGACAAGGTGGAATCAGCTGAAAGTATTCTTTTTAAACTGGGAGGAGCTTGAGGTCTAGCAGAAATATTAAATCTATCAATGGAAGGGTTCTCTCTCAATGTTCTTGAATCTCCTAAGATGAAATTGCCTGCTTTGGAAACAATGAGTTCCTCCTCCTTGTTACTATTGCTCTTGGAGAGAGTACTGGGCTCAGGGGCTGAGAGAAGTGTTTTTTCCAAAGTTGGAATGAGAACTGTTGCATTTGTAATGTGACTTAAATCAAATTTAGCATTGGTGTCTTCCTCAACAGAGAGTGTGGCCATTTTCCTTATTTCAGAAGGGAAAGAACTTATTTGTGTAGGTGAAAGGACTTTCATTGTTGTACCCAAAGGTTGAACATCTGTCTTAATTTTAGAAATGTTAACAGTCTTTCTCTCCACAGTGGATAGCAAATCAGGCCCACCATTTATGGAATTCCTGGTAAAAGTTACTGAATTAGCAGAGGGAATAACTGAGCCCAAGGAATGGGGCTGAAGGTCTGTTTGGATTTTAATGACCTGATTTTCTGAAATATCAGTTCCATGAATGAGATCAAGGTATTTAGTCACTCTTTCTGGTACTAATGATACTGTCTTTGTAGAGTCTGTCAAAGACCCATCACTTATTAGAGCAGAATCCTCAGTTAGGACTTGAGGCATGAGAATGACACTTTCTGTTGTTTGTAGAGCTGGGAATCCTTTAGATTTAATGTTATTTTCATTAGGTTGTGTAGACTCACCTCCTTCATAACTGTTCTCAAGGGAAATAGCAGTGGTATCAGCCATAGTGGGAGGTGTCTTTATAGGTGAAAAATAAGCTGAAACCCTGTTTTTTTTATTCTCAGAATTTTCAGCAACAAAGGAAAGTTCAATATCAGGGTTGACATTAACTGAAGGAGCAGTGGCATCCTGCGAATGGTAACCCTCTGCCTTGAAAGCTGTGTCTTGATTATATTTCAACTTGAGGGACATACTGGGTTCCCCTTGGTCATACAGCACAGTGTGTGGGACTGTGTGTCTCTTGTGAAGCCAGTCTTTGCTCATTATTGAATTTGTGTTCCTGGTGGGATCAGAGACTACATCTGAGAAGGCCTTGCTTTCTTCCACAATTTCCACTGATTCTGCATCTGGAGTATTGATAGGCTCAATCCATTTGTCTTCTGGAAGATTGATAATGCTGTCATTTTCACTCTGGATGCCTCTTTCCAGAGATAAATCATCTGGAGATTCTGGAGAAAAAATTCTGTTTCCATTTGTTAGGGAGTGAGTCATGGTTCTGGGTAACTTACTTTTGAAATTGATAGTATAATCTTTGAGAAAGGAGCCAACTTTGCCAGAATCAGGGTTTCCTTTTCTGGAAGTCAACAATTGATATTTTTTAGCTTTGAGTTCTACAGAATTTTCATTTGATAGACTCTCAGTGACATGTATGGGGGAAGGAGTATGAGATCCAAATTTATAGAGCCTTTGGATGAGGGCAAGTATTTTTGTTGTGGGACTCTTTTCTTCTCCAATATAAAAGGAATTTTCCTCTGATAAACATTTATGATCATTGTCATCAAGCCTCATGGTCATTAGATTCTTATTGTCTAGATGATCTTCTTCTGCCAGAAAAACCACATCTGACTCTGTTGAAAAGTCCTTTCTAATAGGAATTACTTCATATTGAGTTGCACTATCTTTTTCTGCAGAATTTAAATATTGTTTCCCATTTATAATGTTCCTTTTGTCATAAGCAAAGATAATGTTGTCAGGTGAAGTGACTTTTTTGTCAGTTAGGACAATTATATCATTAGATGTACTAGACTCATCAGTTATTTTTAGGTCACTCCTTCTGATAATGGGTGCAGGATCAAGTCCTGAATTATTGATTTTGATAAAATCGGCAACAAAAGCAGTAAGAGGAATAGTTGGTTTCTGGGGTAGATGATGTAACTGGCTATAAGAGGTTGTGATAGACCTCTCTAAGTTATCATTATCAAGAGAAGATGAGTCCCTAGCTCTGGCCTTTTCCAGCTGTATTGTTCTTATTGTGGAAACAGGGTTAGTTTCTTTGAAAGTTCCAGGCACTTTCTGTTTAGCAGAAGCAACATCCAACTTAAGAAGGAATGGGTTAACATTTGCTGAATTTTCCTCTCTTAAATTTACTGAAATTTTGGCTTCAGAAATAAAGGGCTCATCCTCTACAATAGCTTTATCTTTACTGAAAGATTCATTAGCCTCTGTTCCTGAAGCGGTAGTTTCTTTTTCCATGGTATCAGTTTTACTGTTAAGGACCCCATTTTCAGTGGTAAGTATCTCAGTGACAACATTGATAGAATTCTCTGAAAAAGCAGTGGGATCTTCAAGAGGAGCAGAGGAGACCATGGAGAGGGGATGAAATGCACTTTGTACCTTGGTAATCTTCCAGTTCGGGTTCTTGATAAGAGAGTGTTCACCCAGTGGCTCTGAGAACTCTACTGTCACAGTTTTATTTGAGAAAGAATCATCATTTTTACTAAGGCCAACTGCAGTTCTAGGTCTTTTCCAATTGGGGATTAATAGTGAATTTAATTTTATGGCTAGAACACCATCCACCTCAGGCATGATGGAGTCACCATTTTCACTGCTTTCCTTAGAGTCAAAAGTAGAGACACTAGGTGAAATGGTGGTAGCATTTGTTGGCATTTTGGCAACATTAATGTGATTAATAGAAGCTATTGAGCCAGCTTTGATTGTACTCTTACTGATTTCACCACCAGAGATATTCTCAGCTTGGGAGGCAGTACCTTTAGCCAAGGGATTACTATGATCCTCTGAAGGCTTTACTTCAGCTAAGTTCATTTTATTTTCATTGATTTTAGAGTTTCCTGATGTGCTTGTGTCTGCCAACTCTGGAGCAGCTGTGTTACTAACACTGGATGAAATGCCTTTCCTGTAGAAATGACTTTGACTTTTTATGGACGTGATGACTGCAGCATGATCAATGGGGAGAGTGTCAAATGTTCTCTTCTCTCCCATGGTAACAGTTGTTTCTGCGTGTGGTAGAAAGAAATCTTTGCTTTCTGTATTTCCCAAACCAGAAACGTGAGGGAGAATGATGACATCATTATCTTCAGGCCAAGTGCCCTTTTCTGCAGCTGATCTTTTTAGAAACTCAGGGGAAAAAGTCTTGCCTGCCTCAATTAGGGAGGGCACAATGGTTTTCAGATGCTGAGTGTTAAAATTTTGGGTGTTAATTTTGGCTTCAGAAATAAAGGGCTCATCCTCTACAATAGCTTTATCTTTACTGAAAGATGCATTAGCCTCTGTTCCTGAAGCGGTAGTTTCTTTTTCCATGGTATCAGTTTTACTGTTAAGGACCCCATTTTCAGTGGTAAGTATCTCAGTGACAACATTGATAGAATTCTCTGAAAAAGCAGTGGGATCTTCAAGAGGAGCAGAGGAGACCATGGAGAGGGGATGAAATGCACTTTGTACCTTGGTAATCTTCCAGTTCGGGTTCTTGATAAGAGAGTGTTCACCCAGTGGCTCTGAGAACTCTACTGTCACAGTTTTATTTGAGAAAGAATCATCATTTTTACTAAGGCCAACTGCAGTTCTAGGTCTTTTCCAATTGGGGATTAATAGTGAATTTAATTTTATGGCTAGAACACCATCCACCTCAGGCATGATGGAGTCACCATTTTCACTGCTTTCCTTAGAGTCAAAAGTAGAGACACTAGGTGAAATGGTGGTAGCATTTGTTGGCATTTTGGCAACATTAATGTGATTAATAGAAGCTATTGAGCCAGCTTTGATTGTACTCTTACTGATTTCACCACCAGAGATATTCTCAGCTTGGGAGGCAGTACCTTTAGCCAAGGGATTACTATGATCCTCTGAAGGCTTTACTTCAGCTAAGTTCATTTTATTTTCATTGATTTTAGAGTTTCCTGATGTGCTTGTGTCTGCCAACTCTGGAGCAGCTGTGTTACTAACACTGGATGAAATGCCTTTCCTGTAGAAATGACTTTGACTTTTTATGGACGTGATGACTGCAGCATGATCAATGGGGAGAGTGTCAAATGTTCTCTTCTCTCCCATGGTAACAGTTGTTTCTGCGTGTGGTAGAAAGAAATCTTTGCTTTCTGTATTTCCCAAACCAGAAACGTGAGGGAGAATGATGACATCATTATCTTCAGGCCAAGTGCCCTTTTCTGCAGCTGATCTTTTTAGAAACTCAGGGGAAAAAGTCTTGCCTGCCTCAATTAGGGAGGGCACAATGGTTTTCAGATGCTGAGTGTTAAAATTTTGGGTGTAATCTTTGAAAGAAGTGGCAACAGAATCAAAGTCAGTATTTCCTTCTTTAAGAAAGGTGGCTTGGTATTTGTCTTCAGCGTCAAACTCAGGGTAAATTATTCTATATAGAAGACTCTTTGAGACCTCACCTTTAGAGGATGGTGTTTGATATACAAATCCATTTGGTCCACGTGTGTATTCACTAGGTTTTGTAATAAGGTGATTTTCTCCCTTCTCTAGTTCAGAGGCATGCTTATTTGAAATATATTCTGCATCACTTTTATCAGATTCAATGATGATCAAGTCCGTAGCATTTAGATCATTTTCCTTTGCCACAGTAGTCCCATGCCAAAGAATAATGGACTCATCACCTCTCAATGTATTTGGATATTCCAGTGATAGAGGAGTTCCTATTCCAGATGTTTGATAATAATTCCCCACATTCATATTTTCAGAGGAGACAGTAGTGGAGAAGGTCATAGGAACAATGCCTGTATGAGCATTGGTTATGCTACCTTTAGCAATTTGGTCTTTTTCTGTTCCTGGATCATCAGTTTGCTCATCAGTATAGGGTGTAAAATGTTTTCTAGAAGCTCCTTTTCTTAATAAGACACTGCCTTCTGGAGCAGGGGCTATATTATCTTTCATTGGAATCCTAAAATTTGGTGTTGTAACTGTAGATCTTCTTTCAGGGGGAAAAGCATATCCTTTTGCGACATTTTCTTTCATCACTGGATAAAGAATATCACCACCAAAGAATTCACCATTGTCATCTCCACTATTACTATTTGCTACAACCACTTTTCCTTGAGACTTGGAAGTAAATTCTTCAAGTGGAGGTTTTGAGACTTCAGTCATGTAGGTTGATGCAGGATTCTCAAATTCAAGTTGGTCAGCTGTAGTTTGGGTTGTTCCTTTGAATCTGATGGAGCTATACACATCAGAATTAGAGTAATGTTTATCTGCCAGCTTGTTGCCTGTAGGAACATTATCATCTGAAATAGGTATAACATAAATATGATCCCTCACATTGCCTTCTTTCAGTGTGTTTTCTTCCTCTACTGTAATGTGTATGTCTTTTGGAGGATCTGCTTCATAGTTCAGTGTTATATCTTCCTTGAAAGAGTTTTCAGGTTCATATCTTGAGATATAAAACTTGGTGTCAACACTTCCTTCAGCATCAGTCAAAGCTGCTGAAGTAAAGTTATGAAAAGTTTTAGATATTATAATATCTGCCAAAGAGATCTTTTTTGAAGGGTTTGTCGCTTGAGGATGATTGAAGTGGGCAACAGACTTTGTAACAGTAGAAGGATCAGCTATTAAAAGAATGGCATCATCTCCAGACACGTTGGGATCTATTCTGGAAAGGGTTAAGTCATCTCCCAGTTTAATAGGCTTATTATTAAGAACATTAACTTCACTCATGGTAAGAATGCCTTTCTTTGTTGGTGAGGTGGCAGCTATTGAAGCCAAGTCTGTTATAACTTCAGAGTTTTTATTCACATAGGAAATATCATCAGATACGGTACTAATGCCAAGAGGAATATTAATAGCTTGAGTTCCAGCCATTTTGCCTTTATTGGCAAGTCTCTTGGCATTGCTTGAAGTGACGGCAGCAGGGGCTTGATAGCCATCAATGTAATCAACAATGTCTGCGTTATCCAATGTGGAGAGTGATAGTTCATGTTTCATGATGCTCTGAACAACATTTGGGTTCTCTTTGGTGAGAATAAGTGGATCATCACTGATTGCATCATAGTATGAATCATGGAGTATGGGTTTATCCATTCTTCCAATCTGGGGGATAGAATTGCTAGGTAGAAGGAATTCAGTGCCATCTGTTGCTTCCACATTCTGTTTCACAACTGCATTTTTATGCAGACCGTTAGCTATTGTTTTGGTGGCCAGTGTCTGAAAATGCATTCTGTCATTTTCAGGTTTTATGACATATAGAACATAATTTTCTCCTCTAGGAGAAGTAAAGTCTCTGTCACTTATTGCTACTTCAGTAATAGGCATACTACTACTTAATGGGGAAAGAGACTTTGTGCTATCAACAGACACAAATCCATTCCTTTCAAAGCCCCTGTCTCCTGATTCAAAGTACTTAGAATTATGTGCAGGTGGAAGATTTTCTATCTGAAAACCAGCATCTTCTTCCACTACAGACTTTACTTCCACATTGGGAGCTGATTCTTCTTCATTAGCTGTTTTCTTGTCTATCAAACTTCTAAATCTTTTTCTTGGTGTAAGAACACCAGCTGTCTTTGCAGGCAGGGAGGTCATGGCTACAGTGGGCCTTCCTTCTGGTGTGGTGGCCTTATTAATCATCAGTTCAGAGCTGTTAATCATATTTGTGGTCCCTTTACTTGCATGAGCAGTGACATTGTATGCATTGTTTGGAGAACTGAAATCAACTTCCAGTGGAATGTTCAAAGGATCTATTGATAATTTATTGACTTGCCATTTTTGTGTCATGGTATCAGTAGTGAGAAGAGGATTTTCAGCCACAGGATCTGATATCCAAGGACTAGTGAAAAGATCATTATAAATTTGCAGGGAGTTCTGAGCTTGATTATTTTGGGCATTGGGCATTGGAGTAGATGACTCAGCTACTGACAGAAGAGTGTATCTTTTGTACATAGGAAAGTCTGTTTCAAGGTTGGGAACTGCAGCACCACCAGCTTGGTTGTTATTAGTAGAGAGATGAGTGCTTTCATCCACAGAGTCAGTAGATTGATCTGAAAGAGTGATGTTGACCTTTGAATCTGAGGTCATGTCAGCTACACTGTTTTCACTAAAATAAGCAGACTCAACAGTGCCAGGATGAGTGATAGAGACCACAGGACGAATATTGCTCTGGAAATTGGCTGTTTTAAACACAGTAGATCTTTCAATATCTGTCTTGGCTTTGGTGTCATTTGCAGTAATTGTGATGGGAGTTCTTGGGTTACCTCTGTTGATGAGGTTTGTGCTGTCCACTGTAAAAAGCTTTATTTTATGTTTGACTAGGGGGTTGAACGTATCAGTGATGCCAGAATGGAGGATGATTTTCTTTCCTGCTCTTTGGGCATAATCTATATCAGGGTTGAAAGAGAAACCTTTTCTTCTAATATCTGTTGTGAAAGTGTCTGGATGAAAGAAGATGACTTCCTTTACACCTCCATCATCTTGGTCCAGATTTTCAGTTCCTTGGAGCATAATAATAACATTCTCAATTCCATCAGTACTCACAGACTTAAAATTGTTTCTATCAGTTTGGAGATTTACATCAGCAAGAATATTAGAATGATACTTAATTCTTGAATTGTCTACATTAGATTCAATTGTTTTAGCAATATTATTATCAATAGGTGTTGTGATGTTTTCCATCTGAACAGGGTGGATGCCTTCTGTCATACCTTCCTTTAAAGGCCAAGTTATTTTAAAGTTCATGTTGGTGTTGGTCTTTGGTTCCATTGGGATATCGTTAGCATAATGCTTTGTAGAAGTGATACCATTTGTGTTGGAGGCAATTAAGTCCCCCTCAAAATGCATAGTAGTTTTAGCTTCATCTAACATTGTTTTGGTATCATTCGAATTACTAATGTCATTATTGATTTTCTTATATATTCTATAATTAAGAAAAGAATTTTTAGTATTAATGGGATTGATATTGGAAATGGTTTCTTCAATGTCTGTATCAGTTGTAATGGATTTGGTATCAGCATTGTCATACTTACTCAGAACTGGAATAGATTCAAAGTCATTGCCATCATTTGCAGACAAAATGCTAGGTGTTTGAGCATTGACTGTAGATGTACCCTGATTCTTCATGTCTGTGGCATCAATTACAATAGAATCATCTTTCTGTGGAATTTTCGGATAGTTGCTCATAGTTTTGTCATATCTGTCCATGTAGCTAGCATCAATTATGTTTTTGTCCTTTATGTCAGCAACATCAAGGAAAGGTATGTAATCTTCTAAAATGTCTGTGGCATAAATATTTGCTGTATTGCCTTCTTTCATAAAGGTTGTGGTACCAACAAAGTATATACTGTCTGGTCTTGCTTCTTCCATGTGGAAGTTGTTTGCATTTGACACAGCAGTGGTACTCTCATCTGCAGAGGCACTGAACTCATTCTTAACGTTTTGGATGTAGGCAGCAGGATTAGGGGCAAAGAACAGTTTAGACTTTCCAGTGGTTGGGAAGAAAGGCTCAAGGCTCTGAATTGCTTTGGCATGAAAGTAGGGAGCAACAGTGGAACTGGACTTATACTGGGGAGTGGTCGTGGATACAGATACTGAGATGCTATTTTCTTCAGAAACAGTCATCCTGTTGTGTGTTATTCTGGAGTTGGGTGAAAGTCTGGAAAGTGTGGTCCTGATAGAAGAAGTGTCCTGCGTGGCAGCAGGTGAAGGTGAAACAATGTTCTTTGGGGCCTTTGCCGGAGTAGAGTTGTCTACAGTATCCTCGACATAAGCAGCATTACTTGGTAAGTCATTCCCAAATGAGGAAAGGTTATATACACTAGTTTGAAGAGTCTCTGAGTGGTTTCCCTTTGAAAGAGATCCAGAGAGCCTTGTTCCACTATTAGTAGACTTAGAGTAGCTATTTGGATTGTACGTAGGTGGAGAATTTTCTTTTGTTCTTAGAATGGATGAGAATTGACTCGCTGAGTGATTGTCTGGTGAAGACAAAGGCAGACTGGCGTACAGATGGTGATTTGTCTGAGTGTTTATTTCCTGACTCCCATTATACTATAGAGAAAGAAGTAAAATATTCTTGTGAGGTTTCCCTTGCAGATTATATTTTACTGAAAACCTGAAATCAATTGTCATGGCATTAAATTGTTCAAATAAAGCAACATTCTCAAGGTCTCTTCTCTTTATTCATTTAATCAATTTAGAAATAGACAATGTCAGTGTGAAAAGGAACAGCTAATATGCTAAGGTTATGCACCCTCTGTAAATATTAATCCAGGAATTCTAAGGCAAATTTTCAGTAACTAATCTCTTATAGTATTAAAAATTACAAAGAAGCTCTTCAAAAATCCCATGCTATATGTATGATAACTTCTATTATCTTTCTTCATTGTGTATATGATTAATTTTATAAATTATTTTATAAATAGAAAATAGAATACTAAAAATACAATGATGAGTTGTTTAGCAAGACATTCTTGCATTAAACATATGCTGAAAATCTAAATCCATTTTTTTACCACCATATAATTTTTAGTTCCATAAAAATACTGTTATCCAAAATACTGAAACTTACCAGGAAGCAGGCCACAACATTCAAGATGGTCAGTGTTGGGACTAGAACCTTCATTTTGTCTTGTTATTTTGGGCCACTAAGGTAAAACGAAATCAGATTGATTAAATTCTTTGCAGCCAAAGATGGAGAAGCTCTATACAGCCAGCAAAAACAAGACCGGGAGCTGACTGAAGCTCAGATCAAGAACTCCTTGTTGCCAAATTCAGACTTAAATTGAAGAAAGTAGGGGAAATCTCTAGACCATTTAGGTATGACCTAAATCAAATCCCTTATGATTATACAGTGGAAGTGAGGAATAGATTTAAGGGACTAGATCTGATAGACAGAGTGCCTGATGAACTATGGACAGAGATTCATGACATTGTACAGGAGACAGGGATCAAGACCATCCCATGGAAAAGAAATGCAAAAAAGCAAAATAGCTGTCTGGGGAGGCCTTACAAATAGCTGTGAAAAAAAAGAGAAGCGAAAAGCAAAGGAGAAAAGGAAAGATATAATCATCTGAATGCAGAGTTCCAAAGAATAGCAAGGAGAGATAAGAAAGCCTTCTTCAGCAATCAATGCAAAGAAATAGAGGAAAACAACAGAATGGGAAAAACTAGAGATCTCTTCAAGAAAATTAGAGATACCAAGGGAATATTTCATGCAAAGATGGGCTCGATAAAGGACAGAAATGGTCTGGACCTAACAGAAGTAGAAGATATTAAGAAGAGGTGGCAAGAATACAGAGAAGAACTGTACAAAAAAGACCTTCATCACCAAGATAATCACGATGGTATGATCACTCACCTAGAGCCAGACATCCTAGAATGTGAAGTCAAGTGGGCCTTAGAAAGCATCACTACGAACAAAGCTAGTGGAAGGGATGAAATTCCAGTTGAGCTATTTCAAATCCTGAAAGATGATGCTGTGAAAGTGCTGCACTCAATATGCCAGCAAATTTGGAAAACTCAGCAGTGGCCACAGGACTGGAAAAGGTCAGTTTTCATTC
>SJYT01015654.1:330858-370466 GCA_006410635.1 Cephalophus harveyi | reverse complement strand
AGGCGTGGAGATGCCAGTGAGGACTTGGGAGGCTTCCCGGGGCCTGGAGGAAGGATGGGAGCACAGGAGCAGGAGCAGAAGAGGGGCTGCCCCCGGCTGCAGAGAGCACCCGGGAAGAGGCACTTTCTGAGGCTGTGGGGGGGTCAAAGGTCAAGGTCAACATTGTTCTCTGGGTGGGGTGGGCAGGAGGGGGAGGATGACTTTTTCTTGGCCTGCGCAGCTGAGCAGAAGGTTTATCCTCGAGGATAGCTGGGTGGGTCTCTTTGGTCCATGGTGGACCCCTAGTCCCCAGCCAGGATTGGGTCTTTACCAGCAGCTGGCTTGGGGTCCAGCCACGCCCCTCACTCCCCTGGTTCCTTCCCGTCTCAGGGCTGGGTCCTCACCACTCCTTCCTTTGCCAGCTGCCAATCTGACCCTGTCACATCCTCTCAGAGCCAGAGGGGCTCCTCTCCCAACCTCAGAATGTCTGTGTAAGTCCCTCGCTCCAGGGCTGGAGGGTCCGTGGAGCCGAGGCTCCTTCCGTCCTGTTTGTGGCTGCGCTGGGTCCCTAGGCTGCTGCCCCTCACCCGGGCCAGCCCCGGCCAGGGCTGAGCGGATGGAGAGAAGGAGGCAGGCCAGCTGACCACTGTCTCCTCTCCACAGCCTGTTCCCTTCACTGGGAAGATTGAAGGGGGTCTCCAGGATGGACACAAGGTCACCGTCATGGGGCGTGTTCTCCCCACAGACGAAAACAGGTACTGGGAATTGCTGTCTCTCTCGGCCTCACCCCTGAATGAACCAGGGTGCTGTCAGCTCAGGATGGTCCACACAGCATCCTCCAAGCTGCCCACAGCCAGTTCAGGGGATGGGAAGGGCCCGGCCCAGCCAACAATGCTCAGGCCCCCTCCCACCTACCTGTAGCATCCGGGGCACCATTAACCAGACTCCCCAGAGACAGGGGGAATGGAGGCTCATGGCCTAGGGAGGGAAGCAGGCCAGCCCAGAGGTGGAGTTCTGGCACTGAACTTCGTATACAAAGACCCAGAGGTGCAGATACGTCAACTCCCTTCATTTCCTCTAGCCAGTCTCATCTACTTTGGAAGCTTCACTTGAGGTGACCTGGACATATTTAAACTTGCCATCAAAGTTGTATTTGGTCTCTTTCAGTCTCAAGGTTTTCCCCACTAAAGTCAATTCAAAATATAGATAACTCAGCTGTTTCCCGTTCGCTTTCTCCCGAGGGGGACTGTCTGGGAACAGAGAAGAGCTTGCATGCATTCCAGAGGTGGGAGGTCCTCAGAGTTCCTGCAGCCCTGGCTGAACTATATTGAGCTCCAGGTGGCGTGGAGGCCTGGGACCTGTGCACCCTGAGGTCTGCTGTGCCCACGGGGGCCCCTCTGGACACGTGGCCTCTCTCAGAAGCCTCTCTGTCCAATCGCAGCTGACTTCTACCCCCGCTGTTCCTCTCAATACTTTGCATGGGGCCTGGGGACCCTCTGGATCCCTCCAGGCCCCTCCCCGCCGCAGCCCTACTTCTACATCTGGCCTCTAGATGACATCCTCTGCCACTGCCTCCCCTGCCAGGTCACACGGGCACAGTGATGTGGGACTCAGTGCTTGCAGGGGACTGTGAGGGAAATGAGGCACCCGGATCTGAAACCCTGCCCGCAGGGGAAGCTGGGACCTTGACTATGAACTCCACCCCTCTCTCCCCCTCCCTGTGCCATCCCTTCCTCCCAGCAGAGGAGGGCTTTCTACTCCCACTCTGTCCAATAGAGCCTGTCTCTACCTCCGAGGGTCCCCCTTCCGATGGGAGCTGTTCTTTTCTCCTTCTCTGGGGCAGAATTTTCAAAGAAACACAGGAATGAAGCTGGGGGACTGCAAGGGGAAAACGACACCAAGAGACATGTCAGAAACACTCTTCTCCACTTGAAGAGAAATAGGAACTTAAACTTTCTCATTTCAGGGTCACATTGGAGCTTCGTTTTCATTGGAGGGAGGGCTGCTGGGTTTAGAAACAGATCAGTTCCTCTTGCCCCTGATGGCTGAGGGCTCACAGAGCATCCTGGTATTTAGGATGGCATTCAGAACTCACAGCCTTCTCCAAGAAAGCAAATGGGCTCTGGGGGTTTCCTGGTGGTCCAGTGGTCCGGACCCCAGTCTTCCACTGCAGAGGTCATGGATTTGATCCCTACTCAGAGAACTAAGATCCTCGAGCCATGAAGCCAAAAGAAACCCCAGACAAAAAGCAAAACAGAGCACTCTGCTGGTAGAATGTCCACTGAGGGCCACCCGTGGGTGTGGGGCACTGCCTGGTTCTGTGGTGATGGCATGGGAGCCAGACATGCCGTCTGACTGTTGTGTGTTAGCTGGGAGCCTGAGTGACCCCAAGAAGCAGACTGGGAACCACACTGGGGCTGAGATCTGGCAAGGTGTTGGGAGAGAGTTGCTCATTGGATAATTCAGGCTGGACCTTGGTTAGGGGACAGGCATGAGCTCCATCTGGGAAAAAGCCGAACAAGGATTTATTGCATCCCTTTGGTGAGCTAGGCCCCTTGGAAGCTCCTTTTGTCTTCCGTCCTCACCTTATAGTTTCAGCTATATCCAAAAGAGGTGGAGATGGTGAGGGGCTTCTTCTGAGGTGAGATGGGAACAAGAGATACTTATTTAGGTGGGCCCTTGGGCCGTTTCAGTTGTCATCCCTGAAGGCAGGCAGTCACCCCTTTTCTGCGTGGGGCAGTTTGAGGATAGCATGGTCCTGGGTCATTGCAGATGACAAACAGGGCAGATCTGGGGTCAGGGTCCAGGCCTGCTGACCTCACTCAGGTCAGGTGGACACACAATATCCTCTGAAGAGGGACAGACACACACTCTGAGGTCCCCATGCCCAGAGACCTAGGGTTTTTTCTGTGTCTCCCCTTTAGACACCATCTCTGTAGGTGTCGCCTCAATGCACTTGTTCTTTCCGTTTGTCCTCTTTCCCAACTGAGCAGACACAGGCTGACCTCCAGGGAGCCACCACTTGGCCCCAAAGACTCTCACTTCCAGGCACATTCCTCTACTTCCATCTTGGACACAAATTTCTTTACCCATTTCCTCCTTACTTTTAGAAAACCACACTGTAAGGGCAAAATGTGGTAACTGCACAAAACACACTGCAAATCGGGTGAACCAAAGGGATGGGACGAGGCTAGGGATGGGTACCAACCAGCCACGCAGGATGTATGCAGGCTCCCAGACGATGTCAGTCAAAGAGTGAGCACCTCCTGTTCCCACCCTTGGCAGTAAGCCAGGATACTGTCTGATTTTCCTTGACCTAGGTTTGAAGTGAACTTTCATATTGGCATCAGTGACATGTACAACATTGTCTTCCACTTCAACCCTCGGTTTGAAGAGGGTGGGTATGTGGTCTGCAACACGAAGCAGCTAGGAAATTGGGGGCCGGAGGAGAGGAAGATGCAGATGCCCTTCCAGAAGGGGGGTCCATTTGAGATCTTCTTCGAGGTAGAGAGGTCCGCGTTCAAGGTGAGTGGTATCTTTCCTCTCTTCAGCTGTCTGTTCCCCAGCCCCATAAGGTGCTGCGAGCAGCCTTTAAATAGCCATGTGAGCAACACTTTGTACAGAGAAGGGGCCTATTTCCTCGTAAGGCCGCAGTCTCCGTACACACCTTCCCCTGCACCTACAGGCGCACCTGTGCTTCTTTTCCTCTGGAAGGAAGCACTCGAGAAGTCACCGTGATGCTTTTTGGCCTCCTGGGTCCTTCAGTCCAAGTTATTTCCTTTTCTCTGTTGTAGCCCGTCTTCCACTCCAGGTCCCTGGGAATATTTGTTTTTCTGGTACATTGTTGCTGCATTTATCCGGGTGTTATTAAAGACTTAGTTCTGCCTAGCATTGCACGTTGGTTTTGCAAGCAGAGCAGTGTCTCTGGGCTTGGGGAGATGGGAGGGGAGCTGAGTACATCTGTGCCTTTTTTCTCTGTGTGAACATGAATGTCCCCACCCCCTCATCATACAGCCTGACATCACTTCTTCTCTGCTCCCCGTGGACATTTGCATGTATATTTCAATAGCACCACAGGAGAGCTAAGACTAGAAAGACAGACCTACTGTGATAAACACACACTAGAAGAATGAAGAAGCCAAGGACTAGAGTCAGGTAGAGGTTGCCCTTCGATACACTTAGGGTCCCAAGCATGTGCCTGTAACTGGCACAGCTCTGCAGGCTGTTGCCCTGACCTACAGGGGACTGATGTAAGAAGTAGATACAGGTCTGAACGTCTGGAAGCAGGGGTCCCAGCGGCACAGGTGTGCTTCCACCTGGTCCCGGACCCCCTCCTGCCATGTGTGCTCATCTCAACAGGTGAGGGTGAACGGGAGCGTCTTCCTTTATTATGTACACCGTGTGCCCTTGCACGAAGTCACCGGCATCTCCATCAAGGGCTGTGTGGATGTGTCCCGCGTCGACTTCCAGGTCAGACTCCACCCAGCACTCGTCCCCAGGGGCTGGGTGTGGGGCCCCGTCGCCTGTGCGGGTCCTGCTGTGTGAACCCAAAGGTGCCAACCAGTCTCGTCTCCAGGTGGTTCTGGGTTCACACCTCTGGCTGCCCCAGTCTGTCCTTCTGTCGCTGTCCTTCTGTCTGGGACACCTGCTCAGGCTCCTGGACTAGTAGGTTTCTTGTCTCTGTCACTCTCTGTCATCCCCCTGGTGAGGAGGCCCAGGGCTTCTAGAAAGAACTTGGAATCAAACTGAATCCAGCTCAGATCCCCGGCTCTCCATTTTTATTGGCTGGGGAATCTTAGAAGAGCGACTTCACCTCTCCCAGCCTTAGTCTGCACCTGTGGAGTGAGCACGATCGGCCGCCCCACAGGTCGTTGTGTTTGTTCAGTGAGACCATACACATCGAAGGGCACAGTGTATCCTTTCCGTGGCCATTCCAAGTTTATTTGACCCTCTCTGTGTATTATAATTTCTGAATGTGTTCAGTTCAGTTCAGTCTCTCAGTCTTGTCCGACTCTTTGCGACCCCATGAATCGCAGCACGCCAGGCCTCTCTGTTCATCACCATCTCCCAGAGTTCACTCAGACTCACGTCCATCGAGTCCATGATGCCATCCAGCCATCTCATCCTTGGTCATCCCCTTCTCCTCCTGCCCCCAATCCCTCCCAGCATCAGAGTCTTTTCCAATGAGTCAACTCTTTTCATGAGGTGGCCAGAGTACTGGAGTTTCAGCTTTACCATCATTCCTTCCAAAGAAATCCCAGGGCTGATCTCCTTCAGAATGGACTGGTTGGATCTCCTTGCAGTCCAAGGGACTCTCAAGAGTCTTCTCCAACACCACAGTTCAAAAGAGGAACATCTAAAAGGTCAGGACCAATTTTGCAAAATGAAAGAGTTCTGGAATTGGATGGTGGTGAGTTTTGCACACCACAGGAGTGGACCCTGAACTGTAGGCACACTCGTGTGTGTGACTGGTTGCTCAGTCATGCCCGACTCGTCACGACCCCGTGAACTGGAGCCCGCCAGGCTCCTCTGTCCATGGCGCTTCTCAAGGCAAAACTACTGGAGTGAGTTGCCAGACCCTCCTCCAGGGGATCTTCTCAACCCAGGGATCAAACCCAGGTCTCCCACATTGCAGGTGGATTCTTTACAGTCTGAGCTAGTACACTTAAGATGGTCAATTTTACGTGATGTGCATTTCACCAATGTTTAGCAGAAGAGGTCAGGTAGATTTCTTCTTCCTCCTGAAGATGGAGAGGTCCCAGGAGACTGATTACCTCAAAGATGTTGACTGGAAAATTCCAGACTTGCTGATTAAGACTACATTCCTGGGGAAGGTCAAAGCTACAGTTAGGTCAGGTGTTACACCTAGGGTTGGTATCATGGGTTTCAACAAAAGTGAGGCCATTTTGAACCTGTGGTTTTCTCTTTAACTCTGCCCCACTTTGTAGCAAACTGTCAGCCTCACCAAAAGATATAATCAGACTGTAAGGCATTAGCAGCACTCTCAGCTACCGATATCGAGTCCCCACAGCTTTCTTCACCCTTGGTGTGGTCTCCATGGCCAGGACTGTTTGCTTACTCCCTCTGACATGTGTGACCCAGCAGGACCCTATGGGGGCATCCTGGGACAGCCCTGTGACCCATGAGGGTTATAGACCTTTAGCCTCCTAGGCCTTCCCCAGTTCCAAGGATGAAATTTAAGTGAGAAAATGCAGAAGCAAAGGGTAACAGTCAAGCAAAACAAAGTGATAAGAGGTTAACCATTAGACACCATCAAGGACCTTTAGTTCCTCCTCAAGAGCTCTCGACAGTATTCTGAACCAAATTCTTGGTGCTGTTTTACAGATATAGAAACCCCTCCCGTGTGGAAGATGTTCACTGTGTGGTGCTCACATGGTCTTAGAACCCAGAAGCTTGATGATACTGGCTCCTGATTACCTCACCACCAACCGATCAGAAGACATTCATGAGCTGATCACACACCCCTTACCCTCTCCCTCAGCCTGTGTTTAAGACCATTTCCCTGAAAGTCATTGTGGAAGTTGGGGTTTGAAGCTTGCCTGGACTCCTTGCTTGGTACCTGCAATAAATGCTGCGCTTTCCTTCATCATAACCCTGTGTCAGTAGATTGGTTTTACTGTGTGTGGATGAATCGCACTGAGTGGAGGTAAATCTGATCTAGATAGTGATGGATGGATTGGAAATTCTGATGATAAATTCAGTTGAAAGATTCCTTTCTTTAGCAATGTATGGGGGGTTACAGAGTGGGGCTTTATCTTTCCTAGTCAGTGGCAGCGAAAAAGAAATGATAAGAAGGAGAAAGGGTGTCACGTTTAGTTAAAGTGTGAACTTCCTGTTCTCTCGGGCCAAAGCAGCCTACCTGCACGCCATCCATTACTCTCCCTCCTCACTTTGATGCTGAAGTCTCCATCACTTGGACAGGACCAGGTGCCATGTGGGGTCTTCTTCAGTCCCGAGACATGTATCCAAGGTTCAAGAGCTTTGCTGTCATCCATGTAGTTGGGATGATCTGGTACAGTCCCTTTCAAGGAGATTAAAGGGAAGTTGTTGCTCTTAGTGATTCCAAATCAGATGGTAGAAGATGACTGGGACTGAGTTTGGTGAGTTGTAGCCAGACTAAGCGCCCTCCAAGCCTCAGCTCACTCAGCGCTCATGACAATCATGTCAAAGGAGGCCCGTGATTAGCTACATCTCACAGATGAGGAAAGACCGAAACTTAAAGAGTGTAGGGGAGCAAAGTGTGCCACCCCTCAGTGTGTCACTTTGGCATGAGTATTCATTTAGGCTGATTCTTCTCAAGAAACTGAAGACTCCAAGTTTTTCTTTTACCTCCTCCTCAACACGGGGTTGCAAAGAGTCAGATACGACTGAGCGACTGAACTGAACAACTGCAGCAAAGAATGCAAAGGACCTGTTGTAGAAAGAGAGCCGCGAGCAGTGATACTTACAGAAGAACACAGCGAGGTGTGGAGATCAGAGTCCACTCTGCACCCAGCAGACACGACATACCAAACACTGACTTTTCTCTGAGTAGCCTTCCTCATCTTTGAAGTCCCAAACCATTGCCCTCAACGTCCTCTTGTGATTTTAGCAGAAGGTGATATTTAAAGTGATGGTTTTGACCATTTTGGTGGGTAGTTCTCCTGGGTCTCTCCTATGTATGCAAGTGTTACTATACCTTTGTTAGATTTTTTTCCTTTTAATATGTCTCATGTCAATCTAATCTTAGATCAGCCAGAAAAACCTAGAAGGTAGAGGAAAACTTCTTCATTCCCCAACATTCATGTTGTAACTTGTGGCAGAATCACTTCCTTTTTAGGGCTGAACGATATTGCACTGTATGTATAGACCTCATTTTTTTTATCTAGTCATCCATCAATGGACGCCCGTGTTTCTTCTATCTTTTGGCTGTTATAAATAATACTGGGTACATGGGTGTACACATATCTCTTCAAGCCTCTGCTTTCAGTTCTTTAGGGTATATAGCCAGACATGGAATTGCTGGCCGTGGTAAGTTGCTTCAGTTGTGTCTGACTTTTTGCGACCCTATGGCATGTAGCCTGCCAGGCTCTTCTGTCCCTGGGGTTCTCCTGGCAAGAGTACTGGAGTGGGTTGCCATGATCTTTTCTGGGGGATCTTCCTGACCCAGGGATCAAATCCAGGTGTCCTGCATTACAGGCAGATTCTTCACCATCTGACCCAGAGGTGGAATTGCTGGACCAGATGGTAATTCTGTGTTCAGTTGTTAAAGGAACATCCGTACTGTTTTGTAGGGTCGGTCTCAGACTATGCATAGTGATGCTCTCTGCTCAGGAACGCCGGGGGCACTCTCGTGGGTCTTTACTACTCATGGGAGCCCCAAAGACATTAGGCCAGCTGGAGCTAGTACTGTGGCCAGATGGACCCCTGTGGTCCTTATCACAACTTCAAGACACAGCTCAGCAGCAACCATCAGGTAGCTTTGAAAAGAACGAGGATTATCACTCTCACGTCCTAAGGGCCACATAGCCCAACGGCCAGTGGGAAGGAGGGGGTGAGACCACAGGTTGGGGTTCCGCTTTTATTGGGGTCCAAAGGTAGGGTAGGAGGCAAAGGGGACGACAGAGGATAAGATGGCTGGATGTCATCACCGACTCAACGAATGTGAGTTTGAGTGAACTCTGGGATTTGGAGATGAACCCAGAGGCCTGGCGTGCTGTGATTCATGGGGTCGCAAAGTGTTGGGCATGACTGAGCAACTGAACTGAACTGAAAGGTAGGGTGGTTACGCAGGAACCAGGGGGCAGGAAGAGACATATGGGGTCACTCAAACAGTTTTCTAGGTTGCCCAGGGTTCCTAGAAAGGAGAACTTGATGGGTGGGGCAAGCGTGGCGGCTTATCTAGAAGCTGTCACACAGCTGGCACCACGTTTATGAAAGATGAGTGTCTTCGAAATGGATGCTTTAGCAATCAGAAGCTTAATGCCCGTCTCTTAGGGTCAAGCACGTACCCTGTGTTTCCCATCACAGCCTCACCAGTTAGCATCCCACCAGCAGCACAAAAGGCCTCCTTTCTCCTTGTCCTCATCCACACTTGTCAGTTTCTGGCTGTTTGAGAGGGTGAGGTGGCCGACACCCTTAGAACAGATCCCATGGTCCACAGTGCAGAGAACAGAGAACCTCAGACAAGTGTCTGGACTTTAAATAACGGAGCTCGAGGGCTGCCTCTCACCTCAAGCCAGGTCCTGGGAAAGGGTCTCAGTGACCACACACACGGTGATGCCAGGTTGCTGAGGTCAGCTGTGCCAGCCACTGGGTCTGGGAGACACCTCCTTACGGTCTTTATTCCTCCAAAAAGCCACTGGCCTTTGGGTTTGGCAGTAGGCCCTCCCTACAGGGCTGGAGCAGAGGCCCCTGGGCTCTCTTTTTGGGCTGGACTCACTGTGACTCACTTCCAAATCACCTGGAGATGTCACAGTGCATGTCCGCTTGACCTCGAGCTGCCCCTGTTTCTCCCTGGGCTCTGAGAGTTTTGGGGTGGCTTCTAAATTTTTAAGAGTTCACTTACTTATTTCCTTTTCTTTCGCTGTGCTTATTCTTCATTGCTTTGCACTGGCTTTCTCTAGTTGCAGCAAGTGGGGGGCTTCTTCAGTGCCATGTATGGTTTCTCATTGCTGAGCCAGGCTGTAGGGGTATGGGATTCAGTATTTACAGCAAGCGGCCTCTAGAACCTGGGCTCAGTAATGCTGGCACATAGACTTAGTTGCTCCAGTGCATGTGGAGTCTCCCAGGATCAAGGATCAAACCCGTGTTCTCTGCATGGTGAGGTGGATTCTCACGCACTGTGCCACTGTACATGGCCTGTGGTGTTTTTTCAACAGTACTTTATTGAGGTACGTCCATATAAACACACAGACCCTAGTCTGCTGGATGAGTTTTTATGCCGTAAACAGCTGGATGACCACCATCCAGGTCAAGCTCCAGGACATTCCCAGCACCCAGATGACTCCTTCAGGTCCCTCCCATCTGGTGCCCCTCATAAGCCATTGCTTTTCTGACCCGTCTCTGGATTTTATGTTATCAGAATGCTCCCAGTGTGTGCTCACTTGTGTCTGGCTCTTGTGCTCCATGGTGAGGTTCACTGAAGACCTTGCCTTTATCCACAGTCCCATTTTCTTGCTGAGGGCTAGTCCATAGCAGGCAATTCCCAGATGGCTCAGTAGTAAAGCATCTGCCTGCCAATGCAGGAGACCCAGGAGACATGGGTTGGATCTCTGAGTTGGGACGATCCCCCAGAGGAGAGAACGGCAACCTGTACCAATATTCTTGCCTGGATAAATCCACAGGCAGAGGAGCCTGGTGGGCTAAAGCCCAAGGGTTTGCAGAGAGCATTCACTGTTCCCTTTCTCCTGTTTGAAACGGTGTTTCCAGGGAGGGGCTGTGATGAGTGAAGCTGTTAAACACATGTACATCTGGTCTTATCTTTCTTTGCTGAATATCTAGGAGCAGAAGAGCCAGGCCATAGGAGAGGTAGAGAATTAACTTTATTATAATCCACCAAGTTTCCAACGCTGTTGTATTTTACACTCCAATCTGTGGTGAATGAGTTCCAGTTGCTTCCTATTCCAGTCAATGAGGAAAAATTTCCCGTATCCCAGGTTTTGAAGAGGATTGCAAAAATCTCCCTTTCTTTTTCTCCTTTCTTCCAAGTGTGTCATCTTCCCCTTAAATCCAGTCATATTCTAGTTGACTCAGGAATCTAGTGGGGATGGAGGGTGGATGGAGGAGGCAAGTAGGCTCCATCTATGAGAACGTCTCAGAGAAGTCAGTCTTGGCAAAATCTGAGAACCCAGGCAAGAGCCAGAAGGGAGAGAGGTGCAGACCCGTGTGTGGCCCCGGGCACCTGCTCACCTGCTCCCCCACTTGGTGCCTGTAGGACTCTCAGCTGTTCGTCCCGGCTGCACCCCAGGGCCCCGTCTTGAGCACACAGCGGGGTCCCGCTTGACTTCAGGTAAACTATGCGTTTCCTCCCTACCCCACTTTGCTACCCACTGATCCTAGTCTCTGTTTTAGTCAATCATTTCCTTTAACAAGGTGCTGGAGCCAATTAGAGACATTTATTCAACACAGTGACCCACCTCCATGTCATTCAGAAAGTTCTAGTATGTCTAAATCTTCTCTGCTCCCCAGTCTACAGCCCAGAAGGAAGAGAAAGAAGAGAAAAGAAGGGAGAGAGAAATCCTTAGAGAGGAGGGATCAGAAGCTCCTGGGGCATCATTAAACACAATGATAAGGTACCTTCATGATAAGGTTTTCTATTGGTATTTATAAAACATTTCTTTCCATCTGATCATGTATTGTTTTGTTTCTCTTTTTTTTCTCTCTCTTTTTTTTTGACTGCATCATGCTATATGCATGTTCTTAGTTCCCTGACCAAGTATTGAACCCATCCCCCCTGCAGTGGAAGCACAGAGTCCTCACCACTAAACCACCAGGGAAATCCCTCCATGACTAGGTTTTTATGTGAGGAATAGAATTTTAGCAGGAATATATCCGTTTTTGAGGCCCCAAGAAGCCTCATATGGCTCAGGCTATCACTAATGAGCTGTGTAACTTTTGGAATGACCTTTAAACACCCTGAGCCTCAGTTTCCCTATCTGGAAAATGGGTATAACCAGGCCTTCCCAGAGCAACCTCCACCCCGTGCACCAGTAGCACCCAGCTGCCCGGGCCCCACCAAGCAGCTCTGTTTCTGTCTGGACCCGCAAGAGACAGCCACGTTCTCAGGAACAGTGACGTCTAGAAGCTTGATGCAGTATAAGTGTTGTCAGGATCTCTGAGCCGACATGAACCTCTATGCACTATTGGATCTCAGTGCAGATGACAGGAGGCGAGTGAGGGCAAAGGGCCCTGGGTGAGGAGCACCATCTTCCACCCTCTCCTCTCCTCCCTACCTTTCTCCCTTTTTCTAAACCTACAGCATCTGCTGGATCCTCCCCCATTGAGTAACAGTCCAGTTGCTTTGGTTTCTATGCATTTTTTAGTTCTCTGGGCACAGTGGTCTGCCTGGCCAGTGTGTAAAGCGACAGTGGCCACAGAGGCGGTGGAGAGATGGCCTTCAGGGACACCCAGTCTCCTTACAGAAAGCAGTGAGTTCCAGGGCTGGGGGGTGAGGTGTGTCCCAGTGGACAGGAAGCAGCTCTGGGGTTCTAAGAAAATAACTCCTGCGGTGACAGAGGAGGGGAGCAGCACCCTGAGAAGAACACGGAAGGGCAGACCAACTTCTTCTCCGAGACCATCTCCAGGGTGCTGCTTAGGACTGCAGCGGGTGAGCATCCCCAGTATTCCTGCATCTGACAAAAGGGCTGACTGAGGGCTTCCTGGGCATCGGGAAGAAGAGGGCTTCCTAGACACACACCAGCCTCCACTGAGGGAAAGACACGCACACTGAGGTCCCTGCCCTTGGAGAGTACTGTTTATTCCGTCTCCCTTTTAGATACCAAAGCTGTTCCTGTGCCGTCACTGTCACCTGTCCCCTTTCCCACCTGAGCAGACACAGGCTGGCCTCTAAGGAGCCACCACTTGACCCCAAAGCCTCTCACTTCTAGGCACATATTTCCGTTTCCATCTTGGACATAGATTTCTCTACCCATTTTCTCCTTATTTTTAGAAAGTGATACTCTAAGGGCAAAATGTGGTAATTGCACAAAAGCCCACTAAGTCAAATTAGATGAACAAAAGTGATGGCAACAAACTAGAGATGGGTACCAACCAGCCACACAGGTTGTATGCAGATTCCCAGATGGGTGTCAGTCAAAGTGCGAGCACCTCCTGATCCCTCCCTTGGCAGTAAACCAGGACACTGAGCCCTGTCTGACTACCCTCCACAAAGGTTTGCTGGGAACTTTCAGGCCAGGTGCAATGACAATGACATCGCCTTGCACTTCAACCCTCGGTTTGAAAACAGTGGGTATGTGGTCTGCAACAAGAAGCAGAAAAGAAGCTGGAGCCCGAGGAGAGGAAGATGTAGACGCCCTCCCGGAGGGGGAGTCAGTTTGAGTTCTGCTTCCAGGTACAGAGCTCAGAGTTCAAGGTGAGCAGGAACTCTCCTCTCTTCCCTTCAGCTGCTTGTCCCGCAGCCCCATCGGGTGGTGTGGACAGTCTTTAAACAGCCATGTGAGCAACACCTTTGCACAGAGAAGAGGACCATTTCCTTGTAAGGCTAAGGCTGCAGTCTCCTTCCACACCTTCACCTGCAACTCCAGGTGCACCTCTTGCTTCTTTTACTCTGGAAATCAGCACTAGATAAGTCACCATGGTGCTTTTTTGGCCTCCTGGGTCTTTAGATCCAAATTAATTCCTATCTTCTGTCCTGGCTCTTCTTCTGCTCTAGGTCCCTGGGAACATCTGAGTTTCTGTTACATTGTTGCTGCCTTTATCCAGATGCTATTAATGGCTTTGTTTTGCAGGGCATTGCACACTGCTTTTGGAAGTAGAGCAGCATCTCCAGGTTTGGGGAGATGGGAGGGGGAGTGAGTACATCCGTGTCCCTGCTTCTTTGTGTGAACGTGGATGTCCCCACCCCCTCATCCTGCTAACTGAGATAAACGTACAGGTTGTGTTTGGATGCATTTCGGGTCCAAAGCATGTTCTTGTAACTGATACAGATCTCAAGACCGATGCCCAGACCTACAGAGGATTGATGTGAAAACTATAGACACAGGTCAAAACTTCTAGAGGCAGGGGTCCCAGAGGCTCGGGTGTGCTCCCACCTGGCCAGGGACCACTACTGGCGTGTGCTCTCATCGCGGCAAGTGATGGTCAATGGGAAGAGCTTCACGCAATATGAATGCCGTGTGCCCTTTGGTCAAGTCACCACCATCTGAGTCACGGAATCTGTGCAGCGGTCCTCCATCAGCTTCCAGGTCAGGCTGGCCCCTACCCGGGGCTGGGTGTGGGGCCCTGTCCTCTGTGTCTGGGCCCTGCTGTGTGGACCCAAAGTCGCCAGCCAGTCTTCTATCCAGGGGCTCTGGGGACACCTCTGGATCCCTTGTCCTGTCCTTCTTGTGTCCCGTCTCTCTCTGGGAAATCTGCTCAGTCTGCTGGACTAGTAGGGCACTTGTCTCTGTCACGTTCTGTCCCCACCCTGCTTAGGAGGCCGTGGGGGTACTTAAAAGAACCCAGGCTTGGGAATCAAACTGAATCCTGCTCAAATCCCCAGCTCTGCCGTTCTCATCGGCTGGGGGATCTTAGACTCGTGACTTCACCTTTCGAAGCCTTTGTTTTCTCACCTGTGGAATGAGCAGTCTGCGGCCCCACAGCTCGCTGTGTGAGTTCAGTGAAGCAACACAGGTCAAAGTAGCCTGCTGGGGACACTCAGGTCTATTTGATCATCTCTGTGTTTTACAATTTTTGAATGTTCCACCAATATCTAAAACGTCAGTTGTAATTTTGCAAGATGAAAATTTTCTGGAGCTGGACAGTGGTGATGGGAGTGAATTCAACACAGTTGAAATGTATTTACTCTTAGTATGGTCAATTTTCAGTGATATGCATTTCAGCGCTGTTTAGGAAAAGAGATCAGGCAGATTGCTTCTTCTTCCTGAGGATGGAAGGCCCTAGGAGACAGATTACCTCCAGGGTGCTCACCAGAAATTTCCAGACTGGTTGACTAAGTCTTCATTCCCGGGGAAGGTGGAAGCTACCAGCTAGGTCAGGTGTCACACCTAGGTTTGGTATCATGGGCTTCAGCAAAAGTGATGCCATTTTGAGCCTGTAGTTTTCTCTTTAACTATTCCCCACTTATTGAGCAAACTTTCAACCTAACCAAGAGATCAATCAGAATTTGAGGTCTTCAGAATTGAAAGAGACACGTGTACCCCAAAGTTCATCACAGCACTGTAATCCCAGGGATTGGGGAGCCTGGTGGGCTGCCATCTATGGGGTCGCACAGAGTCGGACATGACTGAAGCGACTTAGCAGCAGCAGCAGCAGGACATGGAAGCAACCTAGATGTCCATCGGCAGACGAATAGATAGGAAAGCTGTGGTACATAGACACAATGGAATATTACACAGCTATTAAAAAGAATGCATTTGAATCAGTTCTAATGAGGTGGATGACACTGGAGCCTATCATACAGAGTGAAGGAAATCAGAAAGAAAAACTCCAATACAGTATATTATTATGGAATTTAGAAATATGGTAACGATGACCCTATATGCGAGACAGCAAAAGAGACACAGATGTAAAGAACAGACTTTTGGACTCTGCTTGAGAAGGTGAGGGTGGGATGATTTGAGCGAATAGCATTGAAACATGTATATTACCATATGTGAAATAGATCACCAGTCCGGGTTCAGTGCATGAGAGAGGGTGCTCAGGGCCAGTGTACTGGGATGACCCTGAGGGATGGGATGGGGAGGGAGGTGGCTGGGGGGGTTTAAGGATGGGGAACACATGTATACTCATGGCTGATTTATGTCAATGTATGGCAAAAACCACTAAAATATGGTAAAGTAATTAGCCTCCAATTAAAATAAATACATTAATTTAAAAAAAAAAGAATTTGAGGTCTTATCATCACTGTCAGCCACCAATCTATAGTCACTGTAGCTTTGTTGACATTATGTGTGGTATCCAGAGGTCATGACTTTTACCTAAATCCCTGTGATGTTTGTAACTGAACAGGACCCTTGGGGGCTTCCTAAGACATCCTTATACCCCATGTTTGTAATAAACCTTTAGCCTCCTAGGCTTTCCCCAGTTCCAACGAAAAAATTTAATCAGCAAAGTGAGAAAATGCAGAAACAAAGGAAAACAGTCAAGGAAGACAAAATAATACTAGTTTATCCATTCAATATGCAAGCACCTTTAGTTCTTCCTCCAGGGCTATAGAAAATATTCTAAGCCAAATCCTTTGTGCTGTTTGCAGGTACAGAAACCCCCTCCAGGTGGAAGGAGTTAACTGTATGCTCCCCACAAGGACCTGGAACCTTGATGATGTTGACTCCCAATTACCTCACCACCAACCAATCAGAAGACAACCATGAGCTGATCCCACACACTGCAACCCTCTCCTTCATTAAGGCTGCAGTCTCCTTCCACACCTTCACCTGCAACTCCAGGTGCACCTCTTGCTTCTTTTACTCTGGAAATCAGCACTAGATAAGTCACCATGGTGCTTTTTTGGCCTCCTGGGTCTTTAGATCCAAATTAATTCCTATCTTCTGTCCTGGCTCTTCTTCTGCTCTAGGTCCCTGGGAACATCTGAGTTTCTGTTACATTGTTGCTGCCTTTATCCAGATGCTATTAATGGCTTTGTTTTGCAGGGCATTGCACACTGCTTTTGGAAGTAGAGCAGCATCTCCAGGTTTGGGGAGATGGGAGGGGGAGTGAGTACATCCGTGTCCCTGCTTCTTTGTGTGAACGTGGATGTCCCCACCCCCTCATCCTGCTAACTGAGATAAACGTACAGGTTGTGTTTGGATGCATTTCGGGTCCAAAGCATGTTCTTGTAACTGATACAGATCTCAAGACCGATGCCCAGACCTACAGAGGATTGATGTGAAAACTATAGACACAGGTCAAAACTTCTAGAGGCAGGGGTCCCAGAGGCTCGGGTGTGCTCCCACCTGGCCAGGGACCACTACTGGCGTGTGCTCTCATCGCGGCAAGTGATGGTCAATGGGAAGAGCTTCACGCAATATGAATGCCGTGTGCCCTTTGGTCAAGTCACCACCATCTGAGTCACGGAATCTGTGCAGCGGTCCTCCATCAGCTTCCAGGTCAGGCTGGCCCCTACCCGGGGCTGGGTGTGGGGCCCTGTCCTCTGTGTCTGGGCCCTGCTGTGTGGACCCAAAGTCGCCAGCCAGTCTTCTATCCAGGGGCTCTGGGGACACCTCTGGATCCCTTGTCCTGTCCTTCTTGTGTCCCGTCTCTCTCTGGGAAATCTGCTCAGTCTGCTGGACTAGTAGGGCACTTGTCTCTGTCACGTTCTGTCCCCACCCTGCTTAGGAGGCCGTGGGGGTACTTAAAAGAACCCAGGCTTGGGAATCAAACTGAATCCTGCTCAAATCCCCAGCTCTGCCGTTCTCATCGGCTGGGGGATCTTAGACTCGTGACTTCACCTTTCGAAGCCTTTGTTTTCTCACCTGTGGAATGAGCAGTCTGCGGCCCCACAGCTCGCTGTGTGAGTTCAGTGAAGCAACACAGGTCAAAGTAGCCTGCTGGGGACACTCAGGTCTATTTGATCATCTCTGTGTTTTACAATTTTTGAATGTTCCACCAACATCTAAAACGTCAGTTGTAATTTTGCAAGATGAAAATTTTCTGGAGCTGGACAGTGGTGATGGGAGTGAATTCAACACAGTTGAAATGTATTTACTCTTAGTATGGTCAATTTTCAGTGATATGCATTTCAGCGCTGTTTAGGAAAAGAGATCAGGCAGATTGCTTCTTCTTCCTGAGGATGGAAGGCCCTAGGAGACAGATTACCTCCAGGGTGCTCACCAGAAATTTCCAGACTGGTTGACTAAGTCTTCATTCCCGGGGAAGGTGGAAGCTACCAGCTAGGTCAGGTGTCACACCTAGGTTTGGTATCATGGGCTTCAGCAAAAGTGATGCCATTTTGAGCCTGTAGTTTTCTCTTTAACTATTCCCCACTTATTGAGCAAACTTTCAACCTAACCAAGAGATCAATCAGAATTTGAGGTCTTCAGAATTGAAAGAGACACGTGTACCCCAAAGTTCATCACAGCACTGTAATCCCAGGGACTGGGGAGCCTGGTGGGCTGCCATCTATGGGGTCGCACAGAGTCGGACATGACTGAAGCGACTTAGCAGCAGCAGCAGCAGGACATGGAAGCAACCTAGATGTCCATCGGCAGACGAATAGATAGGAAAGCTGTGGTACATAGACACAATGGAATATTACACAGCTATTAAAAAGAATGCATTTGAATCAGTTCTAATGAGGTGGATGACACTGGAGCCTATCATACAGAGTGAAGGAAATCAGAAAGAAAAACTCCAATACAGTATATTATTATGGAATTTAGAAATATGGTAACGATGACCCTATATGCGAGACAGCAAAAGAGACACAGATGTAAAGAACAGACTTTTGGACTCTGCTTGAGAAGGTGAGGGTGGGATGATTTGAGCGAATAGCATTGAAACATGTATATTACCATATGTGAAATAGATCACCAGTCCGGGTTCAGTGCATGAGAGAGGGTGCTCAGGGCCAGTGTACTGGGATGACCCTGAGGGATGGGATGGGGAGGGAGGTGGCTGGGGGGGTTTAAGGATGGGGAACACATGTATACTCATGGCTGATTTATGTCAATGTATGGCAAAAACCACTAAAATATGGTAAAGTAATTAGCCTCCAATTAAAATAAATACATTAATTTAAAAAAAAAAGAATTTGAGGTCTTATCATCACTGTCAGCCACCAATCTATAGTCACTGTAGCTTTGTTGACATTATGTGTGGTATCCAGAGGTCATGACTTTTACCTAAATCCCTGTGATGTTTGTAACTGAACAGGACCCTTGGGGGCTTCCTAAGACATCCTTATACCCCATGTTTGTAATAAACCTTTAGCCTCCTAGGCTTTCCCCAGTTCCAACGAAAAAATTTAATCAGCAAAGTGAGAAAATGCAGAAACAAAGGAAAACAGTCAAGGAAGACAAAATAATACTAGTTTATCCATTCAATATGCAAGCACCTTTAGTTCTTCCTCCAGGGCTATAGAAAATATTCTAAGCCAAATCCTTTGTGCTGTTTGCAGGTACAGAAACCCCCTCCAGGTGGAAGGAGTTAACTGTATGCTCCCCACAAGGACCTGGAACCTTGATGATGTTGACTCCCAATTACCTCACCACCAACCAATCAGAAGACAACCATGAGCTGATCCCACACACTGCAACCCTCTCCTTCATTGTCTTTAAAAACCTTTCCCTGAAAGCCATCAGGGAGTTTGGGTTTTTTAAGCACTAGCTGCCTGGACTCCTTGCTTGCTGCCTGCAATAAATCCTGTACTTTCCTTCACTGCCCACTGCTGTCAGTAGGTTGTCTTTATTGCACATGGATGAGTTATTAGTAAGTGGAGGCTAATCTAATCTGGATAGTTATGGATAGATTTGTTTTATTCTCTCTACCTGGTTGATCCTGCCACTAATATATGTGCTTGTCTCAAAGGTTAAGCCATGCATAAAGTGTGAATAGCTGGTACAATGAAACTGCAGATAGCTCATAAAATCAGTGTGGCTCCTCTGGTTGCTTGATTATTGCAACTGGATTATATATAGTTATAATAATTGTTGCTTAAATTTATTCTTTGTTTTCAAATCGTGCTTTTTGTCTCCTTGATACACTATGTCATTATCAAAGTTACTAGCAGCACTGCTTATATCCTGTCTAATTTATAAGAGTACAGTAACCAGTGTGTAATCAGGCTTACAACAAAACCTTTATGGCTAAATATTTTGAGAAAATCTCATTTATAACATAAAATAATTGCAATAGTGTGATTCTAGATATGGGGAGAAACCACAAGGAGAAATGACTCCTGGATTAAATTAGGCAGAATCCAGAGAATCTTTAATTATTGATGGGGCTTGTTCAAAAATTTAGCACCTGAGTACATATGAAGGATTTTCGCCAGATCTGGGATGAGCCTCTCAGTGCCATGGAACAAAGGTGATCATGAAATGTGTCCCAAATATTGGTCAACTTCCTGACCAAGAGAAGAAGACCTGAGAAATAGAATCAGCGATTGCAGCCCTTCAACGTGAGACAGTGATCCCCAAGGAAGGGGAATACCTGCCATCTAGCAGTCATTAGCGGAGAAGGCAATGGCAACCCACTCCAGTGTTCTTGCCTGGAGAATCCCAGGGACGCGGGAGCCTGGTGGGCTGCCGTCTATGGGGTCGCACAGAGTCGGACACGACTGAAGCGACTTAGCAGCAGCAGCAGCAGCGGCAGTCATTAGACTGCAGCCACTCCCTATGGTGAACCTTGAGGAAATTCTGAGAATACAGGATTACAGGCCCACAGAGAGCTGAGGCACATACCAAGGACAAAGTTTTAATGAGCCCTGACTCTTAAATCTTCCCACATATAGAAAAGCACCAAACTCCTTACTTGAAATGCTGCCTCTTGGGTCTGACATTCAGTATTTCTAAGTCTACAAGTGTCAAGCAGGCACTTTCCAAAGAAGAACAAAAAGAAGACAAATATCAACGTTTGGCACTAATGGCAGACACTCCCAGAAAGATCCATCTGATTAAGCAAAATGCTCATCACTCCCTTTTCCCACAAGATTGTGGAATGAACGTTGACAGTGGGGAATTGTTGCAGAGAAGAACCAGTTCTGACTCCTTGTTGGAACTGTTTCTTTGACCTGCTTTTCACTGCTTTTGTTATTATAAGCATACATAATGGCCTGCCTCAAAGGACCTCTGCCTGATTGTTAAACTAAAGTGACTTTGTTCAGCTTATAGGGAGATAATCTGACCCTGCCCATCTGTAAATGGCCGCAAAGAAAAGAAGAGATTAATACCCTCCTTCCAAAGGTTGGCCCTTCCCAGAAATATTTTGCAAGACTTATGGCCCCTTTTACTTTACTTCCTCATTGTCTCCTCTGCTCTATTCTGCCTTTTGACTTTGGTTCCTCCCTGCTTCTCTCTTTGGTTCTATAAAACAGCCTGGCATCCAGACCCGACAAGATGGTCATTTTGAGACATTGGTCTGCCATCTTCTTTGTCAGCTGGCTTTCTGAATAGTCATATTCCTTGCCTCAGTACCTCATCTCTCAGATTTATTGGGCTGTCATGTGGTGAGCAGAGTGAGCATGGACTGATGGTAATATCATAGTGTTTTTGCTTCATCCCTGTGACATTTGTAACAGAGCAGGACTGTATAGGGGCTTCCTGGGACATCCATACCCCCATCTCCATGACTGTAGTAAAACTTTAGGCTCCTAAGCAAAGTGGAGAAGTAGTTGCTCAGTCATGTTTGACTCTTTGTGACCCCATGGACTGTAGTCTGCCAGGCTACTCTGACCATGGATTCTCTAGGCAAGAATCCTGGAGTGGGTTGCCATTGCCTTTTCCAGGGGATCTTCCCAATCCAAGGATTGAGCCCAGGTATCCTACACTGTAGGCAAACTCTTTACCATCTGGGCCACCAAGAAAGCTCATAGCCTTCTCAGTTCAGTTCAGTTCAGTTCAGTCGCTCAGTCATGTGACTCTTTGCAGCCCCATGAACTGCAGCACGCCAGGCCTCCCTGTCCATCACCAGCTCCCAAGTTCACTCAAACTCATGTCCATCGAGTCTGTGATGCCATCCAGCCATCTCATCCTCTGTTGTCCCCTTCTCCTCCTGCCCCCAGTCCCTCCCAGTATCAGAGTCTTTTCCAATGAGTCAACTCTTCACATGAAGTGGCCAAAGTACTAGGTCTTCCCAAAGTTCCAAGGAATAAATTTAATCAGAGATGTGAAAAAAATGCAGAAACAATGGAAAACATTCAAGGAAGACAAAGTAATAACAATTTAGCCATTACTACTGGTGGGAGACCCTCACCCTGCCAACCCCTCCCACCAATATTTCCTCAGCTGGTGCAAATGTTGGATGGGCCTTTGTGCTTCTTATTACTATTATAGAATGCAGCTGAGTGGCAACCCTCTGGGAGCTTTGAAACAATAAGGATTATTAGTCTCATGTCCTGTGGCCTAACAGGACAATGGCCAGTGGGGAGGAGGAAGAGGGACCACAGACCTGGAGTTCCGCCTTTATTAGAGTCCAAGGGTGCTGCGGTAGGCAGGAACCAGGAGGCAGGAAGAGAAATGTAGTTATGTAGATTCCCTAAGGCTTTCTAGAAAGGAGAGCTTCACGGCAGAGGGCGCAGAGAGGGCTGGTCTAAGAGCTTCCCTAGAAGCTGCCATACAGCTGGTGATGTATTTATGCAAGTGGATACTTTAGCAATCAGAAGTTTAACGCCAGGCCCTTAGGATCAGGCATTTCCCATCATGCCTCACCATTTAATATTCCCACCAAAGTGCAAAAGGCCTCCTTTCTCCACATCCTCATCAACACTTGTCAGTTTTCGTATTGTGAAGTGCCCGACACATTTAGAACAGATGCTGTGCTCTACAGGGCAGAGAACAGAGACCCTCAGACAAAAGTCTAGAATTTGAATAATGCAGCTCCGAGGGTCACCTCTTGCCTCCTTAAGACCAGAGCCAGGGCCTGGGAACTGGTCATGGTGATGGCACGGGGATGCCAGGCTGCTGAGGTCAACTGTACCAGGCCCCGGGTCTTGAAGATACCTCCCTGCTGCCTCCAATCATCTGAAAATGCATTTGCCTTCAGATTTGGCTGTTGCTCCTCTCTGCAGAGTGGGAGCAGAGGGCTGTGGGCTCTTCTTTTTGGATTGGATTCACTGTGACTCAGTTGTGCTCATTTCACATGCTAGCAAGGTTATGAGCAAAATCCTTCAAGCTAGGCTTCAGCAGTGTGTGAACTGACCACTTCCAGATGTACAGTCAGGTTTAGAAAATGCAGAGGAACCAGAGATGAAATTTCCAGCAGTTGTTGATCATGGACAAAGTGAAGACATTCCAGAAAAATATCTTCTGCTTCACTGACAAAACTATGACCTTTAGCTACGTGGATCACCACAAAGTGAAAAATTCTTAAAGAGATGGAAGTACCAGCCCACCTTACCTGTCTCCTGAGAAACCTGTATGAGAGTCAAGAAGCAGCAGTTAGAACTGGACATGAAACAACTGACTGGCTAAAACTGGGAAAGGAGTAAGACAAGGCTGTACATTGTTGTTGCTGTTATTCAGTCAACTCAGTCATGTCCAACTCTTTTCGACCCCATGGACTACAGCATACCAGGCTTCCCTGTCCTTCACCATCTCTCGGAGCTGGCTCAAACTCATGTCCATTGAATCGGTGATGCCATCCAACAATCTTGTCCTCTGTCATCCCCTTCTCCTCCTGCCTTCCATCTTTCCCAGTATCAGGGTCTTTTCTAGTGAGTCAGCTTTTCACATCAGGTGGCCAAAGTATTGGAGCTTCAGCTTCAGGATCAGTCCTTCCGTGAATATTCAGGATTGATTTCCTTTAGGATTGACAGGTTTGACCTCTTTGCTGTCCAAGGGACTCTCAAGAGTCTTCTCCAACACCACAGTTCAAAAGCACTAAAATTGGGAAAGGAGTAAGACAAGGCTGTATATTGCCACCCTGCTTATTTAATTTCTATACAAAGTACATTATGGGAAATTCAGGGCTGGATGAAGCACAAGCCAAAATCAAGATTGCTGGGAAAAATATCAATGACCTTAGAACTTGATGATACCACTCTAATGGCAAAAAGTGAAGAGAAACTAAAGAGCCTCTTGATGAGAGTGAAAGAGGAGAGTGAAAAAGCTGGCTTAAAACTCAACATTCAGAAAACAAAGCTCATGGCATCTGGTCCCACCACTTCATGGCAAATAGGTGGGGAAACAATGGAAACGGTGACAGACTTTGTTTTCTTGGGCTCCTGATTTTATGTTCTTGGGCTCCCTGTCTCTAGCACATGGCAGGGACCCTCATGACTTCAGCTAAGTCTATTGTTGCTGTGTTTACTCCCCACCCCTCTTCCCTACAAAACCTGACCCTGGGTCTCTGTTTCAGTCAAACATTTAGTTCTTCTATGTATTCTTGCCACCTCTTCTTAATATATTCTGCTTCTGTTAGGTCCATACCATTTCTGTCCTTTATTGTGCCCATCTTTGCATGGGCTTCCCTGGTGGCTCAGATGGTTAAGCATCTGCCTGCAATGTAGGAGACGCAGGTTCAATCCCTGGGTCAGGAAGATCCCCTGGAGAAGGAAATGGCAACCCACTCCAGTACTCTTGCCTGGAAAATTTCATGGACAGAGGAGCCTGGTAGGCTACAGCCAATGGGGTCGCAAAGAGTCGGACACGACTGAGCGACTTCCCTCCCTTTGCATGAAATGTTCCCTTAGTATCTCTAATTTTCTTGAAGAGATCTCTAGTCTTTCCCATTCTGTTGTTTTCCTCTATTTCTTTGCACTGATCACTGAGTTCAAATGGGTATACCTTTCCTTTTCTCCTTTGCCTTTCATTTCACTTCTTTTCACAGCTATTTGTAAGGCCTCCTCAGACAACCATTTTGCCTTTTTGCGTTTCTTTTTCTTAGGGATGATCTTGGTCTCTGCCTCCTGTACAATATCACGAGCCTCCATCCATAGTTCTTCAGGCACTTTGTCTATCAGATCTAATCCCTTGAATCTACAACACCTAAAAAGGTCAGGAGCAGCTTTACAAAGTGAGAAAGTTCTGGAGTTGGGTGGTGGTGATGGTTGGACAATAATGAGAGTGAATTTAACACCACTGAACTTTTGGTATACTTCATATGGTCAATTTTACCTGACATATATTTCACCACTGTTTAGGAAAAGAGGTCAGGCAGATTGCTTCTTCCTCCCTGGGATGGAGAGAGCCCAGGAGATTCATCACCTCCCAGGTGCTGACTAGAAAATTCCAAACTTTCTAATTAAGACACTTTCCTGGAGAAGGTGGAAGTACAGTTAGGTCGGGTGTTATACCTAGGTTTGGTATTCGCAAAAGTGATGCCTGATTATATTCTATGCAGCCAAAGATGGAGCAGCTCTATACAGTCAACAAAAACAAGACCAGGAGCTGACTGTAGCTCAGATCATGAACTCCTTATTACCAAATTCAGACTTAAATTGAAGAAAGCAGGGAAAACCGCTAGACCATTCAGGTATGACCTAAATCAAATCCCTTATGATTACACAGTGGAAGTGAGAAATAGATTTAAGGGCCTAGATCTGATAGATAGAGTGCCTGATGAACTCTGGAATGAGGTTCGTGACATTGTACAGGAGACAAGGATCAAGACCATCCCCATGGAAAAGAAATGCAAAAAAGCAAAATGGCTGTCTGGGGAGGCCTTACAAATAGCTGTGAAAAGAAGAGAGGCGAAAAGCAAAGGAGGAAAGGAAAGATATAAGCATCTGAATGCAGAGTTCCAAAGAATAGCAAGAAGAGATAAGAAAGCCTTCTTCAGCGATCAATACAAAGAAATAGAGGAAAATAACAGGATGGGAAAGACTAGAGATCTCTTCAAGAAAATTAGAGATACCAAGGGAACATTTCATGCAAGGATGGGCTCGATAAAGGACAGAAATGGTATGGACCTAACAGAAGCAGAAGATATTAAGAAGAGGTGGCAAGAATACACAGAAGAACTGTACAAAAAAGATCTTCACGACCCAGATAATCATGATGATGTGATCACTAATCTAGAGCCAGACATCTTGGAATGTGAAGTCAAGTGGGCCTTAGAAAGCATCACTACGAACAAAGCTAGTGGAGGTGATGGAATTCCAGTTGAGCTGTTTCAAATCCTGAAAGATGATGCTGTGAAAGTGCTGCACTCAATATGCCAGCAAATTTGGAAAACTCAGCAGTGGCCACAGGACTGGAAAAGGTCAGTTTTCATTCCAATTCCAAAGAAAGGCAATGCAAAAGAATGCTCCAATTACCGCACAATTGCACTCATCTCACATGCTAGTAAAGTAATGCTCAAAATCCTCCAAGCCAGGCTTCAGCAATACTCTGGAAGAAACACAAGCTGGAATCAAGATTGCTGGGAGAAATATCAATAACCTCAGATATGCATCTGACACCACCCTTATGGCAGAAAGTGAAGAGGAACTAAAAAGCCTCTGAAGAAAGTGAAAGAGGAGAGTGAAAAACTTGGCTTAAAGCTCAACATTCAGAAAACAAAGATCATGGCATCCGGTCTCATCATTTCATGGGAAATAGATGGGGAAACAGTGGAAACGGTGTCAGACCTTATTTTTGTGGGCTCCAAAATCACTGCAGATGGTGACTGCAGCCATGAAATTAGAAGACGCTTACTCCTTGGAAGAAAAGTTATGTCCAACCTAGATAGCATTTTCAAAAGCAGAGACATTACTTTGCCGACTAAGGTCCGTCTAGTCAAGGCTATGGTTTTTCCTGTGGTCATGTATGGATGTGAGAGTTGGACTGTGAAGAAGGCTGAGCACCAAAGAATTGATGCTTTTGAACTGTCGTGTCGGAGAAGACTCTTGAGAGTCCCTTGGACTGCAAGGAGATCCAACCAGTCCATTCTGAAGGAGATCAACCCTTGGATTTCTTTGGAAGGAATGATGCTAAAGCTGAAACTCCAGTACTTTGGCCACCTCATGCGAAGAGTTGACTCATTGGAAAAGACTCTGATGCTGAGAGGGATTGGGGGCAGGAGGGGAAGGGGACGACCAAGGATGAGATGGCTGGATGGCATCATGGACTTGATGGACGTGAGTCTGAGTGAACTCCGAGAGATGGTGATGAACAGGGAGGCCTGGTGTGCTGTGATTCATGGGGTCACAAAGAGTCGGACACGACTGAGCTACTGAACTGAACTGATTCCCCACTTTTGAGCAAACTCTCAGCCTAACCAAGAAATGCAATAAGAATTTAAGGCGTTAGCATCACTCTCAAATACCAATCTATAGAACCCACAGCTTTGTTGACCCTTGATGTGGTATCCAGAGGTCATGACTTTTGGCTTAGGCCCTGTGACATTTGTAACCAAGCAGGACCCTATGGGGGCTTCCTGGGTCAGCCCTACCCTCCATGTTTGTAATAATCCTTTAACTTCCTAGGCTGTCCCCAAATTCCAAGGAAAAAATTTAATTAGAGAAGTGAGAAAATGCAGAAACAAAGGAAAACAGTCAAGCAAGACAAAGTGATAACCATTAAACATAATCAAGGACATTTACTTCCTCCTCAAGAGCTAGCGATAATATTTTGAGCCAAATCGTTTGTGCTGTTTTGCAGAAATAGAAAACCCCACCAGGTAGAAGAAGTTAACTGTGTGGTGCCCACAAGGACATAGAACCTGGAAGCTTGATAATACTGATTCCTGATTCCTCATCACCCACCAATCAGAAGGTATCCATGAGCTGATCACATACCCTGCAACCCTCTCCCTCACCCTGTGTGTGAAAACCTTTCTCTGAAAGCCATTGGGAGTTTCTGTGCTTTAGGCACTAACTGTCTGGACTCCTTGCTTGCTGCCTGCAATAGATGCTGCACTTTCCTTCACCACAGCCTGGTGTCAGGAGAGTGGCTTCACCAAGTGTGAACCAGCTCTTAGGAGGAGAGATAAGTCTGATCTAGTTATGGATCGATTGGAAACTCGATGAGGTGTGTCATGAAGGAATGTGTCCCATGCCTGGGTCCCAAAGTACGTGAGCAGTAGAGAAGAGAAAGACATTGGAAAGACAGAATGATCTTTCTGCTTTCTCTGGAGAGAACATGTCGAATCTTCATCACATGAAGAAGCAAAGAGCAGCCAAAAAGCTGGAAAGTATTAAATTTCTAGGATATTTGTGAAGAAAAGTATTATTTTCCTGAATTTTGTGATGTTTGGGTTATTTGTTAACTGCTATGGTTCAAGTGCATATTGAAAAGCAGAGACATTACTTTGCCGACTAAGGTCCATCTAGTCAAGACTCTGGTTTTTCCTGTGGTCATGTATGGATGTGAGAGTTGGACTGTGAAGAAGGCTGAGCGCCGAAGAATTGATGCTTTTGAACTGTGGTGTTGGAGAAGACTCTTGAGAGTCCCTTGGACTGCAAGGAGATCCAACCAGTCCATTCTGAAGGAAATCAGCCCTGAGATTTCATTGGAAGGAATGATGCTAAAGCTGAAACTCCAGTACTTTGGCCACCTGATGCGAAGAGTTGACTCATTGGAAAAGCTTCTGATGCTGGGAGGGCATGGTGGCAGGAGGAGAAGGGGACGACAGAGGATGAGGTGGCTGGATGGCATCACCGACTCGATGGATGTGAGTCTGAGTGAATTCCGGGAGTTGGTGATGGACAGGGAGGCCTGGCATGCTGTGATTCATGGGGTCACAAAGAGTTGGACACAACTGAGCAACTGAACTGAACTGAACTGATGGTTCAGGTATGGTGTACCCCCCCCCCAAATTTACATGACCACTGTCACCCATTTTAGCCACAGGTAATTTTTCATCTTTGTTTTAAAAAATATTTATTTATTTGGCCGCCTGGGGTCTTAGTTCTGGCACATGGGATGTTTGTTGTGGCATATAGGAGTCTAGTTGTGACGTGAGGGCTCTGTAGTTGTGGCCCTTGAGTGAAAGTCGCTCAGTTGTGTCCTACTCTTTGTGACCCCATGGACTATACAGTCCATGGAATTTTGGAGTAGGTGGCCAGAATACTGGAGTAGGTAGCCATTCCCTTCTCCAAGGAGATTGAACCAGGGATCCTGACCCAAAGATGAAACCCGGGTCTCCCTCATTGTAGGCGGATTCTTTATCAGCTGAGCCACCAGGGAAGCCCAAGAATACTGGAGTGGGTAGCCGATACTTCTCCAGCGGATCGAATAGGGGTCTCTTGCATTGCAAGAGGATTCTTTACAAACTGAGTTGCCACGGAAGCCCTTCATTTTAAAAAGTATTTGTTTATTTATTTGACTGCCTGAGGTCTCACTTCTGGCACAGGAGATCTTTGTTGTCACGTATAGGAGTCTAGTTGTGGCATGAGGAGGGCTCAGTTGTTGTGGCCCTTGAGCTTACTTGCTGCACAGCATGTGGAATCTTAGTTTCCTGACCAGGAATTGAATCTGTGTCCCCTGCATTGCAAGGAGGATTCTTAAACACTAGATCCCCAGGGAAGCCCAATCAGCAGTTTTTATATATGGATGAGGTAATGGTTTTCATTTACAGTCACGACATAGCATTTGCTTTTTAAATAAATGCATATGAGTTTGTTTATAGGAAACTGGGAATTAAGGCTGGTCCCAGGCAAGTCACACAAAGACTGAAGGCAGAAGCACCTGTGTGTCTGATTTATCAGCTGATACCACGCTGATCCTTTGCATGTCTGGTGCTAAATATTTGCTCACGTGGCTTCCCTAAGGAGGAAGTGTGACCAGTGACTGAGTGTGCTGCATCCTGTGGCTACAAGTGTTGGGTTGCCCAAAACATCCTTCTATTTTTGCCGGGGTCCAGCCCCGGGGGGTCCAGGGAATTCGAAGCGGGGACGGCGTCGGCGAGGAAAACTTATTTATTAATATTAGATTAGATTAGAAAGAGATAGTTTAGTAGGAAAATTAAGTGGAGAAAAGAGGCTGAATAACTTGGTTTACGGACTGAACTAATAAAACTTCAGACAAGAAGTTTGCATTAACATAGTCACCATTTTGTTCCACATACCACCATGTTTCAGGCAACTTCATAATTCCATCTTCCCCAAAGTTTTTATCTTTTGGAGCAAAGAACTGTTACAGATGCCTTTTACCGTCTTCCAGGGAATCAAATTTTTTTCCATGGATAATAATTTTTTAAAGACTGAAATAAATGGAAATCCGAAGTTACAGTGTCTAGTGAAAATGGCAGATGAATCAGAACTTCACAGCCAAGCTATAAAAGCCTTTACCTGGTCATCAAAGAAACGTGATCTTGTGTCATCCTAATGGAAGATTGTGTGTTTTCTGTGGACTAATTCTGGACGCTTTTTCTCAAGTACTGCTTTCGGTTGGGCTAATTGGAAGCAGTACTTGTTGGAATTAATTACTTGGTTTTCAGGAGCTCATAATAGAGGGTTTCTTTCCAATCCCACCATATACACAGCATCACCTTCTTTGGATGAAGACCCGCCTTTGGTGTGTGTGGTGGTGGTTCATTTTGCTTGGCCCACGATTCTTTCCATTCCACACGATTTTACAGTATCTGCTTTTCATCACCTGCCACAATTTGTTTTAAAAGTGGAATATTTTCATTACTTTTAAGTAGAGAATCACATGTGAAAATATGGCCAAGAAGGTTTTTTTTTTTTTTCTGCTGAACTTATGTGGAACCCAAAAGTCAAAGCAATTAACATAACCAAACTGGTGCAAATGATTTTCAATGTGTCATATGGATATTTTGAGTATGTCTGCTATCTCTCATGTGGTGTAATGTTGATTTTTCTCAATTAATGTTCTGATTTGATCGCTTTTTTTTTTTTTTTCTGCTGAACTTATGTGGAACCCAAAAGTCAAAGCAATTAACATAACCAAACTGGTGCAAATGATTTTCAATGTGTCATATGGATATTTTGAGTATGTCTGCTATCTCTCATGTGGTGTAATGTTGATTTTTCTCAATTAATGTTCTGATTTGATCGCTATCAACTTCAACTGGTCTACTTGACAGTGGAGCATCGTCCAAAGGGAAATCTCTAGCACGAAACTTTGCAAACTACTCTTGACACATTCAGTCAGTCATAGCACCTTTTCCATATACAAATCCTTTTTTGCATTTCAGTTGCGTTTTTAGCTTTCTTGAAATATTAATAATAAAGCATAATATGCCAAAAATGTTGCTTTTTTTACTTCAATATTAAATGGCTACACAAAAATTCACTGATTTTGATAAGTATTTTTTAATGCATGCTGATATGCTAGCTATCACAATATAACCTAATAATATTGCTTATAATGAAGTTAAAGACCACTAAGCACTGATGTTCAAGCTGGTTTTAGAAAAGGCAGAGGAACCAGAGATCAAATTGCCAACATCCACTGGATCATGGAAAAAGCAAGAGAGTTCCAGAAAAACATCTATTTCTGCTTTATTGACTATGCCAAAGCCTTTGACTGTGTGGATCACAATAAACTGTGGAAAATTCTGAAAGAGATGGGAATACCAGACCACCTGACCTACTGCAGATGGTGACTGCAGCCATGAAATTAAAAGATGCTTACTCCTTGGAAGAAAAGTTATGACCAACCTAGATAGTATATTCAAAAGCAGACACATTACTTTGCCGCCTAAGGTCCGTCTAGTCAAAGCTATGATTTTTCCAGTAGTCATGTATGGATGTGAGAGTTGGACTGTGAAGAAGGCTGAGCGCCGAAGAATTGATGCTTTTGAACTGTGGTGTTGGAGAAGACTCTTGAGAGTCCCTTGGACTGCAAGGAGATCCAACCAATCCATTCTGAAGGAAATCAGCCCTGAGATTTCATTGGAAGGAATGATGCTAAAGCTGAAACTCCAGTACTTTGGCCACCTCATGGGAAGAGTTGACTCTGGAAAAGACTCTGATGCTGGGAGTGATTGGGGGCAGGAGAAGAAGGGGACGACCGAGGATGAGATGGCTGGATGGCATCACTGACTCGATGGGCATGAGTCTGAGTGAACTTCGGGAGTTGGTGATGGACAGGGAGGCCTGGCGTGCTGCGATTCATGGGGTCGCAAAGAGTCGGACACGACCGAGTGACTGAACTGAACTGAAGCGCTACTATAGCCATCTTACAAGGGAAACTGAATGAACCTTTTGGCCAACCCAATACTTCTTGATCCTTACCCCTGCCATACATGGAAGGGATACCACTGACACTTTAAGATGCAGCCCAAGGCACCTCCTCTCTGAACTCTCTCAGGGGTTCAGCATACACAGGTCAGATACACAGATGGAATCTACGGGTCCTCCCTCTGTGCCTGGCATCCACTAAGTGTCGTACAAGCTCATTCCGTGCTCACAACAAACTTGTAAAATAAGGTCTGTGATTAGCTATTTAATACTTCTCATAGGTGAGGAAAGACTGAGGCTTAGAGAATACAGAGAAGCAAAACTAGCCACCCCAAAATGTGCCACTCCAGCATGAGGATTTATTTAAGCTGATTCTTTTTTTTTATTCTTTTTTCATTTTGGCTGTGGCGGGTCTTTGTTGCTGCACACGAGCTTTATCTAGCTGTGGCAAGCGGGGGCCACTCTCCAGTTGCAGTACCCGGGCTTCCCATCGTGGTGGCTTCTCTTGCTGTGGAGCACAGGCCCTAGGAACGTGGGCTTCAGTAGTTGCACTTCTCAGGCTCTAGAGCGTGGGTCCAGTAGCTGTGGCACACTGGCTTAGTTGCTCCACTGCAAGGGGGGATCTTCCCAGACCAGGAGTTGAACCTGAGCCCTCTGCATTGCAAGGCAGATTCTTAACCACTGGACCACCAGGGAAGCTCTAGGCTGATTCTTTTTTAAGAAAAAATAAAAAGACTTCAATTTTTCTTGTTACCACCGTATCAACTGCAGCAAAGAATGTAGATAAGGGGCCTGTTCCAGGAATAGAACCGTGACCAGTGATATGTACAGAAGAATCTGGGTGAGGTGTGGTGGGAGAACCCAGCAGGGCCTAGAGATCAGAGTTTACTTTCCATCCAGCAAGCACTTATTTACCAAACATTTGCTTTTCTGTCCCACGTGAGTTGCCTTCCTCCTCTCTGAAGTCCCAAACCATTACCTTCAACATCCTCTTCTGTCTTAGCTGAAGGTGGTGTTTAAGCAGAGGGCTTTGACCACTGTGGTGAGTTAGTTCTCCTGTGTCTCTCCCATGTATACATGCTGTTAAACTTTCATTAGATTTTTCTCTCATTAAACTGTCTCCTGTCAATTTAATTCTTAGACTGGCCAGAAGGACCTAGAGGGGTAGAGGAAAATTTCTTCCTTCCTCAACATCATCATAGCTCATCCATGTTATAACCTGAGTCAGAATTCCCTTCTTTTTTAAGACTAATGATACTGCTTTGTATGTATAGACCTCGTTTTGTTTATCTAGTCATCCACTGATAGACACTTGGGTTGCTTCTATCTCTTGGGTATCATAAAGAATACCATGAACACGATGTACAAGTATCTCCTAAAGTCCCAGTTTTCAGTTCTTCAGGGTATACACCCAGAAGTGGAGTTGCTGGATCATACGATAATTCTGTATTTACTTTGTAGAGGAAACTCCAGACTGTATTGTAGCATCCTTCTCAGCCATGTATGGCGATGCGATCACCTGGGGAACACCTGGGGACACACGTGAGCCTTTATTACTCGTGGGAGTCCCCAGAGACACTTCTCCAACTGGAACCAATGCAGTGGCTGGTGCGGCCCTTGTGGTTCTTATTAGGACTTCAAAACACAGCTTAGCAACGACCATCAGAGAGCTTTGGAAAAACAAGGATTATTCCTCTCAAGTCCTGAATGCCACACAGCCCGATCATCCAGTTGGGAGGAGGGGTTCAGAGCATAGACCTGGGTTTTATTGAGGTCCAAGTGTGGGGTGGTTAGGCAGGAATCAGAGGGCAGGAAGAGACATGTGGGGTCCCTCACTTGGTTATCTAGGTTCCCCAAGGCTTTCTAGAAAGGAGAATGTCATGGGTAACCTAGAAGGTGCCATACAGCTGGCAAAGTGTTGATTCAAGATGGGTGTTTGAAAGGAATGCTTTAGCGATCAGAAGCTCAGTGCCAGGCACTTGGCTTCAGACATGTTCACTCTGTTTCCCATCACAGCCTCACCTTTTAACATTCCCACCAAGGGTGCAAAAGGCCTCCTTCCTCCGTGTCGTCATCCACATTTGTCAGTTTTTGTTTTTTGAGAGTGTGAGGGGGTTGACACACTCAGAACACGTGCCACGGTGTAGGGTGCAGAGAACCGAGAGTCTCGGACAAGTCTTTGAATAACGGAGCTCTGGGGGCATCTCTTGCCTCCTCAAGACCAGCGCCAGGCCCTGGGAACGGGGTGCAGTGACACACGGTGAGGCCAGGCTGCCAATCTGTCCCTGTCACAGCCTCTGAGAGCTGAAGGGGCTCCTCTGTCAACCTCAGATCGTCTGTGTAACTTCCTCGCTCCAGGCCTGGAAGGTCCATGGAGCTGAGCCTCCTTCTGTCCTGTTCACGCCTGCACTTGGCCCCTAGCCTGCTCCCCCACGCCCAGGCCAGCCCCGGCCAGTGCTGAAGAGGATGGAGAGAAGGAGGCAGACCCAGTGACCACTGTTCCCTCCCCGCAGCACATCCCCTTCACTGGGAGGATAGAAGGGGGTCTCCATTCAGACACAAGATCATCGTCATGAGAAGTGTACATTCCTTAGGTGGGAACAGGTACTGGGAATGGTCGTCTCTCTCAGCCTCATCCCTGAGCAAACCATGGTGCTGTCAGCTCAGGATGGTCCACACAGCACCTTCTGAGCACCCTCACCAGCTCAGGGGATGGGAAGGGCCCCATGCCCCTGCCAACAAAGCACAGCTCCCCTGCCACCTACCTGTAGCAGACTGGGCACCATTAACCAGACTCCCCAGAGACGGCGGGGATGGAGGCTTACGGTCTAGGGAGGGAAGGAGGCCAGCCCAGAGGAAGAAGTTCTAGGACTGAACCTCGTGCACAATGACCCAGAGATGCATATACGTCAACCTTCTCCATTTCTAATAGCCAGCCCCATCTACTTCAGAACCCTCATTTCAGGGCATGTGGAAATATTTAAAGTTGCCTTTAAAGCTGTAATTTGTTTCAGTTTCTCTTTCAGTTTCAAGATCTTTTCTGGAAAATGCAAATCAATTCAAAATATTAGTATCTCAGTTCTGTTTCCCATTCCCCTCCTTCTCAAGGGGGCCTATCGGGAAACTTGCACATATTCTCAGAGGCAGTAGGGGCCCTCAGGTGTTCACAGATCCCAGGTGGGACTCTCCTGAGCTCCAGGTGGTACGGAGGCCTGGGACCTGTGTCCCATGTCGGTAGGCTCCCCTTGGACTGGACCCTGAGGTCCACACAGTCCACCGAGGCCCCTCAGGACACGTAGTCTCTCTCTGAAGCCTCTCTCTGCAATCTCAGCTGGCTTCTGCCCTCACTGGCCCTCTCATCACTTTGCGTGGGGTCTGGGACCTTCTAGATCCCTCCAGGCTCCTCCCCCACAGCCCTACCTCTGCCTCTGGATTCTGGATGACTTCCTCTGCCACTGCCTCCCCTGCCAGATGATACAGCCTCACTGACCATGGGACTCTGAGAGCCCTGCGTGCACCCAGGGGACTCGGAGGGAAGTGAGGCACCCAGTTCCCCAGAAACGCTGTCAGCAGGGGAATCGGGGACCTTGTCTCTGAACTCTCATCCCTCTCTCTCCCACTCCCTCTGCTGACGCTTCCTCCCAGCACAGGAGCGCTTTCTACTCCCACTCTGTCTAATAGACCTGTCTCTACCTCTAAGGGTCCCTCTTCCGATGGGAGCTGCTGTTCTCGCCTTCCCTGGGGCAGAATTTTCAAAGGAACACAGCATGAAGCTGGAGGACTCCCCAGAGGAAAACTACTTCCAGACATATTTCAGAAACACTTTTCTCCACTTTAGGAATAGGGACTTAGATGTTGCCATTTCAGTCACTTGGAGCTTCCTTTTCCTTGGATAGAGGATGGCTGGGTTCAGGGCCATGCCAGTTCCTTGTGGCCCTGCTGGATTAAACCTCACAGAGCACCCTAGTGTTGAGGACAGCATCCAGAAATCACCTCCTTCACAGAGAAAGCAAATGGGCTCTGGGAATAAGAGGGCTCCTGGGCATATACCCTGAAGAAGCATAATTGAAAAAGACACATGTAGCACGGTGTTAATCATAGCACTATTTACAATAGCTAGGACATGGAAGCTACCTAGATGTCCACCAACAGATGATTGGATAAAGAAGTTGTGGTACATACATACCACAGAATATTACTCACTTTAAAAAGGAACACATTTGAGTCAGTTAAATGAGGTAGATGAACGAAGTCACAAAGAGGAAAACAAATATCATATATTAATGCATATATCTATGGAATCTAGAACGATGGTACTGATGAACCTCTTTGCGGGGTAGTAATGGAGATGCAGACATAGAGAACAGACTTGTGGAAACAGTGGGAAAGAAAAGGGTGGACAAATTGAGTGAATAACATACCCATTACCATATGCAAAATTAGATAGCTAGTGGGAATTTGCTGTATGACACAGGGAACTCGAATCTGGTGCTCTGGAACTCCTAGAGGGCTGGGATGGGGTGGGGAGGTGGGAGGGAAGTTCAAGAGGGAGGGGATATATGTATACTTATGGCTAATTCATGCTGATATGTGGGAGAAACCAACACAAGATTGTAAAACAATTATCCTCCAATTAAAAATAAATTTTTAAAAAATTGTAAAGAGTTAATTCCAGCTATCCACTCATAGTCCTTCCAAAAAGAGTTACTTACTTGGGGGTTTCCTAGGAAGGCAGTCACCCTATTTCTGGGTTGGGCAGCTTGAGGATAGCATAGTCCAGGATCATTGCAAATGACAACAACTTCAGAGCTGAGGTTGGGATCCAGGCCTGCTGACCCCATAGACAGACACACACCAACCTCCACTGAGGGACACAGGCTCACAGTGAGGTCCCCACTCCTGGAGACCTAGTGCTTATTCTGTGTCTCCCCTTTAGACACCATCTCTGTAGGTGTCCCATCAATGTCACCTGTTCTTTCCATTTGTCCTCTTCTTTCCCAGCTGAGCAGACACAGGCTCACCTCCGATGAGCCACCACTTGGTCCCAAAGACTCTCACTTCTAGGGATGTTTCTCCACTTCCATCTTGGACACAAATTTCTTTACCCATTTCCTCCTTATTTTTGTTTTTTTGTATATTTATTATATTTATTTTTAATATAAATTTATTTATTTTAATTGCAGCCTAATTACTTTACAATATTGTATTGCTTTTGCCATACATCAACATGAATCCACCACAGGTGTACACGTGTTCCCCATCCTGAACCCCCCTCCCCCCTCCCTCCCCATACCATCCCTCTGGGTCATCCCAGTGCACCAGCCCCAAGCATCCTGTATCATGCATCGAACCTGGACTGGTGATTTGTTTCATATATGATATTATACATGTTTCCATGCCAGTAGACATGGATTTCTGAGTTGGATCCCCTGGAGGAAGAAATGTTAACCCACTCCAATATTCTTACCTTGCCTGGATAAATCCATGGACAGAGGAGCCTGATGGGCTATAGTCCAAGGGTTTGCAAAGAGCATTTACTTTTCTCTTTCTTCTGCTGGTGAATGGTTATGTTGTTTCCAATGAGAGGCTATGATGAGTGAAGCTGTTATGCACATGCACATATGATGTCATCTCTCTTGGGTAGATATCTAGGAGTAGAAGAACCAGGATACAGAAAAGGTATAGGATTAACTTTATTATAATCCACCAACAAGTTTCCAGTGCTGTTGTATTTTACACTCCAACCTTCAGTGAAAGAGAGTTCCAGTTGTCCCTATCCCAATCAATGAGGAAACAGGCCCCATGTCCCCAGTGTCCAAGAGGATTGCAAAGAATCTCTCCTTCTTTTCCTCCTTTCTGTTCCAAGTGTGCCATCTGCCCCTTAAATCCAGTCAAATTCTAGTTGACCCAGGAATCTAGTGGGGATGGAGGGTGGATGGAGGAGGCAAGTGGGCTCCATCTATGAGAACATCTCAAAGAAGTCAGTCTTTGCAAATACTGGTCTAGGTACTCAGTGGGGAGGAAGAAGCACCTAAGTAATAAAAAGAAAAGTGATGGGTTTTTTTTTTTTTTTTTTGCATGAAGTGAGAGGTAAACAGGGGTTCTGGGAAAGATAATAACCCAGCATAGTGGCAAAGGGCATTTACTTTGAAGATGGCCTCTCTGTGCTCAGCCATTTACTAGCTGTGTGACCTCCAGCATGTTACTTTACCTCTATGGCCCTCGGTTTCTGAATCTGTGTAATGGGTATAATCCTTGAGTCACCGCCCAGGGCTAGGGGAAGGATTAAGCAAGGTAGCACATCAGGAGAGCTTGAATGGTATCTGGCCATCTATGTATGTGTGTGTGCTCAGTAGTGTCTGACTCTTTGCGATCACACGGACTGCAGCCCACCAGGCTCCTCTGTCCATGGGGTTTCCCAGACAATAGTGGAGTGGGTTGCCATTTTCTCCTCCAGGGGTATCTTCTCATCCCAGGGATTGAACCCACATCGCTTGGGTCTCTTGCATTGACAGGCAAATTCTTTACAACAATGCCACCTGGGAAGCCCCTGGCCCATTGTAGGGACCAGAAAGTGTTTAGAATTGTTAGAGGTAGGTGGCAGCAGGGAAGGCCTCCTGAGCAGGTGTCTGACTGCTGATGGTTGGAGAGAGCACGGCAGATCAGGTCAAGGGGCTTGAGAAGGACCATCTCAGTTCAGGGGGAGCTGGGTGCCCCTGCACTGTGGGTGCAAAGGGCTCCCTTCTGTGGCTTTTTACTTTCTGTGTGGAGGCCCCATTACAGGGTGCCTTGTTTAAACCAGAGGTCCCTTACCTCCAGGCCACATAGAACCTGGAAGCTTGATGAAGCTGACTCCTGGTTACCTCACCACCAACCAATCAGAAGACATCCATGAGCTGATCACACACCCTGAAACTCTCTCCCTCACCCTGTCTTTAAAAATCTTTTTCTGGAAGCCATTGGGGAGTTTGGGTTTTTTAAGCACTAGCTGCCTGGACTCCTTGCTTGGTGCCTGCAACAAATTCTGTACTTTCCTTCCCTGCCACCCACTATCAGTAGATTGGCTTTACTGGATGTGGATGAGCTCTTAGTGGGTGGAGGCAAATCTAATTTAAATAGTTATGGATGGGTTGGAAACTTTGACAATAAATTCAATTGAAAGGTCACCTTTCTTAGCAATGGCTTGGGGAATACCGAAGAGGACTTTATCTTTCCAGGTCAATGCCGGAGGAAAGGAAAGGAAAAGAAGGAGAAAGGGCTTCATGTCCAGTTAAAGTGTGAAGTCTTGATCCATCTTCAGGCAAAAACAGTCTACCTGACTGTCAGCTACTGCTCTTTCTCTTCAGTTTGATTCAAGGTCACCAGTACTTATCAGGACCAGGTATCAGGTGGGATCTTCTTCAGTACTGAGATGTGTATCCAAGGTTCAAGTCCTAGAACTTGCTGACATCTGAGTAGTTGGGATGACCTGGTACAGTCCCTTCTAAGGAGATTAAAGGGCAGTCTTTGCTCTTAGAGATTTCAAATCAGATGGTGGAGATTCTAATCAGAACTCAGTTTGGAGAGTAGCAACCAGACTAAGTGCCTTCCAAGCCTAAGATCTGGAGAAGGGAATGACAACCCACTCTAGTATTCTTGCCTAGAGAATTCCATGGACAGACCACAGGGCCACAGAGAGTCAGACACGACTGAGTGACTATCACGCACACAAGCCTTGGATCATTCAATGTTCTGACAACCAAATAAAGCCGGTGATTAGCTACACTCACAGCTGAGGAAAGACTTAGAGAGTATAGGGGAGCAAAGTTTGCCACCCCAAAATGTGTCAGTTTGGCACACTTAGGCTGATTCTTTCTAATAAACTGAAGACTTGAAGTTTTTCTTGTTACCCCCCCCCCCAAGTGCTGCAGAGAATGTAGATAAAGGGCCTGTCCCAGAAATAGAGCCATGACCTGTGAAATCTACAGAAGAACACGGACAGGATGTGGTGGGACGAGGTGTGGTGAGGAGCCCTCCTTAAGACCAGAGCCAGGCCTGGAAACAGGTCTGTGACTGCACAGTGATGCCAGGCTGCTGAGGTCAACTGTGCCAGGCCCTGGGTCTTGGGGCTGCCTCCCTACTGTCTCTATTCACCTCAAAACCCACTGGCCTTTGGACTTGGCTGTTGCCCCTCCCTGCAGGGTGGGAGGGGGGGCACTGTGCTCTCCTTTAGGGCTGGGCTCCC
>SJYT01015654.1:300326-330538 GCA_006410635.1 Cephalophus harveyi | reverse complement strand
TGGTAGAGATTTGACTTCATTAGGATCCACCAACATTTTTTCAGTGCTGTTGTATTTTACACTCCAACCTGCAGTGAGTGAGAGTTCCTGTTGCTCTGTATCCTGGCCAATGAGGAGATGGTCCCTGTGTCCCTGGTTTCAAAGAGGACTGCAAAGAGGACCGTCCTTTCTGCTATGGTTGTGCCTTCTGCCTCTTAAATCCAGTCAAATTTTGGTTGACCCAGGAATCTTGTGGGGATGAAGTATGGACAAAGGAGGCAAGTGGGCTCAGTCCACAGGAGTATCTCAAAGAAGTCAGTCTTTGCAAATTCTGGGGCGCCCAGGTAAGTGCAAGAAGAGAGAGAGGTGTGGACCCGTGTTCAGCCCTGGGACACCTGCTCCCCACTTGGTGCCTGTACGACCCCCAGCTTTTTGGCCAGGGTGGATTGAAGGGGCCCTGTCTGTAACACATAGTGGGAATGGCTTGACATCATGTCGTTGTATCTTTCCTCCCTAACCCACTTCCCCACCTAGCCGATCCTTAGTCTCTTTTTCAGTCAATCATTTTCTTTAACAAGGTGCTGGTGCCAATTAAAACAGCTTATTCAATATCTTGCACCCACCTTCATGTCACTTGGAATTTTGTATTATTTTTCAGACTACTTTGCTCCCCATTCTGTAACCAAGATTCGAGAGAGAGGAGAGAGAGAGAAATTCACAGAGAGGAGGAATCAGAAGTTCCCAGGGCATCATTGTACACAAGGATAAGGGAACCTCCAGTACGAGGTTTTCTATTTGTAAGACATTTCTTTCTATGTGGTTACGTTTGTATGTGAGGAATGGAATTTTAAAGGGGATGAGTACCATTTTAAGAACCAAAGTAGCCTCATATGGCTCAGGCTGCCACTAGCGAGCTGTGTGACCTTGGGAATGACCCATAGAGTCTCTGAGCCTCAGTTTCCCTGTCTGCAAAACGGGTATAACCAGGCCTTCCCAGCACCACCACAACCCCACTCACAGGCAGTGCCCTGCCACACAGCCTTTCCTAAGCAGCCCCATTGCTGCCTGGACATTCATGACACAGCCACACGGTCAGGGGCAGTGTCTTCTAGAAGCTCGCTGTGGTGTGCATGTGGTGAGGATCTCTGAATATACATGAACCTCTATGAACTATCTAGTCTCGGATCAGAGAGCAGAGGAGAGCAGAGAGAAAGGGTCCTGGATGAGGGGCACCCACTTCCACCCTCAGCCCTCCTCCCTACCTTTCTCCTCTTCTCTAAACCCACATTATCTTGCTCCTGGCTCCTCCCCATTGAATAACCGCCAAGTTATTTTGGATTCTGTATCTTGTTAAGTCCTCTCCAGTGCAGGGCCTCATTAGCCAGAGTGCAAAGTGGCAGTGGGCACAGAGGCGGTGGAGAAATGCCCTTCGTCAACCCCCAGGCTTCCTTCCTGAATCCAATGAGTTCTGGGGCTGAGGGTGGCTTCAGCGGGCGGGAAGCATCTCTGGGGCTCTGAGGAAACAGCTCCTGCTGGTGACCAGAGGGTGGGGAGGGTGGCGGTATTCCAAAGAGAACACAGAAGGGCAGACACAACTTCTGCTCCATGCCCGTCTTTCTGGTGCCACTCAGGCCTGGCGCAGGTGAGTATCCCCAGGTTTTGTGCATCTGACACACATTTACGGAGCTCTCTCCAGGTCCCTCAGTTTCTGTATCTGTGTAATGGGGATAATCCTCAAGTCACCACCCAGGGCTGGGGGAGGGTTTAAGCGAGGTAGCACAGCAAGAGAGCTTGAATGGGTCTGGCCCACTGTGGGGGCTCCGAAAGTGTTTAAAATGGTTAGGAGTCTGGGGGCAGCTGGGAAGGCCTCCCGAGCAGGAGTCCAACATCTGAGGGCCGACAGAGCAAGGCACGGCAGGTCAAGGGTGTCTGAGAAGGACCATCTCGGGAGTTAAAGGGGAACGGGGTGCTCCTGGACCGTGAGGTGCAAATGGTTGCCCTCTGTGGCTTTTTGCCTCCAGTATGGAGGCCCTGTCATGGGGGTCTTCTTTAAACCCAGGGTCCTCAACCCTCAGGTCGCGGACTGGTATTGATCCAAGGCCTGTTAGGAACTGGGCTGCACAGCAGGAGGTGAGTGGGGAGACAGCAAAGCTTCCTCTGTATTTACAGCCTTACCCCGTCACTCCCATCCCCTCATCAGCCCTTGGAAAAATTTTCTTCCACGAAACCTGTCCCTAGTGCCAAAAAGTTGGGGCCAGCTGACTGAAACCCTTACCATCCCCACATCATACATGTAAAACTGATGGAGAGGTGGCGGCTACTTGTCCAAAGTCCCCAGAGAGTAAGTGGCTGAGGAGGGAGGTTCCTTAAATCCCCCATCCCTGTGAGATGCATGGAGAGAGTGGCATGCATATACACTACCATATGGGAAGTCGATAGCCAATGGAAATCTGCTCTATGACTCTGGGAACTCAAACAGGGCTCAGTAACAACCTAGAAGCATGGGAAAGGGTGGGGTATGGGAGGGAGGTTCAGGGAGGACACATATGTATACCTGTGGCTAATTCATGTTGATGTATGGCAGAAATCAATGCTGTAAAGCAATTATCCTCCAATTAAAAATAAATAAATTTAAAAAATTTCCCCCACCCTGGAGGAAGCAGGAGCCCATAGAGAGAGCCCCGGGAGAGGAGGCGGCGGACAGGCAGCAGTCTGGGTCCCAGGACGTTTCCACGGTCACGATGTCCTGGGCCCAGCTCTGCTTCCTGAAAGGCTGGGCAGGTGGGCTGATGGAACCCTCCCTAGGACAGGAGAGGGGCGGAGGCAGCAGATGCTGGGGGTCCGCTGAGGCTCACACCCGAGCCCACCTCCCCAGGGGCCTTGGCTCGGCCTCTTTGCTCTGGGCAGTTGCTAGTGCTCCTCCATCCTCCCGGTAGGAGCTGGCCAGCACCCGGGTGGGGCTGGAGGAAGCTGGGCTGCCCACTGGGTGCTTCCACAGCATCACCTGGGTCTTGTTCTCCATCAGATGGGGGGCTCGGAGCCCCTTCCAGGCCCTGACATTTTATTATTCTGATGACATGACTTTCTAATCCTTGGATTCAAAAGTCAAAGATTTGAAATCAGAGGGGAACTCCTTCCATGGGCAGCAGAGAGTCAAAACAGGGCCTTGGAGTCTAGATGAGAGAGAGGCTGGTCCTGCCCCCATAGTCGCCCAGAGCACTGTCCACCCCACGAGGTCACATTCTCCCAGGGCACCCAGTGACCTCCAGTGCCTGGGACCTCACTTCCTCCAAAATGGGTCAGGAAGGTCACCCGCTCAGCTGATCGGCTGAGTCAACATCCCTAGGACCTGCCTCGGGAGCACCAGCCCCCCCCCATTCCTCAATCCCCCTGCCAGCCCCATCTGGCCCAGCCCCCAGAGGGCCAGGAGGGGAGCTGGCCTCACAGTCAGGACAGGACTTGCTGTTGGGTCCAGGGGAGTGAGGATGTCCTGGCTTCACTGAGAGAAGCGGCCCGGGTCGGGGCTAAAAGCGTGGTGCTGTGATTCAAACCTGTCTGTTATCACTGCCCAGCTGTGTGACTTCGGGAAAGTTGGGCAATCTTCTTGTTCCTGTCTCCTCATCTGTAAGCGTGGTCCTATAATGACCAGCAGTGTTGGGAGGATGAGTTAACTCAGACACGGAAGGGAGGCCACCAGAAGGAGAGCGGTGCTGCCCCCTGGGGGAGCCCCCTAGCCAGGCACGGCCGGGTGGCCTCTGACACTGGGTCTCCAGAAGGGGGCTGCCCACCCCTGGCCGGGAGGGCCTGGTTCCTCTTTCTGGAGGGATCTAAAGAGGAGGGAAAGAGCCTCATCCTCCAGGCATGGCCAGGAGCTGAGACCAAATTCGGACCCAGCAGAAGGATTAAGTCATTCTGATGCAGAGAGCTGCCATTGTCAGGCCCTTCCAGCCAAGGGCTTTCCACTTCGCCTTTCACCTCATCCTCTTAAGGACACGGCCAGGCTGGCCTCGCTAGTGTCTCCCTGTTCCGAGCAGGGAACTAGGGTGCAGAGAGTTCACATGACTTGGTCAACATCGGAGCTGCCAGCTTGGGGAGCTGGGAGGCGAGTCCATGCTATAGGACCATAAATCCAACATAAAAACCCATCCTCTTGGAGGGTTTGGGGGAGAATGGATACATGTATATGTAGGGCTGAGTCTCTTTGCTGTTCATCTGAAACTGTCAACATTGTTTATGGGCATTACCCTGATACAAAATACAAAGTTTGGAAGGAAAAAAAATCTGTCCTCCTGAGTCCTACAGGTGCTGCTGTTTCTTGCTAAGATCACACACACACACACACACACACACACACACACGTATAGAGGGGTCCTGGGCCACTCAGGCTTAAAACAATACAAATTTACTCTGTTACAGTTCTGAGGTCAGAAATCTAAAATCAAGCATTAGCAAGGCTTCAGGAGAGAATGTTTCCTTGACATTTCCAGTTTCCAGAGGCTGCCCGCTTGCCTTGGTTTCTGGCTCCCTTCTTGTCTTTCTTTTAAAAAAAAAATTATTTATTTTTGACTGGATCAGGTATCATATTCAATTTCACTATTTCTTCCTGGTGAACTTTGGGTTTATTTCCAATTCTTTGCAATTACAATGCACCAGTGAGTAATCTTGTCTTTAGGATTATACTCAATTTGAAATCATTTTGTGTTTCAGAATTTGAGGGCACCTTTTAAGACATTAAAATCTCATAAAACTTTTTAGGGGGAATCTCTCCTTGTCAACCTCTACAGCTCTCCCCCATGACCCACACAGGGCTTCCTCCATCCTGCCTTCCTTCTGTGCCCTGAGGACCTCATCCCATCACACTGTGCTTTCAGTTCTTTATACCTTAGTGTGAATATGCTTAAGGGAGGCGCCCATGCTGCCAGAAGATGCATTTCAAGCCTTGTCTCTCAAAGACTTTTAAGAGAATTTCAAGCTCCAACAAATGAGGGGATTCTTTTTCAGGGATGAGTACCATGCTGGTCAGCCTAACTGGGACAGGCTGATTCTACTCCAAAATCACCGACATGGACAGACATCAGAAAGAACTCAGAGGTGCAAAGACGCTGTGATTTGCTTAAGGTCACCAAAGTATTTACTGGCAGAGTTCAGACCTGACCTGGGGACCCACAAAAGGCACCTCTGCCCAAGGTCCATGGAGACACAGTCTGTCTGAATGGGATCCTGGCATCACTGGTTATCTCCCAGCGCCAGCTGTGCACACCGGGCTCAGAGGGGCTTCCCTGGGTTCTGGTGGCTGAGTGTCTCAAGGATGCGGGGAAGGACTGAATTGGGCTTGTGGGTGCTTTTTTTGTTTGGCCTGTACACTGTTTACTTTAATTTGCTGCCAAAGAAAGTGTATAATGTGGAGAGAACAGTATCATAAACAACACACACCCATCCTTCAGTTTCAACTCTTGACCTATCTGCTTCACTTCTCGCCAACCCTCCTTCCCTTCCCACTCCTGGATTATTTTGCAGCAAATCTAGATATATTATCTCATTGCAAATATTCATAATGCTCTATCACAAAGAAACTCTTCTACGATCCCTTATAAAGGCTTGTTGCTGCTGCTGCTAAGTCGCTTCAGTCATGTCCGACTCTGTGCCACCCTATAGATGGCTGCCCACCAGGCTCCTCTGCCCACAGGATTCTCCAGGCAAGATCACTGGAGTGGGTTGCCATTTCCTTCTCCTTATAAAGGCTATGCCCCACAAATTAGAAAGTTTTACAGAAAAAAAGTATTCTAGATTTCTGTCTCCTCCTAAAGACTTGGAAACTCTGCTCACACTGGACTGGAAGGTAATCACGTGTTACAGCTGAGTGGACACTGCTCTTTAGATAAGGAAGATGATGCCCACTTTGCTGCAGTCCCCACCGCTCCCTACTGTACCCTCCCTGGCCAGCTCACCTATACTTATCACCTGCCTGGCTCCTCTAAGCATTTAAGTTTTGTACGAAACTGACTTAAAGGAGAAGGCAGGAAAGACTTCAACAACTTGAAAAATGTGAAAATCAACTATGAGATAGAACTGTGTTGAAGGCAGTTTGTAAAACTGTTGTAGCCACACATTCCGGGAAACAAACTCACTCAGAAAGACAATGCAGATAGTAGAGTGCAGTTTCTTACACCGGTGGGCCCAAGGCAGAGTCTCCTCTTAGCCAAGGACCCCAACCAGTTTTTGTGAAAACCTTATATACCTTAAGTGTGGGTGCCCAAACCCACCTCCCCAAATTCCCCAAAGAAAGATACAAAGTTAACCCATGATTCATATGCCTTAAGCCTAGATAGTTAACAGTGGACAATTATCAATAGGCCTGTGGTCATACCCCAATAAGCGTAATAGAATTTATGATTCTATTCGGTTACACAGATAATGAGGGTATTCTTTTAGGTGTTGGAGAGTCTAGGTACAAGCCCTGGGGCTCTCCCATCTGGAGGAGGGTCTGGTTTTCCAGCTGGTATGTCATTTCCATAGATACTGGGCATTTAGCTCAAAGTCCACAGTCTGGCCCAAGATGGAGTCCTGCTTTCAAGATAGAGCCTGTTCTGTCTGTTTCCTCCTTCAAATCACATTAGATAAAAGGCATTCTGAAAGGAAGCTTGACATGTAGAAATGTAATCAATCTGGAAATTTTGTTTAGAGAGACCAGGGTGGAAGCAGTGGGTGGTAGAGAGACAACCTACTACATGCCATTCTTATCCACAGACTTTTTCTCAATCACAAGTTCACCCAGAAGGTGGGATTTATCCCTATTTCACAGATGAGGAAACTGAGACAAAGAGAAGTTAAACAAGTTTCACAAGGCCACTCAGGTAACAAGCAGCAGGATTAGGATTCAAACCTAAAGGATGTCTGGCTCCAAAATGAAGCATCTTCACCATAACGCTGGGTCCTTTAAAGAGGCTCAGGAAAGAGAACATGACAGAGTGATGGGGCCCAGGAGGCGTGGAGATGCCGGTGAGGACTTGGGAGGCTTCCCGGGGCCTGGAGGAAGGATGGGAGCCCAGGAGCAGGAGCAGAAGCCGGGCTGCCCCTGGCTGCAGAGAGCAGCCAGGAAGAGGCACTTTCTGAGGCTGTGGGGGGGGACAAAGGTCAAGGTCACCATTGTTCTCTGGGTGGGGTGGGGTGGGCAGGAGGGGGAAGATGACTTCTTCTTGGCCTGCTGAGGTGAGCAGAAGGTTTATCCTGGAGAACAGGTGGGATGCCCTTTGGTACCTGGGGCCCCCAAATCTGGGGAACTTTGTAGGAGCTTGGCTTGGGGTCCAGCCATCCCCCTCACTCCCCTGGTTGTTTCCCGTATCAGGGCTGTGAACATGCCCCTTCTTTCTCTTAGCAGCTGCAAATCCGTTCCTGTAATTTTTTCCTCTTGGAAGCTGCCAACTGTCAGGACCAGCCCAACAACGAACCGACCTGAGGGAGCGGTGCCACAGAAGAATAAGGAAAAAGAAGACTCAGAAGTAAGGTGGGGGTCAGGGGGCTGATGCCATTCGCAGGCAAAAGCCCAGATCCTAATCCTCACGTGGCTTTCATTGTTAACATCTACTTCCTTGTTCATGCTCTGCTGCTGCTGCTGCTGCTGCTAAGTCGCTTCAGTCGTGTCCGACTCTGTGCGACCCCATAGACGGCAGCCCAACAGGCTCCCCCGTCCCTGGGATTCTCCAGGCAAGAACACTGGAGTGGGCTGCCATTTCCTTCTCCATTGTGTGAAAGCGAAAAGTGAAAGTGAAGTCGCTCACTCGCGACCGACTCCTAGCGACCCCATGGACTGCAGCCTACCAGGCTCCTCCATCCATAGGATTTTCCAGGCAAGAGTACTGGAGTGGCTTGCTATTGCCTTCTCCGTGTTCATGCTCTAGAGATATCTGATCTTTACAATCTCAGATCGGGGATAAAGATACACAATGCACAGTCCTCAAGATCAAACCCTTAGGCCTTTCATGGCTTTTTTTAGCCCTTTGACTAGTGACGCCCTTTCTCAGCAACTCCCTCAAGGCTCTGGTTGAGGGAACAGTTACTAATGGTTTTCCATCAGTCACATCAGTACTTCAACATCATGTACTTTTCACTGCTCCCAGCCCTTCACCTGGGGGTGATGAGAAAGTCGGTCTTATTTTTCAAAGAAGCCCTGTTAATTATAATACAGGGCTGTGCATAGCCTATTCCCTATATATCTCCTTTTTTTATTTTTTGAAGCTTATTTTTGGTGATTACTGGTGATCATAGAAGCCAAAGCAATAATTGCTAATTGCTGTTGTTGTCCCTCGACTTTTTTAAAAACTTTTAATTGGAGGCTAATTACTTTACAATATTGTGGTGGTTTTTGACCATTAAAGGGGAAAAACTGGTCAAAGAACAGGGACAACCTTTGACCTCAGCTACCTTGTTCCTGGCTATGTTATCTGTGGTAACCACCACATCTGGCAGCCAATCACCAAGAAAGTCGAGGGACAGGACATGGAAGCAACCTAGCTGTGTTTTCATTGTGTATTCATCCACATGAATCAGCCATGGGTGTACCTGTGTGCCCCTTCCTGAACCCCGCTCCCACCTCCCTCCCCATCCCATCCCTCGGGGTCATCCCAGTGCACCAGCCCTGAGCACCCTGTCTCATGCATCGAACCTGGACTGGCAATCTGTTTCACATATAATATACATGTTTCAATGCCATTCTCTCAAATCATCCTACCCTCGCCTTCTCGAGCAGAGTCCAAAAATCTGTTCTTTACATCTATGTCTCTTTTGCTGTCTCGCATATAGGGTCATTGTTACCATCTTTCTAAATTCCATATATATGTGTTAATATACTATACGGGTGTTTTTCTTTCTGACTTATTTTGCTCTGTATGATAGCCTCCAGTTTCATCCCCCTATTAGAATTGACTCAAATGCATTCTTTTTAATAGCTGCATAATATTCCATCGTGGATATGTACCACGGCTTTCTTATCCATCCGTCTGCTGATGGACAGCTAGGGTGCTTCCATGTCCTGTCCCTCGACTTTCTTGGTGATTGGCTGCCAGATGTGGTGGTTACCCCAGATAACATAGCCAGGAACAAAGTAGCCGAGGTCAAAGGCTATCCCTGTTCTTTGACCAGTTTTTCCCCTTCAATGGTCAATTTCTTCACTTGACCCCAAGTGGGGGGTTTGGTTTTGTTGGTCCTTGGAACCGGTTTGGGGCGGTTGCTGATCATCAGTCTTGTTCTCCCATCATTGGCGGCTCTCCGGGAGGGTCGATGTTGAACCATGTCCTCTTCTTTCCTCTCTTTGACATGTCTTCCTGGTACTCAGTGATGTTGTCCATCATCTGAAATGACAAGAGCATAGCCTCATCCTTTCCTAAGTCTAAGGCCCTTACACCAACTGTTCATAGCATTTTCCCACCATATTGGAGTATTATCTGCAGTCATTTGACCAGGAGTATAATTTTCACTAAGAATGGTGTTCTGAAAACGCAGTGTTGCTGCTGGTGTTGTATGATCCAATCTTAAACCCAAAAACTTTAAAGTAAATAAAGCTTGGGCTGATTTCTCTTTTGGTGTCATCAATATGGCATACTTTTCTCCCCCTTTCTATTTAAATAGCATATTTTTTAGAGTACAATGAATGTGTAATAGCCTGGCCTTAAAAATTATATGGAATACCTGCAGAATGAGAAATATTCCAATCAGATAAAAATTTTGCAAAACCATGACTCACATATGCAGGGCCATTATCAGTTTTAACATGTTTTGGTAGGTCCATGTAAGAAAAGGCTTGCAAAAAATGTGAGATAACATGAGCAGATGTTTCTCCAGAATGAGCAGAAGCATAAATTATGCCCGAATAAGTATCCACAGAAGCATGAACAGCTCCCAGATGTCCAAAAGAAGGGACATGAGTAACATCAGTCTGCCAAATATCACTGGGATAAAGGCCTCTGGGATTAACTCCTGTAGAGGTAGGAACGTGGTGAGTAACAGTACATGTGGGGCAGGCAGAAACAATACCTTGGGCTTCTTGTCTGGATAATTGAAATTTATTCATCAAACCATGTGTATTATATGTGTGAGTTGATGAAATTCATAAGGAGTAAGACAAGCAATTAACAAAGAGTCGATGGAATCATTGCCCTTTGCCAATGGTCCAGGCAAATTAGAATGAGATCTGATACGTGTAATGTAAAAAGGGGCAGAACGAAGCCTTACTGTATTTTGTAATTGAGATAATATTGTATAATAATAGATGTTTTAGAAGAAGCCTTTGGTAGAGATATGGTTTCAATAATCTATGTTATCCGAACAGCATATTGAGAATCTGATACAATATTTAATGCTATAGAAATACCTGTAGTAAGGTAGCACAGAGTCGGACACGACTGAAGTGGCTGAGCAGCAGCAGCAGCCTCTGCTGAACAGAGGCTAGGGTAGATTGCCAAATCTTTGTTGTGGGTCCAGTATAACCGGCTTTGAGAGTTTTATTTGCATCAGTAAAATACACAGGGGAGTTAGCAAGAGGAATTTTTTTTGTAATAATAGGAGTTACACAGGGGAGTTAGCAAGAGGAATTTTTTTCGTAATAATAGGAATTATCCATTTGTGTTTAGCAGCAATAGTAATCAAAGGTGATTTTGGAAAATGGTTATGAACCTCACCTATGAAATCAGCAATTGAAATTTTCCAATCCATTCTGGTAACAAATAATCTATAGGTTTGATCATTAGTGAAAGGAAGAACAATTTCATATGGATCATAACTAGAAAGTTGTATACATCTGGATCTCATTTTTGAAACAAGAAAGGAAATAAGCATTATGTAAGTAGTCATTATTTTCTCAGGAGTGTGGGATAAAAATCTCCATTCAACCCTGCGGTTGCCATAATTTTCCTGTCGGGGAATCTAAAGTAGGAAGAATAAGTAAAGAAATTGGTACAATCCAATCTACTTATTTAATTTGTCTTTGCTGTATAGCTTGATTTACAAGATCCAATTCCTGTTTAGCTTGTTCTGTTAGTACCCCGGGGGTATTTAATTCAGAGTCTCCTTGTAGGATTTGAAATAGGCATGTCCACAGTCATCAAGACAGTATGGTACTGGCACAAAGACAGAAATATAGATCAGTGGAACATAATAGAAAGCCCAGAGATAAATCCACCACCTATGGACACCTTATCTTCGACAAAGGAGGCAAGAATACACAGTGGATTAAAGACAATCTCTTTAACAAGTGGTGCTGGGAAAACTGGTCAACCACTTGTAGAAGAATGAAACTAGACCACTTTCTAACACCATACACAAAAATAAACTCAAAATGGATTAAAGATATAAACCTAAGACCAGAAACTATAAAACTCCTAGAGGAGAACATAGGCAAAACACTCTCCGACATAAATCACAGCAGGATCCTCTATGATCCACCTCCCAGAATACTGGAAATAAAAGTAAAAATAAACAAACTGGATCTAATTAAAATTAAAAGCTTCTGCACAATAAAAGAAACTACAAGCAAGGTGAAAAGACAGCCTTCTGAATGGGAGAAAATAATAGCAAATGAAGCAACGGACAAATAATTAATCTCAAAAATATACAAGCATCTCCTGCAGCTCAATTCCAGAAAAATAAATGATCCAATCAAAAAGTGGGCCAAAGAACTAAACAGACATTTCTCCAAAGAAGACATACAGATGGCTAACAAACACATGAAAAGATGCTCAACATCACTCATTATCAGGGAAATGCAAATCAAGACCACAATGAGGTACCATTTCACACCAGTCAGAATGGCTGCGATCCAAAAGTCTACAAGCAATAAATGCTGGAGAGGGTGTGGAGAAAAGGGAACCCTCTTACACTGTTGGTGGGAATGCAAACTAGTACAGCCACTATGGAGAACAGTGTGGAGATTCCTTAAAAAACTGGAAATAGAACTGCCTTATGACCCAGCAATCCCACTGCTGGGCATACACACTGAGGAAACCAGAATTGAAAGAGACACGTGTACCCCAATGTTCATCGCAGCACTGTTTATAATAGCCAGGACATGGAAGCAACCTAGATGTCCATCAGCAGATGAATGGATAAGAAAGCTGTGGTACATACACACAATGGAGTATTACTCAGCCATTAAAAAGAATACATTTGAATCAGCTCTAATGAGGTGGATGAAACTGGAGCCGATTATACAGAGTGAAGTAAGCCAGAAAGAAAAACACCAATACAGTATACTGACACATATATACGGAATTTAGAAAGATGGCAATGATAACCCTGTATGCGAGACAGCAAAAGGGACACAGGTATATAGAACAGACTTTTGGATTCTGTGGGAGAGGGAGAGGGTGGGATGATTTGGGAGTATGGCATTGAAACATGTATACTATCATGCAAGAAATGAATCACCAGTCCAGGTTCGATACAGGATGCTTGGGGCTGGTGCATGGGGGTGACCCAGAGAGATGATATGGGGAGGGTGGTGGGAGGGGGGTTCAGAATTGGGAACTCATGTACACCAGTGGCGGATTCAAGTCAATGTTTGGCAAAACCAATACAGTATTGTAAAGTAAAAAAATAGATTAATTAAATTTAATTTAAAAAAAATGAAATAGGCATGTCAAGGAATGATTAAGAATTCCTAAAGATGGTCACATCCAATTTATATCTCCTAATAATTTCTGAGAATCATTTAAAGTTTTCAAGGAATCAGTCTGAATTTGTATTTTTTTGGTTTAATAATATTTCTTTGCAATGTATATCCTAAATAGGTATATGGTTCCTGCTCTTGTAATTTATCAACAGCAATATGTAACCCATATTCTTTTAATTTAATCTCTGTATTTAAGAAAATATGTTGAAGTTCCTTGGCAGAAGGAGAAGCTAAAAGTATGTCATCCATATAATGGGTAATATAAGCATGAGGGAATTGTTTTCTAATAAACTCAAGTGGATGGGAGACATATAATTGACATAATGTAGGACTATTAAGCATTCCTTGTGGCAGTACCTGCCAGTAATATCGAGACATCGCTTTTTTATTATTAATTAATGGTACAGTAAAAGCAAAATGGAGAGCATCCGATTCTTGTAGAGGAATAGTATAAAAACAATCTTTAAAATCAATGATTTTCATTTTCCGATTTTGTGGTATCTTAGAAGGTGATGGAATGCCTGGTTGTAAAGCACCCACAGGTGTGATTATAACATTAATTTTTCTTAAATCAGTTAACATTCTCCATTTCCCAGATTTCTTCTTAATAACAGAGACAGGAGAATACCAAGGACTAGGAGTTGAGGCAATATGATTAAGAGATCATTGTTCCTCTACTAGCTGTTCAAGAGCCTGCAACTTTTCATGTGATGAGGGCCACTGCTCTGTCCAAATAGGCTCATCAGATCTCCATGTCAATCTAAGTGCTGTTTTTTTGTTGTCTGGCAGTGGCCTCCACTAAAAAGCCTGTGTATTTTGAACAGGATTGTATTCCATATTTGTCACAATTTGTTTAGCTTGAGGAGATACGTAGGAATTGTTACATAAGCTCCCCACTGCATCAATAGATCTCGTCCCCATAAATTAGTAGGGATATCTGCAATTAAAGATTGTAAAGGTGCAGGTTGTTGTTCGGGACCTGAAAAGGTCAAAATATTAGTACTTTTTTGAATATTTTGAATAATTCCAATTCCAGTTAACATAATAAGAACATCTGTTAAAGGCCAAGAAATTGGCCAATGCTTTTTAGATATTATAGAAACATCAGCTCCAGAATCTACAAGTCCTGAAAATTGCTTATTATTAATATATACAGATAATGTAGGTCTAGAATCAGATACAAAAGTTTGCCAATATACCTGTTTTCCTGTACTTCTAAATCCTCTAGTTCTTTTAATATGAGATTTACTAGTGATATAAGGTAATAATAACAATTGAGCAATATGATCTCCTTTTATTATTTGATAAGGATACTCTGTTTTCATCATAATAGAAATTTCACCCTCATAATCTTCATCTATAATCCTCATTAGGACTAGAACTCTCTTACTTGTTAAACTGCTGTCGCTTCAGTCATGTCTGACTCTTAGCGACCCCATGGACTGCAGCCCACCAGGCTCCTCCGTCCATGAGATTTTCCAGGCAAGAGTGCTGGAGTGGGATGCCATTGCCTTCTCCGATTTGTTAAACTGCTTCATCCTAATAATAATCCCACACTTCCTTTAGGTATTGGACCTTTAATTCCAGTAGGGATTTTATAAATTCCCACAGTTGGCCTAAGAAGTAAATTATCAACGGCGGGAATATCTAATGCTGCGCTCCCGGATGTTGCAGGAAGGAGGTTGGCAATCCAGGTGTATGGTTTGGAAGGGCTGGATGCAGTTGCTGTTCGCTGCCTGGGTACACAAAAGGAGCAAAAGGAGCAGCGTTCCAGGTTTGTCGAGAGCCCATGGACTGAGGAGCTTGGTGGGCTATAGTCCACGGGGTTGCAAAGAGTCGGACACGACTGAGCGACTTCACTTTCACTTTTCACTTTCATGTTGTTTGAGCGGGGCCCTTCTTCCAGTTTCCCGACAAAGGGGATCCATTTTTATGAAATTTAGATCTACACTGATTAGCCCAATGATTGCCTTTATTACAGCAAGGGCATAATCCAGGTATCTTTTCATTTGTGGGAGTAGGCTTCAGTTCAGTTCAGTTCAGTCGTTCAGTCCTGTCCGACTCTTTGCGACCCCATGAATCGCAGCACGCCAGGCCTCCCTGTTCATTACCAACTCCTGGAGTCCACCCAAACATATGTCCATTGAGTCAGTGATGCCATCCAACCATCTCATCCTCTGTTGTCCCCTTCTCCTCCTGCCCTCAATCTTTCCCAGCATCAGGGTCTTTTCAAATGAGTCAGCTCTTGGCATCAGGTGGCCAAAGTACTGGAGTTTCAGCTTCAATACCAGTCCTTCCAATGAAACACCCAGGACTGATCTCCTTTAGGATGGACTGGTTGGATCTCCTTGCAGTCCAAGGGACTCTCAAGAGTCTTCTCCAACACCACAGTTCAAAAGCATCAATTCTTCAGCACTCAGCTTTCTTCACAGTCCAACTCTCACATCCATACATGACCACTGGGAAAACCGTAGCCTTGGCTAGACGGACCTTTGTTGATGAAGTAATTTCTCTGCTTTTTAACATGCTGTCTAGGTTGGTCATAACTTTCCTTCCAAGGGAGTAGGCTTATCAGGTGTATTTTTATTAGCCTTGCAATTTTTCTGCACATGTCCGCTCTTACGACAACTAAAACATTTAACCTGCTGATTTGCTTGTTGTTTCAAGCCCGTAATGGCTTGAGCCAACAATTTCACCTTATAGGATTCTGATCCAATATCATGACAAACCTTAATATAATCTTCTAGAGGCTTTCCTTGTGCTTTGAGAGGCTGTAAAACCTTTTGACATTCTGAATTTGCATTATCATAGGCAAGCATCGGTAATAACATATCCCTTAATTCAGTTTGAGCAATAGTTCTCACCAGATTTTGTTTTAATTGGGCAATAAAATCAGTATAAGTTTCTCCATTAGATTGTTTTACATTAACAAAAGAAGAATAAGACTGTCCCGGGGGGCTAACCTTTTCCCATGCCCTAAGACAAATAGATCTAATTTGACTTATAAGTTGGTCATCGAATTGTAGTTGTCTCTGAATCCCTTGATACGCCCCTGATGCCATTAATTGCTCCACAGTAATATTAAGAGGAGGATTAGCAGCTGCATTTCTTTGAGCCTGTTGAGAGGCTTCACCTTGCCACCAGGTTCAAAACTGTAAAAATTCTGAAGTGGATAAGCAGGTTCTAGCAATCATTCCCCAATCATATGGAATGAGTCATTCAGACTGAGCCAACCCCTGAATAAGACCTGTGGTGTAAGGAGATGTAGTTCCATATTGTGCGCATGCCTGTTTAATCTCCTTAATAGTTTTGAAAGAGAGAGGAGTATGTTCCAATTGTACTCCGCCTTGTGGAAGTTGAGCGTTAGAGGGCACCTCAGTCACGGTAACAGGCAAAACCAAAGCATCAAGGTCGCCTTCCCGCCTCGCCGCTTGTACAGCTTGCTGAAAAGATGAGAGGAGGTGCAGGTGTCTTTGGTATTGTGACCACGGCTCTAAATACCCCATCTCCCCGTGTATTGGGATCTAGTGGAGGAGGTTCCTGAACTAAAGGGGCTCTGGACAAGGAGCCGAAGGCTGTGAGACCGGTGATAGAGGGAAAGCTTCAGGATGGTGCCCAGTTTAGCATGGGATTTAGGACTCAAAAATTGAGCCTCTCTCCCCTCCCAAAGGATTCTATTTCCCTTTATCCAGATTTTCATAAATATCAGGCAGCCGAAGAGGTGAGTCCTGAGATACAGGAGGAGCAGGAGTATCGGATTCTGAATCAGAAGAGTCAGACCGTTCAGATTGTAAAGGAGCCAAAGGAATATAAATAAGGTTACACAGAGACCACACACTTACAGGAACGCGTTCCTCAGACTGACAGGCTCTACGCAAACAACGCATCCCTTCTTGCCCCTCATTAAGACGCAAGTCCCTTTTTCTGGGTCCAACCAGTAACAGTGATTATGAATTGTCTGAAATAATTTCCAAAAAATTCTATTCTTTCACTTTCACTATGTAGTGAAGGTTTTTAGAAGCACAATATAGTCGGCATGCTTAGAAGGTGATTGCCCCATTGTGTCCCTGATTGACAAATCCACGGGGGTGTACTCACCAAATGCTTCCACTGTCCTCTGATCTCTCGGCTGGAATTCCCCGCATCTTCTGGCACTGTCAAAAAAAGCCTCAAAATCTACTTGCACCCTCAGGACCCTGTTCTGGCGCTAGATGTCGGGACCAGCCCAACAACGAACTGGCCTGAGGGAGTGGTGCCACAGAAGAATAAGGAAAAAGAAGACTCAGAAATAAAGTGGGGGTCAGGAGGCTGATGCCATTCGCAGGCAAAAGCCCAGATCCTAATCCTAGCATGCCTTTTATTGTTAACATCTACTTCCTTGTTCCTGCCCTAGAGATATCTGATCTTTACAATCTCAGATTGGGGATTAAGATATACAATGCACAATCCTCAATGTCAAACCCTCAGGCCTTTCATGGCTTTGTTTAGCCCTTTGGCTAGTGACGCCCTTTCTCAGCAACGCCCTCAAGGCTCTGGTTAAGGGAACAGTCACTAATGGTTTTCCATCAGTCACATCAGTACTTCAACACCTTGTTTTCAAGATGTCTTTCCACGCTGTGCTTTTTACTGCTCCCAACCCTTCACCTGGGGGTGATGAGAAAGTCATTCTTATTTTTCAAAGAAGCCCTGTTAATTCTAGTACAGGCCTGTGCATAGCCTATTCCCTACACAAATCTGACCCTGTCACATCCTCTCAGAGCCTGAGGGGCTCCTTCTCTCAACCTCAGAATATCTGCGTAACTTCCCCACTCCAGGCCTGGAAGGTCCGTGGAGCTGAGCCTCCTTCTGTTCTGTTCACAGGTGCACTTGGCCCCTAGCCTGGTACCCCATACCCAGGCCAGCGCTGAGGGGATGGAGAGAAGGAGGCAGGCCCACCATTCAGTTCAGTTCAGTCGCTCAGTCATGTCCGACTCTTTGCGACCCCATGAATCGCAGCACGCCAGGCCTCCCTGTCCATCACTAACTCCCAGAGTTCACTCAGACTCAGGTCCATCGAGTCCGTGATGCCATCCAGCCATCTCATCCTCGGTCGTCCCCTTCTCCTCCTGCCCCCAATCCCTCCCAGCATCAGAATCTTTTCCAATGAGTCAACTCTTCACATGAGGTGGCCAAAGTCCTGGAGTTTCAGCTTTAGCATCATTCCTTCCAAAGAAATCCCAGGGCTGATCTCTTTCAGAATGGACTGGTTGGATCTCCTTGCAGTCCAAGGCACTCTCAAGAGTCTTCTCCAACACCACAGTTCAAAACCATCAATTCTTCGGTGCTCAGCTTTCTTCACAGTCCAACTCTCACATCCATGCATGACCACCGGAAAAACCATAGCCTTGACTAGATGGACCTTTGTTGGCAAAGTAATGTCTCTGCTTTTTCATATGCTATCTAAATTATATAAGTAGTCTTGTTCAGGGTTCAAAGACAAAGCAGAACAGGCTTCTGACCTTGCTTCTAAGCTGCCTGGACACTGCCTGACTGTTCACTCTGAGTGCAAGAGCTGTGGCACCATAGATAAGATAGTGGACAAATCTTGAAACTGTTGAGCCCTTGGAGGAGCCCAGGTCAGCCAAGCTCCAGGCTTAACAATATTCTAAGTTTTATAAGATAAAGCAACAGTATTAACATGAAACCAGAGCTGCAATTTGCTCACAGGTTGATGATGATATCAGTTTGTGTCCTGGAATTGTAAGTGAGAACCCCAAACTGCAACCTTTGAACTCTCACCCATGGAGCAGCCATGCTGCCTGGGACCCTTTCCCAACTGGAACTCCAGATGAGCTGTATCACAGGACTTGCCTGCACTGTTTGAGTCTGGATGTCAAAACCCAGTTGGGTGATGTATTTTCTGCTGTTTCTATTTCTCTTTGCTTTTAATGTTAGTATATTGAAAATAAGCTAGATAATTCCCTAATAAATATTGGTATTATTTATTTGTATATAAATGAGTGACTTATTTTGTTAACAAATCCTTTGAACCTGAGATGGAAGTGAAGACTTCCAGGGAAACACTCACTGACCACCGTCTTCTCCCCACAGCCCCTGTCCTTCACAGGGATGATAGCAGGGGGTCTCCAGGATGGACACAGGGTCACCATCATCGGGATTGTTCTTCCCTCAGGCGGAAACAGGCACCGGAAATTGTCTCTCAGCCTCACCCCTGAGTGAACTGTTGCTGCTGCTGCTGCTGCTAAGTCGCTTCAGTCGTGTCCGACTCTGTGCGACCCCATAGACGGCAGCCCACCAGGCTCCTCTGTCCCTGGGATTCTCCAGGCAAGAGCACTGGAGTGGGTTGCCATTTCCTTCTCCAATGCATGAAAGTGAAAAGTGAAAGTGAAGTCACTCAGTCGTGTCCGACTCTTAGCAACCCCATGGACTGTAGCCTACGAGGCTCCTCCGTCCATGGGATTTCCCAGGCAAGAGTACTGGAGTGGGGTGCCATTGCCTTCTCTGGTAGGTAGAATAGGGAAAAGGAGTCCAAAATGGCAGTGGCTAAAAAACAAGGAAGGTCAAAGGAAGATTCGACGACCAGAGTGAAGACTTCAGGTAGAACAAACAGCACTTCTGGCTAAGCCCAATTTGCATAGGGCAGGCCCAGGTGGAGGAAAAAGCATATAAAAGGAGGAGCCAAGTGCTTTCTCTTGCTCTTTCTCTCCCACGTGCATGCGCTCTTTCTCCCTCTCTCTCTCCCTCTCCCACGCGCTCCTCCACACTCTTCCCTTCGAGTCTTTGGGTTGGCATGCCCTCACGCTTTGAGGATGGATTCTACTGCTATATTCTAAATAAAATAGAGCTGTAACACTGATTTGCCTAAGAGCTATAACACGGTTTGTCCAAGACCCGAGAGCTGTGACGCACCGAGGGCTTTAATGCCCATCGCTCCAAATCTTTGCTGTGATGAGACAAAGAACCAAGGAACATACACTCGCGTGACAGAACCACAATGCTTCAGCTCAGGAGGGTCCACCCAGCATCCTCTGAGCACCCGGGCCTGGCTCAGGGGATGGGAAGGGCCGGCCTTGCCAACAACACCCCTGCCACCCACCATAGCATCCAGGGCACCACTAACCAGACTCTCCAGAGACAGGGGGGATGGAGGCTCACGGTTAGGGAGGGAAGCAGGCCAGCCCAGAGGCGGAGTTCTGGGGCTGAACTTCCTACATGATGACCCAGAGTTACAGAAAGAGCAACTTGTTCTGTTTCCTACACCCACCCTCATCTACTTCAGAAACCTCATTTGAGGTGACCTGGACATAATTAAACTTGTCATCAAAGTTGTAATTTGATCTCTTTCAGTTTTAAGGTGTTTGCTGGAAAGACCTTAAAATCAATTCGAAATATAAATATCTCAGCTCTGTTTCCCATCCCCCGCCTTCCCGAGGGGCCTATCTGGGAACAGAGGAGGGCCTACACATATTCTCAGAGTTGGGAGGGTGCTCAGGTGTTCACGTAGCCCTGGCTGAACTCTGCTGAGCTCCGGCTGGTGGGGAGACCTGGGACCTGTGCCCCATATGTGTGGGGTCCACATGGGCTGCACCCTGAGGTCCACAGTCCACCGAGGCCCCTCTGGACACGTGGTCTCTCTCTGAAGCCTCTCTGTCCAATTCCGGCTGGCTTCTGTCCCTGCTGGTCCTCTCATTACTTTGCATGGGGTCTGGGACCTTCTGGATTCTTCCAGGCCCCTCCCCCCACAACCCTACCTTCACATGTCCATTCTAGATGACTTCCTCTGCCACTGCCTCCCCTGCCAGGTGACACAGCCACACTGACCGTGGGACTCTGAGAGCTCTGAGTGCCCCCAGGGAACTCGGAGGGAAGTGAGGCACCCCATTCCCCAGAAACCCTCCCAGCAGGGGAATCGGCACCTTGACTCTGAACCTCCATCCCTTTCTCCCCCTCTCCCTCCCTCTCCCTCTGCTGACCCTTCCTCCCAGCACAGGATGGCTTTCTACTCCCACTCTGTCTAATAGAGCCTGTCTCTACCTCCGAGGGTCCCTCTTCCAATGGGAGCTGCTGTTCTCTCCTTCCCTGGGGCAGAATTTTCAAGGGAACACAGCAATAAAGCTAGAGAGTGGCAAATTACACCCAGATATTTCAGAAACAAAGGTCCATCTAGTCAAGGCTATGGTTTTTCCAGTGGTCATGTATGGATGTGAGAGTCGGACTATAAAGAAAGCTGAGCACAGAAGAATTGATGCTTTTGAACTGTGGTGTTGGAGAAGACTCTTGAGAGTCCCTTGGACTGCAAGGAGATCCAATCAATCCATCCTAAAGGAGATCAGTCCTGAGTGTTTCATTGGAAGGACTGATGAAGCTGAAACTCCAATAATTTGGCCACCTGATGTGAAGAGCTGACTCATTGGAAAAGACCCTGATGCTGGGAAAGATTGAGGGCAGGAGGAGAAGGGGATGACAGAGGATGAGACAGCTGGATGGCATCACCAACTCAATGGACATGGGTTTGAGTGGACTCCAGGAGTTGGTGATGGACAGGGAGGCCTGTTGTGCTGCAGTCCATGGGGTCACAAAGAGTCGGACACAACAGAGCGACTGAACTGACTGATTTCAGAAACATTATTCTCCAACTTTAAGAGGAACAGGGACTTAAATTTTCTCACTCAAGAGCCTGGTAGGCTGCAGTCCATGGGGTCGCTAGGAGTCGGACATGACTAAGCAACTTCACTTTCACTTTTCATTTTTATGCATTGGAGAAGGAAATGGCAACCCACTCCAGTGTTCTTGCCTGGAGAATCCCAGGGACGGGGAAGCCTGATGGGCTGCCATCTATGGGGTCGCACAGAGTCGGACACGACTGAAGCGACTTAGCAGCAGCAGCAGCAGCAGCAGAAGTCACTTGGAGTTTCCTTTCCTTTCTGTATTCCCAGAGGGAGCAGTTAGGCGCAAATTTACACCAATTCCCAAGGGCCCTGATTGCCGAGAGCTCACACAGCACCCTGGTGTTCAGGATGTATCCATTAATCACCCCCTTAGTGAAAAAGTGAAAGTGAAAATCTCTCAGTCGTGTCTGACTCTTTGTGACCCCATGGACTGTATAGTTCATGGAATTCTCCAGGTCAGAATACTGGAGTGGGTAGCCTTTCCTGCCGGGGGCCAGCGTGAGGAACTCCGCCCATGGCAAAGGTCATGAGGAAGGAAGCTTGGCATTCACAAAGGCATGATCAAGCCTCAGGAAACCCCCTGTTCCCGAGCATCTACCCCCAAAACCAGAGTACTTTACGGGGGCTCTCCCCCATAACCATTTCTCTCGGAGAAGGAGTTAACTTGTAGCTCCAGCTAATAAAAATTCCTGGGCATGACAAGAGTGTTCCAACTTACGAACTCTGAAGGTTCTCTGGCCTGCCTGATCAGGTTCGTCCGGCCACATGTGATTGTTTATAGCCTCCCAACTGTGAGAGGCACGGGATGCTTTAAAACTTTCTAAATACAGAAGCTTTTGAGAAGTTAGAAGATTATTAGTATAGTATTAGTGGGTTGATTAGAAATTATATTGGTGAAGGTTTTTTTCATTTGTCATGCCAATAATTACTGCTAATTCCCTGCCCTGGGTGTGACAAGGGTGTCTCAGGTCAAACCTCTCTGCTGACAGACTAGCTTGTGTGACAACCTCTCAACCATAAACAGCACAGAGAGTTTGGAGTGTTAGCATTTGGAGTATTAGCATTGACTCATTGTTGAGTCAATGATTGCCGCCAGGCCTCCATATCCTTAGGCACCTGGCAATATATTAATCAATGTATTTGGAATATAGAAAAGGAAATATAGTAGTTTTTGATGTTAGCAATACTAGACTTTTTGAGTTAACGAATTTTCACTTTTGTTATAGATCACTGTACTTTGTTATAAATCACTGTGTCCTTGCTATGCAAAAATGTAACTTTATCACTATCTTAAGACTAAATAGATCTTAAAGGGAACATTGGTGAAAGGTTTTCATTTGTTGGGCTAATGTTTGCTGCTAAATCTCCATATTCCCTGCCCTTATAATGAATATAAATAGCATATAGGAGAAATAAGTATTAACCTTTAAGATTAATCATGTTAAACCTTAGGTTAAGTAAATTCCTTTCTTGATTGTAACTCACTACACCCTCACCCTATAGGAATGCAACTTTATTTGGAGGGTGGTGCGATTTAAGAAAAAATCACCGCTAGAAAAATAAGTTTTCTGGTTAACTGACCGGTATCAGAAAGGGCCATAAAATGTCAGCAGACCTCATGGCCAGAAGATGATGTAAAACCCATAAGACCTTGTACAATTTTATATGAAGCACCTGATTGTGACAAGGGTCAGGTCTGCTGACTCCTGCGTGACTCTGTATTCATCCCTATGTATAATAAAAGGTATATAAACAAACCTGAAAAATAAAGAAATCGGATCAGTTTCTGGAAAGACTGATTCCCCCGTGTCGTTTCTTTCTTGCTCCCTGTTTTCCTGGCTGAATTCCCATCCGGTACGAGGGTACGCACCAAGCCTACTAACCTTGCCGGGGCTTCTAAGATCGGACCGGGGAGGCCTCAGTGCCTCCTCTCCTTTGGGAGAACGGAAAGACGCCTGTGGCCTGTGTAGGTGGTGATCGGTATTCCACGTAAACCAAGTTATTCAGCCTCCTTTTCTCCACTAATATTTCCTACTACACTATCCGTTTCTAATCTCTCTATATATCTGCAATTAAGTTTTTTCCTAGGACGCCGATTCCGTCCCCACCTTTGAATTACCCTGGATCCACCGGGGCTGGACCCCGGCACTTTCCCTTCTCCAGGGGATCTTCCCAACCCATCTTTACCAGCTGAGCTATGAGAGAAGCCTCACCCCTTTAGGCGAGAAAGCAAAGGGCTCTGGAAGCTTCCCTGAAGCCCAGTGGTCAGGATTCCATGCTTGCACTGCAGAGTGCAAGGGTTCGATCCCTGGTAGAGAAACTAAAATATTGCGAGTCAATCCACAAAAACACAGAAACAAAAAACAGGATCTACAGGTAGAAGGTCTATGAAGCGCCACTCTTCCTGTCTGATTTCCCTCTCCCCCGGGTTTGCTGTGGACCTTCACACCAACTCCGGGGACAATGACATTGCCTTCTACTTCTACGCTCAGTTTGAAGATGACAGCGGTGACCATGTGATCTGCAACACAAGGCAGGGAGGAAAATGGGCTACTGAGGAGCGGATTGTGAGATGCCCTTCCAGAGGAGAGAGTAAGTTTGAGCTCTGCTTCCAGGTAGAGAGCTCGGAGTTCAAGGTGAGTTGGAACTCTCCTCTCTCTTCACTTCAACGGCCTGTCCCTCAGCTCAATCAGACCCAGTGAGCAGCCTCTAACTAGTCACGTGAGCAGCATCTTTGTCCAGGGAACTATTTCCTTATAAGACTGCAGTCTCCTGACATACCCTCACCTGTATCTACAGGCACACCTGTTACTTTTACCCCAGAAATAAGCACCAGATAAGTCACCTGGTGCTTTTTGGACTCCTAGGTGTTCAAAGTTCAAGTTATTTCCATTCCTCTGTGTAGCCCTTCTTCCCCTCCAGGTCCCTGGGAACATTACTTTTTCTGTTACCTTGTTGCTGCCTTTATCCAGTTGTTATTAATGGCTTAGCTTTACAGGACATTTCCCATTGCTTTTGCAAGCAGAGCACTGTCTCTGGGCTTGGGGGTTGGGGGGTGAGTCCATCTGTGTCTCTGCTTCTCTGTGTGAACGCGAATGTCCCCAGCCTCTCATCATGCAATGTGATCTCACCTCTCCTCTGCTCCCCAGCAACATTTGTCGAACCCAGGTGAGCCAGGACTAGAAAGATAAACCAACAACCAGAAGAATTAAAAAGCCAGCAACCAAATCCACGTAGAGATTGTGTTTGGATGCCCTTTGGGTCGCAAGCATGTTCTTGTAACTGGCACAGCTCTGAAGGCTGATGCCCAGACCTACAGGGAATAAACAAGAAAACTAGACTCAGGTGTTAAGTTCTGGTAGCAGGCATACCAGAGGCTCGTCTCGATAGGTGATGGTGTATGGGGACCTCTTCACCACGTGCCCTTCAATGAAGTCAACACCATCTACATCATGGGCATCGTGCCTGCAGAAGTTTCCAGGTCAGTCTGCCCACCTGATACCTGTCCCTGGGGCTGGGTTTGGAGTCCCATTCTTTGTGCCCAGGGTCTGCTGCATGAACCCAGAGATGTCAACCAGTCTTCTATCCAGGTGACTCTGGGGATACGCCGCTAGCTCCCCTGTCCCCTGTCCCCTCTCCTCCATGTGTCTCTGTCTCTGTCTGGGACACCCACTCAGTCTTCTGGACTCCTTGGCCACTCGTCTCTGTTTCTCTCTATCCCCACTCTGCTTAGGATGCTGTGTGGTTGTTGAAAGAACCTGGGCTTGGGAATCAAACTGAATCCTGCTCAAATCCACAGCTCTGCCATTCTCATCAGCTGGGGGGATCTTAGACAAGTGACTTCACTTCTCCCAGCCTCAGTTTCCTTACCTGTGGAAGGAGCACGGTCTCTGCTGTCCCATGGGTCTTTGTGTCACTTCAGTGAGGCGATACATGTCAGGAGGCACAGAATAGCCTGTCTGGGCCTCACCTGAGTCTATCTGACCCTCTCAGTGCTTTCAAATTTTTGAATATCTACAATTCAAAAAGTTCAGGAGGTCAGAAGCAGTTTGCAAGATGAAAGAATTCTGGAGCTGCCTGGTGGTGGTGTTGGTTCCACAACTATGAGAGTTGACTCTATACCATTAAACTGTACAGTTAAAAATACTTAAATGGTCAGTTTTATGTAATGTGCATTTCACCACCATATATAGGAAAAAAAAAAAAAAAAGTCAGGCAGATTGCTTCATACAGATTTCCTTCAGGGTGCTAATCAGAATTTCTAGACTGAGTGATTAAGCCTACATTCCTGAGTAAGATCAAAGCTATTGTTAGATCACATGTTAAACCTAGGTTTACTATCATGGGCTTTAGCAAAGCCTGTGGTTTTCCCTTTCACTATTCTCCACTTCGTAAGGGATTTGATTTAGGTCATACCTAAATGGTCTAGTGGTTTTCCCTACTTTCTTCAATTTAAGTCTGAATTTGGCAATAAGGAGTTCATGATCTGAGCCACAGTCAGCTCCCAGTCTTGTTTTTGCTGACTGGATAGAGTTTCTCCATCTTTGGCTGCAAAGAATATAATCAATCTGATTTTAGTGTTCACCATCTGGTGATGTCCATGTGTAGAGTCTTCTCTTGTGTTGTTGGAAGAGGGTGTTTGCTGTGACCAGTGCGTTCTCTTGGCAAAACTCTGTTAGCCTTTGCCCTGCTTCATTCTGTACTCCAAGGCCAAATTTGCCTGTTACTCCAGGTGTTTCTTGACTTCCTACTTTTGCATTCCAGTCCCCTATAATGAAAAGGACATCTTTTTTGGGTATTAGTTCTAAAAGGTCTTGTAAGTCTTCATAGAACCGTTCAACTTCAGCTTCTTCAGCGTTACTGGTCGGGGCATACCGACCAGTACTTGGATTACCATGACGAATGGATTGCCTCGGAAATGAACAGAGAGCATTCTGCCGTTTGTGAGACTACATCTAAGTACTGCATTTCGGACTCTTTTGTTGACCATGATGGCTACTCCATTTCTTCTGAGGGATTCCTGCCTGCAGTAGTAGATATAATGGTCATCTGAGTTAAATTCACCCATTCCAGGCCATTTTAGTTCGCTGATTCCTAAACTGTCAATGTTCACTCTTGCCATCTCCTGTTTGACCACTTCCAATTTGCCTCGATTCATGGACCTAACATTCCAGGTTCCTATGCAATATTGCTCTTTACAACATCAGACCTTGCTTCCATCACCAGTCACATCCACAACTGTGTGTTGTTTTTGCTTTGGCTCCATCTCTTCATTCTTTCTGAAGTTATTTCTCCACTGATCTCCAGTAGCATATTGGGCACCTACCCATCTGGGGAGTTCCTCTTTCAGTATCCTATCCTTTTCCCTTTTCATACTGTTCATGGGATTCTCAAGGCAAGAATACTGAAGTGGTTTGCCGTTTTCTTCTCCAATGGACCACATTTTGTCAGAACTCTTCACCATGACCCGTCCGTCTTGGGTGGTCCTAAACGAATGGCTCATAGTTTCACTGAGTTAGATAAGGCTGTGGTCCATGTGATTAGATTGGTTAGTTTTCTGTGATTGTGATTTTCAGTCTGTCTGTCCTCTGATGGAGAAGGATAAGAGGCTTGTGGAAGCTTCCTAATGGGAGAGACTGACTGAGGGAGAAGATGAGTTTTGTTCTGATGGGCGGGGCCATGCTCAGTAAATCTTTAATACAATTTTCTGTTGTTGGGTGGGCTGTGTTCCCTCCCTGCTATTTACCTGGGGCCAAACTATGGTGGAGGTAATGAAGATAATGGTGACCTCCTTCAAAAGATCCCATGCATGTACTGCTAAATCAAATCCCTTATGATTATACAGTGAAAGTGAGAAATAGATTTAAGGGAGTAGATCTGATAGACAGAGTGCCTGATGAACTTTGGATAGAGGTTCATAACATTGTATAGGAGACAGGGATCAAGACCATCCTCAAGAAAAAGAAATGCAAAAAAGCAAAATGGTTGTCTGAGGAGGCCTTACTGTGAAAAGAAGAAAAGTGAAAAACAAAGGGGAAAAGGAAAGCTATACCCATTTGAATGCAGAGTTCCAAAGAACGGTGAGGAGAGATAAGAAAGCCTTCCTCAGTGATCAGTGCAAAGAAAGAAAGGAAAACAGTAGAAGGGGAAAGACTAGAGATCTCTTCAAGAAAATCAGAGATACCAAGGGAACATTTCATGCAAAGATGGGCTCGATAAAGGACAGAAATGGTATGGACCTAACAGAAGCAGAAGATATTAAGAAGAGGTGGCAAGAATACACAGAAGAACTGTACAAAAAAGATCTTCATGATCCGGATAATCACGATGGTGTGATCACTCACCTAGAGACAGACATCCTGGAATGTGAAGTCAAGTGGGCCTTAGAAAGCATCACTACAAACAAAGCTAGTGGAGGTGATGGAATTCCAATTGAGCTATTTCAAATCCTGAAAGATGATGCTATGAAAGTGCTGCACTCAATATGCCAGCAAACTTGGAAAACTCAGCAGTGGCTACAGGACTGGAAAAGGTCAGTTTTCATTCCAATCCCAAAGAAAGGCAATGCCAAAGAATGCTCAAGCTACCACACAATTGCACTCATCTCACACGCTAGTAAAGTAATGCTCAAAATTCCTCCCAAGTCAGGCTTCAGCAATACGTGAACCATGAACTTCCAGATGTTCAANGGGATGACAGAAGATGAGATGGTTAGATGGCATCACCAACACAATGGGCATGATTCTGAGTAAGCTCCAGGAGTTGGTGATGGATAGGGAGGCCTGGCATGCTGCAGTCCATGGGGTCACAAAGAATCGGACACGACTGAGTGACCGAACTGAACTGAACTGACTGATTCCCCACTTCTGAGCAAACTCTCAGCCTAACCAAGAGATGTAATCATAATTTAAGGCACTAGCATCACTCTCAGCTGCTGATCTATAGTCTGCACAGCTTTGTTCACCCTTGGTGTGATATTCAATGGTCATAAGGTATATGTGTAATCCTGTGACATTTGTAACAGAACAAGACCCATGGAGGCTTCCTGGGACAACCCCACCCCACTTCCGTGTCTGGTGGTAAAACTTTAGCTAGGCTTTCCTAAGTTTCAAGGAAAAAATTTAATCAGCAAAGTGAGAAAATGCAGAAGCAAAGGAAAACAATCAAGCAAGACAAAATGATAATAGTTTAGCCATTAAACACAGTCAAGGACCTTGAGTTCCTCCTCAAGGGCTATAGATAATATTCTGAGCCAAATCTTTTGTGCTGTTTTGCAGATATAGAAACCCCAACCATGTGGAAGGAGTTAACTATCTGCTGCCCTCAAGGATATAGAACCTGGAAGCCTGATGATGTGGATTCCCGTTTACCTCACCACCCACCAGTCTGAAGACATCCATGAGCTAATCACACATCCGGCAACCCTCTCCCTCATCCTGGGCTTAAAACTTTCCCTGAAAGGCATCAGGGAGTCTGTGTGCTTTAAGCAATAGCTACCTGGATTCCTTGTTTGGTGCCTCCAATAAATGCTACACTGTCCTTCATCATAACCCAGTATCACCGAATGTGAATGAGCTCTTAGTGAGTGGAGGTAAATCTGATTTAGATGGTGATGGATAGATTGGAAACTTGGATGATAATTTCAATTGAATGATTACTTTCTTTAGCAATGGATTGGGGAATACAGATAGGGCATTATCTTTTCAGATCAATGCAGAGGAAAGGAGGAGGAAGGGTTTCATGCTTATTTAAAATATGAAGTCTTAATCCATTATCCCCGCCAAAGGCAGCCTACCTGAATGTCAGCTACTGTTCTTCCTTATCTGTGTGATTTGGAGGTCTCCAGCACTTGTCAGGAACAGGTGGCAGGTGGGGTCATCTTCACTTGAGATATATGTATCCAAGATTCAAGAGTTTGACTGCCATCTGGGCAGCTGAGAGGACCTGGTCCAGTTCCTTCCAAGGAGATTAAAAGGCAGTGTTTGCTCTTGGTGATTCCAAACAGATGGTAGAAGACAATTGGGAACATTACTTTGTTGAGTTGTAGCCAGATGTTTGAAGAAACTAGAATTCAGGATCCAGTCTAGTTTACAGGTATAAGACAAAACCTCAAAGACAATTAAGAGCACTAGAATCTGAGGTCTACAGAGGTGCAAGTATAATTATTCCATGAACAATCCACTTTCCCCAGCTTAAGAGTGACTTCCAGAATACTCCTGCCCATTGTGCCAACTCACCTGTTCAGTTCAGTCAGTTCAATCACTCAGTTGTGTCTGACTATTTGCGACCCCATGGATTGCAGCATGCTCCCTGTCTGTCACCAACTCTTGGAGCTTGCTCAAACTCACATCCATCAAGTTGGTGATGCCATCCAATCATCTTTTCCTCTGCCTTCAACCTTTCCTAGCATCAGGGTCTTTTCCAATGAATGAGCTCTTTGCATCAGGTGGCCAAAGTATTGGAATTTCAGCTTCAGCATCAGTCCTTAACTCTTGGAGCTTGCTCAAACTCACATCCATCAAGTTGGTGATGCCATCCAATCATCTTTTCCTCTGCCTTCAACCTTTCCTAGCATCAGGGTCTTTTCCAATGAATGAGCTCTTTGCATCAGGTGGCCAAAGTATTGGAATTTCAGCTTCAGCATCAGTCCTTCCAATGAACACTCAGGACTGATTTCCTTTAGGATTGATTGACTGGTTTCTCCTTGCAGTCCAAGGGACTCTCAACTCACCTGGGTCCAGTACAAAGATGTAGAGCCTGAGGGGCATCATGAAGGAATATGTCCCATGTTGCCTGGGACCCAAAGTACACATGCAGTGGAGAAAAGCAGGTCATTGGAAAGACAGAATGATCTTTCTACTCTCTCTGTACAGAACATGTCCAGTCTTCATCACATGAAGAAG
>SJYT01015654.1:176500-299359 GCA_006410635.1 Cephalophus harveyi | reverse complement strand
TTTTTTTTTTTTTTTTTTTTGGCCTCAAGGCAAGCGGGATCTTAGTTCCCCTGACCAGGAATCAAACCTGTGACCCCGCAGTGGAAGCGCAGGAGCACACACCCTTAGCCACAGGAAAACCAGGGAAGTCCCCAGGCCGATTCTTTTTCAGAAATGGAAGACCCAAAGTTTTCTTGCTGTTGTTCAGCCACTCAGTTGTGTCCGACTCTTTGTGATCCCAAGGATTGCAGCATGCCAGGCTTCCCTGTCCTTCACCATCTCCCAGAGCTTGCTTCAACTCATGTCCATTGAGTTGGCAATGCCATCCAACTCTCTCATCATCTGTTGTTCCCTTCTCCTCCTGCCACTCAATGCCAGAAAGAATGTAGATAAAGGGTCTGTTCCAGAAATAGAGCCATGACCAGTGATATCTATGGAAGAACATGGGCGAGGTGTGGTGGGGGAACCTGGAAGAGCCTCGAGATTGGAGTCAGCTCTGTGCCCAGCAAGGACTTATTTACCAAACACTTGTTTTTCTGTGCATAGCCTTCCTCCTCACTGAAGTCCCTAAACATTACCCTCAACAGTCCCTGGTGTCCTTAGCTGAAAGTGGCATTTAAGTTGAGGGCTTTGACTATTTTGTTGGGTTAGTTCTTCTGTATCTCTCTCTTGTATATGTGTTATTAAACCGTTGTTAGATTTTTCTCCTGTTAATCTGTCTCATGTCAATTCATTTCTTAGACCAGCCAGAAGAACGTAGTCAGGTACAGGAAAATTTCTTCCTTTCCCAATATCCACGTTGTGTCAGAATTTCCTTCCCCTTATTTATTTATTTATTCTGGCTGTGCTGCACAGAGTGTGAGATCTTAGTTTCCTGACCAAGGATTAAACTCACACCTTTGGTGGTAAATGCGCAGAGTCCTAACCACTTGACCAGCAAGTAATTCCCAGAATTCCCTTCCTTTTCACGGCTGAATGATATCTCATTGCATGCACAGACCACATTTTACTCATCTGCTCATCCATGATAGACTCTTGGGCTGCTTCTATCACTTGGCTGCTGTAATAATACCATGAACACAGGTGTACATATATCTCTTCGAGTCCCTGCTTTCAATTTTTCAGGGTATATACCCAGGAGGGGAGATTTTGGATCATACAGGAATTCTATGTTTAGTCTTTGGAGGAATCTTCACACTGTTTGTTGTCCGTCTCAGCCTATGCACAGTGATGCTAGCCATTCAGGAATACCTGGGGCCTTCACGGGGGCCGTTACCACTGGTGGGAGCGCCCAAAAGCATTTCCCCAGCTGGAGACAAAGTTGTGGCTGAACAGGACCTTGGAGTTCCTTTTACGGTTGCAAGACACAGATTAGCAACGATCATCAGNGCGCCTTGCATTGAAACTGTCTCCAGCTGGAGATGTGTTTATTCAAGATGTGTGTTTGAAAAGGATGCTTTAGCAAAGCGATGCTTAATGGTAGGCCCTTAGGATCAGGCACAGCACTGCATTTCCCATCACAGCCTCACCACTTAACATTCCCAGAGCTAGGCTGCTGGATGAGATTTTATGTTGTGAACAGATGTATCATCACCATCCATCCGGACCAACTCCAGACATCTTCAGCACCCAGATGACTCCTTCAGGTCTCTCATAGTTGGCTCCCACAATGAGTAGTCACTTTTCTGATTGGTTGTTGGATTTTTCCCTGGTGGCTCAGAGGTTAAAGCATCTGCCTCCAATGCGGGAGACCCGGGTTCGATCCCTGGGTCAGGAAGATCCCCTGGAGAAGGAAATGGCAATCCACTCCAGTTTTCTTGCCTGGAGAATCCCATGGATGGATCGCAAAGAGTCGGACACGACTGAGCAACTTCACCTAAAATGCTCCCAGCCTGTGCTCAGCTGTGTCTGGCTCATGCGCTCAACTGTGAGGTTTGTTGATGACCTTGCCTGTATCTTCAGTCCCTTTTTATTGCAGAGGGCTAGTACATTGTAGGTGTATCACCATTCATTTTTCCTTTCTCCGACTTGTAAACAGTCGTGTGCTTCCACTGTGGGGTTATGATGAGTGAAGCTGTTATGCACATGTGCATATGTGTTCTTATCTCTCTTGGGTAAATATCTAGGAGCAGAAGAGCCAGGACACAAGAGAGGTAGAGGTTTGACTATTATGATCCACCAACATGTTTTCAATACTGTTGTTTTACACTCCAACCTGCAATGAATGAGTTCCAGTTGCTGTGTATCCCAGTCAATGAGGAAATGGTCCCTGCTGCCCTGGCGTCGAAGGAGATTGCAAAGAATGCGTCCTTCTTCTCCTCCTTTTTGCTCCAGCTGTGTCTTCTATATCTTAAATCCATCTGAATTCCGGCTGATCCAGGGAGCTACTTGGGATGGAGGGTAGATAGAGGAAGCCAGTGGGCTCAGTCTGTAGGAAATCTCAAAGAAGTCAGTCTTTGCAAATTCTGGGGCACCCAGGTAAGTGCCAGTAGGGAGAGAGATGTGGACCAATGTAAGGACCTAGGGACACCTGCTCCTCCTCAGTGCCTGTAGGATGTCAGCTGCCTGTCCAGGCTGGACCGTAGGGCCCTGTCTCTAGCACACGATGGGACCCACTTGACATCATGGAAGTCTATTGTCCTTATGTCTTTCCTCCCCACCCTGCATCCTTACCCAGCTGATCCTGAGTCTCTGAGTTCAGTTAATCATTTCCTTTAACAGGGTGCTGGTGCCCATTAAAAACAGTTTATTCAATACACTGCATCCACCTTCACGCCACTTGAAATTTTGTATTATGTCTGAGGCCTCTCTGCTCCCCATTCTAAAGCCCAGATTTAAGAGAGAGAAGAGAAAAATTCATAAAGAGGAGGGATCAGAAGCTCCCGGAGCATCATTGTACACAAGGATAAGGGAAACTCCAGCACAAGGTTTTCTATTTGCAAGACATTTCTTTCTACATGATAATGCTTATATGTGAGGAATAGTGTTTTAAAGGGGAGGAAGACCACTTTAAGAACCAAAGTAGCCTCATATGGCTCAGGTTGCCACTAATGAGCTGTGTGACCTTGGGCATGACCCATAAAGTCTCTGAGCCTCAGTTCCCCTGTCTGCAAAATGGGTATAACCAGGCCTTCCCAGGAGCACTGCCATCCCATACACAGGCAGGTCCCATCACTCGGGCTTGTTGTCTGGACATTCATGACACAGCCACATGCTCAGGGGCAGTGTCTTCTAGAAGCTCACTGTGGTGTGCATGTGGTGAGGATCTCTGAATATACATGAACCTCTATGAACTATCTAGTCTCGGATCAGAGAGCAGAAGGAGAGCAGAGAGAAAGGGTCCTGGATGAGGGGAACCCACTTCCACCCTCAGCCCTCCTCCCTACCTTTCTCCTCTTCTCTAAGCCCACATTATCTTATTCTTGGCTCCTCCCCATTGAATAACTGCTACGTTATTTTGGATTCTATATCTTGTTAAGTCCTCTCCTTGCAGGGCCTGATCACTCAGCATGCAAAGTGGCAGTGGGCACAGAGGTGGTAGGGAGATGCCCTTCGTTGACACCCAGACTGCCTATGTGAATCCAGTGAGTTCCGGGGCTGGGGGCAGCCTCAGCGGGCGGGAAGCAGCTCTGGGGCTCTGAGGAAACAGCTCCTGCTGGTGACTGGGGGTTGGGGGAGGGTGGCGTCCAAAAGAAAATGAAAGGACAGATACGCCAGCTATGGCAACCTTACATGCTTCTGCCCCACCCCCGTCTCCCAGGTGTCACTCTGGGTTGGAGTGGGTGTGGAGCACATGTTTGTGCATGTGACACATGTTTAGTGAGCTCTCTCCAGGTGCCTCTCCTGTTCTAGGTGCTCAGAGGAGCAAGAAGGACCTATGTAACAACTAGGAAGGAGATGCTCTTTTTTTTTATTGTTTTGCATGAAGGGAGAGGTAACCAGAACCTCTGGGAGAGTAACAAAGGGTAACAAAGTAACAGAGTAACAAAGGGTACTTTGTTGGCAGCAAAGGGTACTTACTTTGAAGAAGTCCTCCCTGGGTTCAGCCACTTAATAACTGGGCAACCTCAAGCAAATAACTTTCCCTCTCTGGGCCTCAGTTTCTGTATCTGTATAATGGGAATAATCCTCCAGTCACCGCCCAGGGCTGGGGGGAAGATAAGTGACTTAGTCCGTTAAGAGAACTTGAATGGTGTCTACCCCACCGTGGATGCCATGGAGGTGTTTTAAATTGTCAGGAGTCTGCGGACAGCAGGGAATCCCTCCTGAGGAGGTGTCGGCCTGCTGAGAGCAAGGCAGGGCGGGTCAAGGGTCAGGTGTCAGGGAAGCAGGTGCCCCTGCGCTGTGGGGGCACCAATGGCTGCCTTTTTGCTTCCTTTGTGGAGGCACTGGCAGCCTTGCTTAAACCAGGGTTCCCCAGCCCACAGACTGGTATTGGTCTCTGGCCTGTTAGGAACCAGGTTGCACAGCAGGAGCTGGGTGGCAAGAGAGTTAGAAAATTTTCGTCTGTATTTACAGCCACTCCCCATCACTCCCATCCCCACGTGCTTAGAAAAATTGTCTCCCATGATACCAGAACCTGCTACCAAAAGTTGGGGACAGCTGGTTTAAATCCTTATCATCCCCATATCATACACACAAAACTGAGTTTTATAGAGGCAGAGGCAACTTGTCAAAGGTCCCTAGAGAGCACGTGGCTGAGGAAGGAGGTGCCCACAGAGAGACCTTGGGAGGGGAGGAGGCGCGCAGGCGGCAGCAGCCGGGGCCCGAGGAGGTTGCTGTGCTCCTGTGTCCTGGCCCGGCCCTGCAGTAGCAGCCTCTCCCGGCCTCAGCTTCCTGAGAGGCTGGACAGGTGGGCTGATGGAGCCCTTCACAGGCGTGGGGGTGGATGGGGGGCAGCAAGGGCTGGGGGGCTGCTGAAGCTCACGCTCAAGCCCACAAAGAGAAGGAGGCGGGCCCACTGACCACTGCTTTCTCCCCACAGCCCCTGTCCTTCACAGGGATGATAGTAGGGGGTCTCCAGGATGGATATACGGTCACATCATCGGGACCTTTCCTCCCTCAGACAAAAACAGGTACCAGAAATTGTGGTGTCTCTCAGCCTCACCCCCAAGGAAGCCACAGTGCTCTCAGCTCAGGAGGGTCCCCCCAGCATCCTCTGAGCACCCACATCTGGCTCAGGGGAAGGCCCGGCCCTGCCAGCAATGCTCGGCACCCCTGCCACCTGTCCACAGCATCCAGGGCACCTTTAAGCAGACTCCCCAGAGAAAGAGGGGAACGGAGGCTCACGGTCTAGGGAGGGAAGCAGGCCAGCCCAGAGGAAGAAGTTCTAGGACTGAACTTCATACACGATGGCCCAGCGTTGCAGATACAACAACTTCCTTCCTTCCTACAGCTGCCCGCATCGACTTCGGAAACCTCATATGGGCTGACATGGAAACATTTAAACTTGCCTCAAAGTTGTAATTTGGTCTCTTTCAGTTTCAAGATCATTTCTGGGAAATGCTAAGCCAATTCAAAACATTAGTTCCTCAGCTCTGTTTCCCATCTCCCTCCTTCCCAAGGTGGGCTGTCTGGGAACAGAGAAGAACTTTCACATATTCTCAGAGCTGGGAGGGGTCCTCAGCTGTTCACAAGGAACTCTGCTGAGTCTGGGTGGCTGGGAGGCCTGGGACCTGTGCCTAGTTTGGGTGGGGTTCTCATGGGCTGCACCCTGCCGTCCACAGTGCCCACGGGAGCCCCTCTGGACATGTGGCCTATCTTGGAAGCCTCTCTGTGCAATCTCAGCTGGCTTCTGCCCTCACTGGCCCTCTCATCACTTTGTATGGGGTCCGGGACCTTCTGGATCCCTCCAGGCCCCTCCCCCACAGCCCTACCTCTGCATCTGGATTCTGGATGACTTCCTCTGCCACTGCCTCCCCTTCCAGGTGACACGGCCACACTGACCATGGGACTCTGAGAGCCCTGCGTGCACCCAGGGGACTCAGAGGGAAATGACGCACCCAGTTCCCCAGAAACCCTCCCGGCAGGGGAATCAGCACCTTGACTCTGAATTTCCATCCCTCTCTCTCCCTCTCCCTTCCCATCCCCACGTGCTTAGAAAAATTGTCTCCCATGATACCAGAACCTGCTACCAAAAGTTGGGGACAGCTGGTTTAAATCCTTATCATCCCCATATCATACACACAAAACTGAGTTTTATAGAGGCAGAGGCAACTTGTCAAAGGTCCCTAGAGAGCACGTGGCTGAGGAAGGAGGTGCCCACAGAGAGACCTTGGGAGGGGAGGAGGCGCGCAGGCGGCAGCAGCCGGGGCCCGAGGAGGTTGCTGTGCTCCTGGGTCCTGGCCCGGCCCTGCAGTAGCAGCCTCTCCCGGCCTCAGCTTCCTGAGAGGCTGGACAGGTGGGCTGATGGAGCCCTTCACAGGCGTGGGGGTGGATGGGGGGCAGCAAGGGCTGGGGGGCTGCTGAAGCTCACGCTCAAGCCCACAAAGAGAAGGAGGCGGGCCCACTGACCACTGCTTTCTCCCCACAGCCCCTGTCCTTCACAGGGATGATAGTAGGGGGTCTCCAGGATGGATATACGGTCACATCATCGGGACCTTTCCTCCCTCAGACAAAAACAGGTACCAGAAATTGTGGTGTCTCTCAGCCTCACCCCCAAGGAAGCCACAGTGCTCTCAGCTCAGGAGGGTCCCCCCAGCATCCTCTGAGCACCCACATCTGGCTCAGGGGAAGGCCCGGCCCTGCCAGCAATGCTCGGCACCCCTGCCACCTGTCCACAGCATCCAGGGCACCTTTAAGCAGACTCCCCAGAGAAAGAGGGGAACGGAGGCTCACGGTCTAGGGAGGGAAGCAGGCCAGCCCAGAGGAAGAAGTTCTAGGACTGAACTTCATACACGATGGCCCAGCGTTGCAGATACAACAACTTCCTTCCTTCCTACAGCTGCCCGCATCGACTTCGGAAACCTCATATGGGCTGACATGGAAACATTTAAACTTGCCTCAAAGTTGTAATTTGGTCTCTTTCAGTTTCAAGATCATTTCTGGGAAATGCTAAGCCAATTCAAAACATTAGTTCCTCAGCTCTGTTTCCCATCTCCCTCCTTCCCAAGGTGGGCTGTCTGGGAACAGAGAAGAACTTTCACATATTCTCAGAGCTGGGAGGGGTCCTCAGCTGTTCACAAGGAACTCTGCTGAGTCTGGGTGGCTGGGAGGCCTGGGACCTGTGCCTAGTTTGGGTGGGGTTCTCATGGGCTGCACCCTGCCGTCCACAGTGCCCACGGGAGCCCCTCTGGACATGTGGCCTATCTTGGAAGCCTCTCTGTGCAATCTCAGCTGGCTTCTGCCCTCACTGGCCCTCTCATCACTTTGTATGGGGTCCGGGACCTTCTGGATCCCTCCAGGCCCCTCCCCCACAGCCCTACCTCTGCATCTGGATTCTGGATGACTTCCTCTGCCACTGCCTCCCCTTCCAGGTGACACGGCCACACTGACCATGGGACTCTGAGAGCCCTGCGTGCACCCAGGGGACTCAGAGGGAAATGACGCACCCAGTTCCCCAGAAACCCTCCCGGCAGGGGAATCAGCACCTTGACTCTGAATTTCCATCCCTCTCTCTCCCTCTCCCTCTGCTGACCCTTCCTCCCAGCACAGGATGGCTTTCTACTCCCACTCTGTCTAATAGAGCCTATCTCTACCTCCGACGGTCCCCTTTCTGATGGGAGCTGTTGTTCTCTCCTTCCTGGGGACGGAATTTTCAAAGGAACACAGCAATGAAGCTAGGGGACTGCAAAGGGAAAACAACCCCCAGAGATACTTCAGAAACACTCTTCATTTTAAGAGGAGAAGGAACCTAGATTTTCTTGTTCTAGGATCACCAAGAGCTTCCTTTCCTTTTGGTGTTTCCAGAGGGAGCAGCTAGGCTCAGCTTTAAGTCGGCCCCCATGGGGCGTGCTGGTTGAGTGCTTACAGAGTACCCCAGTGTTGAGGACAGCATCCAGAACTCGCCCCCTTAAGTGAGAAAGCAAACAGGTTCTCAGGAATTCTCTGGTGGTCCAGTGATTAAGACTCCACGCTCCCAATGGAGAGGGCGCAGGTTCCATCCCTGTCTGGGAAACTGAGGTCTTGCAAGTCAAGCCACAAAAAGTAAAAACCAAAACAAAACACAGGATCTGCAGGTAGAATATCCATCAAGGGCCACCCATGGGTGTGGTCCAGCACCTAGCTCTGTGGGGATGGCTTGGGGGTGAGGCATGCTGTCTGATTTCCGTGTGTTAGCTAGGGAGCCTGGGTGACCCCAGGAAGCTGCGAAACATACAGGTGGTGAGTTCAGGCAATGTGGTGGAAGTCAGACCCTCACTCCCTGGAGAAACTCAGATTGGACGGACTTGATTTGGGAACATGAGCAAGCGCTAACTGGGAAAAGGCAAAACAAACATTTATTGTGCCCTCTCCCTGATAGCTCAGCAAATAAAGGTTACGCCTGCAATGTGCGAGACACAAAGACACGGGTTCCTTCCCTTGCTTGGGGAGAGCCCCCGGAGGAGGAAATGGCAGCCCACCCCAGTATTCTTGCCTGAAAAATCCCATGGACAGAGGAGCCGGGCAGGCTACAGTCCAAAGGGTCTCAAAGAGTTGGACGTGACTGATCGACTGTGCATGCTTGGTGAGTCAGGTCCCTGGAAGCTCCTTTTGTGTTCAGGCTTCTTACAGTCATGGCTGTACTCAGAGAAAATTGAGACGTGAGGGGCTTGCTCAGAGGAGAGTTGAGAATACGTGTTCCTTGCTTGGGCGCATACTCGGGCTGCCTCAGTCATTCCCGAAGGAAGGCAGTCACCCCCTCTCTGGGTGGGGCAGCTTGAGCATAGCAAGGTCACTGCAAGTGACAAAGAGTGCAGAGCTGGGGTCAGGGTCCAGGCCTGCTGACCTCACTCAGGTCAGGTGGACATACAACAGCCTCCACTGAAGACGGACACGCACTCTGAGATCCCAACACCTGGAGACCTAGTGTTGATTGTGTCTCCTTTAGACACCATCTCTGTAGGTGTCTCATCAATGCACCTGTTCTTTCTGTTTGTCCTCTTCTTTACCAGCTGAGCAGACCTGGGCTGGCCTCCAGTGAACCGCCACTTGTCCCCAAAGAATCTCATAACCAGGCACATTTCTCCTCTTCCGTCTTGGACACAAATTTCTTTACCCATTCCCTCCTTATTTTTCGAAAATCACACTCTAAGGGCAAACTGTGGTAACTGCACCAAAACACACTAAATTAGGTAGACGAAAGTGATGGCAGCAAACCAGGCACGGTACCAACCAGCCACGCAGATTGCTCGCAGGTTCCCAGCCGGGTGCCAGTCAAAGTGTGAGCACCTCCTGTTCTGCCCTTGGCGGTCAGCCAGCACACTGTCTGATTTCCCACCGTCTAGGTATGCAGCGGACTTTCAAACCAGCAACAATGACATTGTCTTCCACTTCAACCCTCAGTTTAAACGTAACAGGTGTGTGGTCTACTACACAAGGCGAGAAGGAAAATGGGGCCTGAGAGGATCTGGGAGATTCCTTTCCAGAGGGAAGGTCCCTTTGAGCTCTGTTTCCACTTACAAAGCTCGGAGTTCAAGGCTAGTTGGAACCCTCCTCTCTTCGGTTCAACTGCCTGTCCCCCAGCTCAGTCAGGCCCATAGAGCGGTCTTTAAATAGTCACGTGAGCAGCACCTTTGTACAGAAAAGAGGACCGTTTCCTTGTAAGGCTGCAGTCCCCTTACACGTCTTCACCTGCATCTGTGAAGGTACACCTGTTCCTTTTTTTACTCTGGAAATAAGCACCAGATAAATCACCATAGTGCTTTTTGACTCCCAAGTCCTTAATGTCCAAACTATTTCCATTCCTCTGCTGTAGCCCTTCTTCCACTCCAGGTCCCTGGGAACATTTGTTTTTCTGTTACATTGTTGCTTAGTACTGCAGGGCATTGCACATTGCTTTTGCAAGCAGAGCCGTGTCTCTGGGCTTGGGGAGATGGGAGGGAAGCTGGCCACTCCTCTCTTGTCATTCTCCATCCCCCATCCTGGTTAGGTGGCCGTGTGGTTCTAGAAAGAACCCAGGCTTGGAAATAAAACTGAATCCGGTTTGAATCTCCAGTTCTGCCATTCTCATCGGCTGGGAGATCTTAGAAATGACTTCACCTCTCCCAGCCTCGCTTTGCTCATCTGTGGAAGGAGCATGGTGTGCTGTCCAGGGGTTTTCATGTGAGTTCAATGAGGCACTCTACATCAGGGCGCACAGAATAGCCTGTCTGGGTCACAGCTGAGTCTATTTGACCCTTTCTGTGTTTTCGAATTCTTGAATGTCTAAAATTCATAAAAGACAGGATGTCACAGAGCATCGAGTTGAGCTCCCTGAGTCATATAGTGAATTCCCAGGGGCTATCTATTTTACTTATGGTAATGAGGAGTGGGAGATGAGAGGGAGGTTCAAGATGGGGAGGGTCATATGTATACCTATGGCTGATTCTTGTTGATGTATGGCAGAAATCAACACAGAAACCACCAATATTGCTTTATAGTATTGTAAAGGAATTATCCTCCAATTAAAATTAAATAATTTTTTTTTTTTTAAAGAAAAGGTCAGGAGTTGTTTTGCAAGATGAAAAATTCTAGACCTGCAGGGTGGTTTGTTGGTTCCCCATCTATGGGAGTCAACTCCATACCACTAGACTGTACAGTTAAAAATACTAAAGGTGGTCAACTCTTTGTGATGTGCATTTCACCACCATTTACGGGGAAAAAAAAAAAAGACAGATTGCTTCTTCCTCCTGAGGATAGAGAGAGCCCAGGAGGCAGATAACCTCCAGGGTGCTGACCAGAAAATTCCAAACTGGCTGATTAAGACTACATTTCTGGGGAAGGTGGAAGCTATAATTAGGTCAGGTATTACATCCACGTTTGGTATCAAAGGCTTTAGCAAAAGTGTCTTCATTTTGACCCTGTGGTTTTCTCTTTAACTATTCCCCACTTTTGAGCAAACTCTCAGGTTAACCAAGAGATAAGGCATTGGCGTTACTCTCAATAACTGATCTGTAGTCCCCACAGCTTTGTTGACCTTTGAAATGGTATTTAGTGGTCATGATGTTTTTGTTTAATTTCCGTGACACTTGTAACGGAGCAGGGCCAATGGAGGCTTCCCGTGACAGCCCCACCCCTACCTCCCTGTCTGTAGTAAAAACCTTAGCCTCATAGGCCTTCCCCAAGTCCAAGGAAAAAAATTTAATCGGAGAAGTGAGAAAAGTACAGAAACGAAGGAAAACAGTCAAACAGGTCAAAATGCTAATAGTTAAGCCATTAAACATGGTCAATGTGTTTAGCTCCTTTAGTTCTTCCTTGGGGGCGATACATAATATTCTGAGCCAAATCCTTTGTGTTGTTTTGCAGATGTAGAAACCTCCACGAGGTGGAAGGAATTATCTCTATGCCACCCACACGCATGTAGACCTCAAACAGGCTGGAACCAGAAGCTTGATGATATTGACTCCCAGTTACCTCTCCACTGTCAACTACAAATTGTCACTTACCAAAAGCATTGTCAAAGACGGAACAACAAAGGCCTTTGCCATCCGCCTCTACGGAGAGTGGACCCCATGCTGCCGATGACCTTCAACAACCCCGGGGAGTGGAGGGTGGAGTGAGGCACTCTGAGGCTCCAGGGAATCGGGTGGGACAGGTCTTCAGATAGTTGGATGCTTTTAGGAACTGCTACTGCTACTGCTAAGTCACTTCAGCCGTGTCTGACTCTGTGTGACCCCATAGACGGCAGCCCACCAGCTTCCGCTGTCCCTGGGATTTTCCAGGCAAGAACACTGGAGTGGGTTGCCATTTCCTTCTCCAATGCATGAAAGTGAAATGTGAAAGTGAAATCACTCAGTCGTGTCCGGCTTAGCAACCCCATGGACTGCAGCCTAGCAGGCTCCTCCGCCCATGGGATTTTCCAGGCAAGAGTACTGGAGAGGGCTGCCATTGCTTTCTCTGCTTTTAGGAACAGATTTTATTATTTCAATGCTTGCATCTCCTCATATCTAGGGAGGGAAGTCCGTCGTGTCTGACTCTGTGACCCCATGGGCTGTAGCCTACCAGGCTCCTCCATCCATGGAATTTTCCAGGCAAGAGTACTCGAGTGGGTTGCCATTTCCTCCTCCAGGGGATCTTCCTGACCCAGGGATCGAACCTGGGTCTCCCGCATTGTAGGCAGACGCTTCACCCTCCGAGCCACCAGGGAAGACCTATGTCTAGAGAAGCACTAATATCTAGAGAACCACTAAATTCCTTCATGATGACATCAGCTCCTCATGACTAACAAAAAGCCTTTTGTAAAATGAGTGTTTCATGGAACTGAACTCCCTCTTCACCAAAACCTTACATATTGACCTCTTCCCACTGCCGCTTTGGAGCAGTCTCTCAGAGCTATCAGCGCGGCAGATAAAGATGGAGAAGCTCTATATAGTCAGCAAAAACAAGACCGGGAGCTGACTGTGGCCCCGATCATGAACTCCTTATTGCCAAATTCAGACGTAAATTCAAGAAAATAGGGAAAACCAGTAGACCATTCAGGTATGACTGAAATTAAATTCCTTATGATTATACAGTGGAAGTGAGAAATAGATTTAAGGGACTAGATCTGATAGATAGAGTGCCTGATGAACTTTGGATGGAGGTTCATGACATTGTACAGGAGACAGGAAGCAAGACCATCCCCATGGAAAAGAAATGCAAAAAAGCAAAATGGCTGTCTGGGGAGGCCTTACAAATAGCTGTGAAAAGAAGAAAGTGAAAAGCAAAGGAGAAAAGGAAAGATATAAGCATCCGAATGCAGAGTTCCAAAGAATAGCAAGAAGAGATAAGAAAGCCTTCCTCAGCGATCAATGCAAAGAAATAGAGGAAAACAACAGAATGGGAAAGACTAGAGATCTCTTCAAGAAAATTAGAGATACCAAGGGAACATTTCATGCAAGGATGGGCTCTGAAACAGTGGAAACAGTGTCAGACTTTATTTTGGGGGGCTCCAAAATCACTGCAGATGATGATTGCAGCCATGAAATTAAAAGATGCTTACTCCTTGGAAGGAAAATTATCACCAACCTAGATAGCATATTCAGAAGCAGAGACATTAATTTGCCAAAAAGGTCCATCTAGTCAAGGCTATGGTTTTTCCAGTGGTCATGTATGGATGTGAGAGTTGGACTGTGAAGAAAGCTGAGCGCTGAAGAATTGATGCTTTTGAACTGTGGTGTTGGAGAAGACTCTTGAGAGTCCCTTGGACAGGAAGGAGATCCAACCAGTCCATTCTAAAGGAGATCAGCCCTGGGTGTTCTTTGGAAGGAATGATGCTAAAGCTGAAACTCCAGTACTTTGGCCACCTCATGCGAAGAGTTGACTCATTGGAAAAGATTCTGATGCTGGGAGGGATTGGGGGCAGGAGGAGAAGGAGATGACAGAGGATGAGATGGCTGGATGGCATCACCGACTCAATGGACATGAGTTTGGGTGAACTCCGGGAGTTGGTGATGGACAGGGAGGCCTGGCGTGCTGCGATTCATGGGGTCGCAAAGAGTCAGACACGACTGAGCGACTGAACTGAACTCACAGCTATCTGAGATGCTGCCTCCTGGGCTACAATCCTTATTTTGCCCCAAATAAAACTTAACTCACAACTCTCAAGTTGTACATCTTTTTTTAGTCAACACCACCAACCAATCAGAAGATATCCAAGAGCTGATCATGCCCCACTCAACCCTCTACCTCACCCTGTCTTTAAAACCTGTTCCTGAAAGCCATAGGAGAGTTCAGGCCTTTCAAGCATTAGCTGTCTGGACTCCTTGCTTGGTGCCTGCAATAAATGCTGTACTTTCCTTCCCTGCCACCCAGTGTCAGTTGATTGGCTTTACTGTAGGTGGCTGAGCTCTTAGTGAGTGGAGGTAAATCTGATCTAGTTACAGATGGATTGGAAACTTAGATGATAAATTCAGTTCAAAGATTACCTTCCTTAGCAATGGCTTGGGGGATTGAGATGAGGGTATTATCTTTCCAGGTCAATGCTGGAGGAAAGGAAAGGGAAAAGGAGAAAGGGTCCCATGCTCAATTAAAGTATAAAATCTTCATCCATCATCTTGGGCAGAAGGAGTTTACCTGAATGTCAGCTATTCTTCCTCCTCGGTTTGGTTCAAGGTCTCCAACATTCGTACAGCACCAGGTATCAGGTGGGGTCTTCTTCAGTTGTGAGATGTGTATCCAAGGTTCAAGTCCCTGGAGCTTGACTGCCATCTGGGTAGTTGGGACGACCTGGTACAATCCCTTCCAAGGAGGTTAAAGGGGAGTCTTTGCTCCTAGAGGTGTCAAATCTCCTGATGGAAGACAACTGGGACACAGTTTGATGAGTCACAGCCAAACTAAGTGCTTTCCAGTCTCAGCTCAGTCAATGCTCATGACAATCATATCAAATAAGGCCTGCAATATGCTACATCTTGCAAATGATGAAAGACTAAATCAGTGTAGGGAAGCAAAATTTGCCATCCCAAAATGCATCACTTGGGCATGAGGATTCATTTAGGCTGAATCTTTTTAAGAACCTGAAGACCTGAAGTTACTCTCCCTCAATTGAAGCAAAGAATGTAGATAAAGGACCTGTTCCAAAAATAGAGTTATGACCTACAACATGGGTGAGGTGTGCTGGGTTTCACCTGTAGAGATCAGAGTCCACTCTGCACCCAGCAAGCACTTATTTACCAAGCATTTGCTTATCTGGCTTCTTCCTCATTGAAATCCCAACCATTACCCTCAACATCCTCTTCTGTCTTAGCTCAAGGTGGTATTTAAGGTGAGGGCTTTGACCATTTTGGTGAGTCAGTTCTTCTGGGTCTCTCCCATGTATATGTGTTATTAAACTTTTGTTAGATTTTCTCCTGTTAATCTGTCTCCTGTCAATTTAATTCTTAGACTGGCCAGAAGAACCTAGGGGGTAGAGGAAAATTTCTTCCTTCCTCAACATCATCAAAGTTCACACATGCTGAAACCTGGATCAGAATTCCCCTCCTTTCAAGGCTGAATGACATTGCATTGTACGTATAGACCACGTTTTGCTTATCTAGTCATCCATGATAGACACTTGGGCTGGTTCTGTCTCTTGGCTGTTGTCAATAATACCATGAACGTGGGTGTACCAACATCTCCTCAAGTCCCTGCCTTCAGTTCTTCAGGGTGTATACCCAGAAGTGGAATTGCTGGATCATATTGTAATTCTAGCTGAGTTTTTAGAGGAACCTCCATACTGTTTTGCGACATCCATCTCAGCCTATGCATGATGATGCTGTCAGTTTAGGAACGTCTGGGGGCACTCATGGGGGTCTTTAGAACCTGTGGGATCCCCCAGGTCATTAGCCCAGCTAGAGCCAGTGCTGTGGCTGGACTGGCCCTTGTGGTTCTTACTACTATTACAGGATGCAGCTCAGCAACAACCATCTGGGAGCTTTGAAAAAAAAAAAGGATTATTATTCTCAAGTCTGAGGGCTACATAAGGAGATTGTCCAAATGGGAGGTGGGAGTGGGGGCCCTTACTAGGGTTCAAGGTTGGGGTGGTTAAGCAGGGACCGAGGAGCAGGAAGAGACATGTGGGGTCCCACTCATGGTTACCCAGGTACCCCAAAGCTTCCCAGGAAGGAGAATGTCATGCGTGAGGCCAGACTGGGTGCTTACTTAGAAGCTGTCATACAGCTGGTGATGTGTTTACACAAGATGGGTGTCTTAGAAATAGATGCTTTGACAATCAGAGGCTTAATGCCAGGCCCTTAGGATTAAGCACATACACTACATTTCCCATCACCAACTCCCCATTAAATATTCCCATCCACAGCACAAAAGACCTCCTTCCTCCACATCCTCATCAATACTTGTCCGTTTCTGGTTTTTCAAGAGTGTGAGGTGGCCGACACATTTAGAACAGATCCTACCATCTACGATGCAGAGAACAGAGAGCCTCAGACAAGCATCTGGACTTTGAATAAAAGAGCCCTGAGGGCTGCCTCTCACCTCCTTAAGACCAAAGCCAGGCCCTGGGAACAAGTCTCAGTGACTGCACAGTGATGCCAGGCTGCTGAGGTCAACCGTGCCAGGCACTGGGTCTTGGAGACGCCTCCCTACTGTCTCCATCACCTGAAAACCCATTGGCCTTCGTGTTGGCTGTTGCCCCTCCCTGCAGGGCAGGAGCAGAGGACCCTGGGCTCTCCTTTGGGGCTGGACTCCCTGGGACTCACTTCCAAGCCACCTAGCAATGCCAAAGTGAGTCCTTCCTGGAACTCTAGCTGTCCCTGTGTCCGCCTGGGCCCTGGGAGGTTTTTGCTTTTTTTTAATATATAAAAAAATGAAAACAGAACTTTATTGAGAGATGATTCAGGTAAATCCACAGACCCTAGTTTGCTGGATGAGTTTTTATGTTGTAAACAGCTGTGTGGCCACCATTGAGGTCAAGCTCTAGGACGTTTCCAGCACCCAGATGACTCTTTAGGGTCCTTCTCAGTTGGTGGCCTCCACAAGTCATCCCTATTCCGACCAGATGTTGGGTTTTATGTAATCAGAATGCTCCCAGCCTGTGCTCATTTGCTTCTGGTTCCTGTGCTCAACTGTGATTTTCATTGATGAACTTGCTTGTATCTTCAGTCCCTTTTTGTTGCTGAGGGCAGCCCACTGTAGGGCCTCCCTGTGCCTCAGACCATTAAGAATCTGTCTGCAATGCAGGAGACCTGGGTTCTATCCCTGGGTTGGGAAGATCCCTGGAAAAGGGAATGGCAACCCACTATGGTATTCTTGCCTGGAGAATTCCATGGACAGAGGGGCCTGGTGGGCTACAGACCATGGGGTCGCAAAGAGTAGGCCACAATGGAGTGGCCAACACTTCCGCTTTCAGTCCATTGTAGGCATATCACCATTCAATTTTCCTTTCTCTTGCTGGTGAACAGTTGGGTTGTTTCCAGTAAGGGGCTACGATAAGTGAAGCCATTATGCACACATGTGTATGTTCTCATCTATCTCAAGTAAATATCTAGGAGCAGAAGAGCTAGGACACGGGACCGGTAGAAGGTTGACTTTATTTTGATCCACCAACAAGTTTCCAATGCTGCTGTATTTTACCCCAACATGAAGTGAATGATAGTTCCAGTTGCTCCATATCTGAGTCAATGAGAAAACAGTCCCCTTGTCCCTGGTGCTGAAGAGGATTGCAAAGAATTTTCCCTTCTTTTTCTCCTTTCTGTTCCAACTGTGCCACCAGCCCCTGCCCCTTAAATTCAGTCAAGTTTCAGCTGATCCAGGAATCTAGTGAGGATGGAGAGGGGAGAGAGAAGGCATACGGATTCAGTCTATGGGAACATCTCAAAGAAGTCCGTCTTTGCAAATTCTGAGGCACAAAAAGGGAGCAGCCCTGGAGCACCTGCTCCCCACTCGGTTCCTTAAGACCCTCAACTGCTTGTCCAGCCTGGACCCTCAGGCCCTGTGTCTGCCACGTGGTGGGGGGGACCCTCTTGACCTCAGGTAAGACTATTGTTGCTATGTCTTTCCTCTGCATCTCCATCCACAATCCAGTTGATCTTGAGTCTCTGTTTCAGTCAATTATTTCCTTTAACAAGGTGGTGGAGCCAATTAAAGACAGCTTATTCAATATACTGCCCCGGTATCCATGTCAGTTGGAATGTCTGGGACTTATCCGCTCCCCATTCTAAAGCCCAAATTCAAGGGAGAGAGAAGAGAGAGATTGGTAGAGAAAAGGGTCAGAACCTCCTGGCGCTTCATTATACACAATGCTAAGGTAACTTTGGGCTTTCCTGGTAGCTCAGCTGGTAAAGAATCTACCTGCAATGCAGGAGACTCCGGCTCAAGTCCTGAGTTGGGAAGATCCCCTGGAGAAGGGATAGGCTACCCACTCCAGTATTCTTGGGCTTCCCCGGTGGCTCAGACGGTAATGATTCTGCCTGCATTGCAGAAGACCTCGGTTTGATCCCTGGGTTGGGAAGATCCCCTGGAGAAGGGAAAGAATTCCATAGACAGAGGAGCCTGGCAGGCTACAGTCCATGGAGCTGCAAAGAGTCGGACACGACTGAGCAACTTCCACTTCGCTTCACTTCAAGGTAAACTTCAATGTGAGTTTTTATATTTGCAAGACATTTCTTTCTATGTGATTATGTTTTGCTTTTCTTTTTTTCCATGCCAGGCAGCATATAGACTTAGTTCCCTTATCAGGGATCGAACCCATGCTCCCTGCAGTGGAAGTGCAGAGTCCTAACCATTGGACCACCAGGGAAGTCCCAACATGATAATGTTTTTATATTAGGAATAGAATTTTAAAGGGGAGGATACCTTTTCCAGACCCTACTGATGCTTTTGAACTGTGGTGCTAGAGAAGACTCTTGAAAGTACCTTGGACTGCAAGGAAATCAAACCAGTCAATCCCAAAGGAAATGAACCCTGAATATACATTGGAAGGACTGGTGTTGAAGATGAAGCTCCAATACTTTGGCTACCTGATGCAAAGGGCCAGCTCATTGGAAAAGACCGTGATGTTGGGAAAGATTGAGGGCAGGAGGAGAAGGGGGCAACAGAGGATGAGATGGTTGGGTAGCATCACGGACTCAATGAACATGAGCTTGAGCAAGCTCCGGGAGATGGTGAAGGACAGGGAAGCCTGGCATGCTGCAGTCCATGGGGTCGCAAAGAGTCAGACACAACTGAGCAACTGAACACCACCACCACCAAGTGGTCTCAGATGGCTCAGCTGCCACTGATGAGCTGTGTGATCTTAGGTGTGACCCTGAGACTCTCTGAGCCTCTGTTACTCTGCCTGGAAAAATGGTTAGAGTCAGGCCTTCCCAGTACCACCACCACCCCATGCACAGGCAGCCCCCATCTGCATGGGCCGTGCCAAGCAGTCCCACTGTTGTCTGGACGTTCATGACACAACCGCAACACCAGGGAGTGTTTCCTAGAAGCTCGCTGTGGTGTGCCTGCAGTGAGGATCTCTGAGCCTACAGGAACTTCTGGGACCTATTCTGACTTGGGGCGGAGCACAGGAGAAAGAGGAGAGAGAACACGGCGAGGAGTATCCGCTTCTATCCCCTGCTCTTTCTCCACCCATTTCCTCTTGCCCTGGGCTCCTCCCCATTGAATAACTGCCAGATTGCTTTGGTTTCTATTTCTTCATTAAGCCAGCAGGCGAAGTGGCAGTGGCTACAGAGGCGGTGGAGACATGGCCTTTGGTGGTGCCCAGGCTTCCTACATAAACCCAGTGAGTTCCCGGGGCTAGGGGTGGCCTCAGCTAGGGGAGGGGAGGGACAGGTGTCACAGATCCTGCAGGTGACAGGAGCTCTTGCAGGGGATGGGGGGTGGGGGGCATCCAAATAAGAACACAAGAAAGGCAGACACACCAGCTGGCGTGATCCTGACAGAATTTCTGCTCCAAGTTCGTCGCGTCCCCCTAGCACCACTCAGGGCTGCAGCGGATGAGCATCACCAGGATTCAAGCAAAGGTTTACTGAACTTTCTCTGGCCGCCAGTCCTGCTCTAGATGCTCAGTGAGGGAAGAAGGGCCCACATCATAACTAGAAAAGAGATTACTAATCTTTTTTTTTTTTTTTTTGCATGAAGGGAGAGGTACACAGGGCTTCTGGGGAGGTTAACAACCCAGCTTGGAAGTGAAATGTACTTACCTTGAGGATGGCCTCTATGGGTTCAGCCATGTACTAGCTGGGTGACCACAAGCATCCCAGATGGCTCAGTGGTAAAGAATCCACCTGCCAGTGCAGGAGATGCGGATTCCATCCCTGGGTGAGGAGGATCTCTTGGAGAAGGAAATGGCAATGCATTCCAGCATTCTTGCCTGGAAAGTCCCATGGACAGAGGAGCCTGGCGGGCTACATTCCAAAGAGACAGGACTAAACTGTTGGACATGACTAAACCACTGAGCAGTCTTGCATATGCAGCCTCCAGCAAGTTGCTTTACCTCTCTGGGCCTCAATTTTTGCATCTGTACAACAGGGATAATCCTCAAGTCACCGCCTAGGGCTGGGGGGAGAATTAAGCGAGGTAGTCCACTGAGAGAGCTTGAAAGGTGTCACTGTGGAAATGTTTAGAATTAATAGGAGTCTAGGGTGGCAGGGAAGGCCTCCTGAGGAGGTGTCTGCTCCCTGAGGGGTGAGAGAGTAAGGCAGGGCAGGTCAAGGCTATCTGAGAAGGACTCTCTGGTGAGTTACTGGGGAGAGGGGCCACTGTGGGGTGCAAGGGCTGCGTCTTGTGCCCTTTGCCTCTTGTGTGGAGGCCCCATTGCAGGTGGCCTTGTTTAAACCCTGTGAACCTTATCATCCCCAGGTCATAAATGGAAAACAGGTTCAAACAGGTGGAGGTCACTTGTCAAATGTCCCCAGATGGTAAGTGACCAAGGAAGCAAGTGCCCACGGAGAGAGCCCTGGGTGAGGAGGAAGCAGGCAGGCGGCAGGCTGGGTCTCAGGAGATTTCCATGCTCCCCGTGTCCTGGGCCTGGTCCTTCAAATCTCCCGACCTCAGCTTCTTGCGAGGCTGGGCAGGTGGGCTGATGGGGTCCTTCCTGGGGACGGGCCGGGGGACAGCAGCTACTGGGGACTGCTGGACTCCACACTCATGCCCACCTCCCGGGGGCCCCGCTGGGCCTGCTTGCTCCAGGCAGTGTCCAGTGCCCCTCAGCTTACTTTGGGGGGCTCCTGTTGGGGTTGGAGGAAGCTGCCCCCCACAGTGGGTGCTTCCATGGTGACCTTGGTGTCAGGACGTGACACCTAGGCTTCCTTCTCCCTCAGATGGGGGACCTGAAGGCCCTTCCAGGCCCTGACATCTTAGTATTCTGAAGACACATTTTTCCTTTCTAATCCTTGGATTCAAAAGCCAAAGATTTGAAATTAGAAGGAAATTCCTTCTATTGACAGCAGGGCCTCAGAGTCTGGACGAGAAAGAGGCTGATACAACCCCCCAGGGACCAGCGGCACTGTTCACCCCACGTGGCCTCCAGCCCCCGGGTCACCCAGTGACCTCTAGTGTCCGGGACCTCACTTCCTCCCAAGTGCAACATGAGGGTCACCCCCCCAGCCAATCGGCTGAGTCAGTGCCTCGACGAAATGCCTCAGGAGCACCCCTACTGCTCGCCCATGCTCCGCTCTGGTCTCATCTGGCCCAGCCCCTAGAGGGCCAGGAGGGCAGCAGCCGTCGGAGTCAGGACAGGTCTCGCTGTTCGGGCCAAGAGGATCAGGGCTTCACTGTGAGAAGCGGCCGGGGTTGGGGCTAAAAGCATGGGTGTTGGGATTCAAGCCTGTCTCTATCACTGCCCATGTCAGGACGTGACACCTAGGCTTCCTTCTCCCTCAGATGGGGGACCTGAAGGCCCTTCCAGGCCCTGACATCTTAGTATTCTGAAGACACATTTTTCCTTTCTAATCCTTGGATTCAAAAGCCAAAGATTTGAAATTAGAAGGAAATTCCTTCTATTGACAGCAGGGCCTCAGAGTCTGGACGAGAAAGAGGCTGATACAACCCCCCAGGGACCAGCGGCACTGTTCACCCCACGTGGCCTCCAGCCCCCGGGTCACCCAGTGACCTCTAGTGTCCGGGACCTCACTTCCTCCCAAGTGCAACATAAGGTCACCCCCCCCCCCCCAATCGGCTGAGTCAGTGCCTCGAGGAAATGCCTCAGGAGCACCCCTACTGCTCGCCCATGCCCCGCTCTGGTCTCGTTTGGCCCAGCCCCCAGAGGGCCAGGAGGGCAGCAGCCGTCGGAGTCAGGACAGGACTCGCTGTTCGGGCCAAGAGGATCAGGGCTTCGCTGTGAGAAGCGGCCGGGGTCGGGGCTAAAAGCATGGGTGTTGGGATTCAAGCCTGTCTCTGCCCAGCTGTGTGACTTCGGGAAAGTTGGGCAACCTTCTTATTCCTGTTTCCTCATCTGTAAACGTGGTACTAATAATGACCAGCAGTGATGGGAAGATGAGTTAACTCAGACACGGAAGGGAGGCCACCAGAAGGGGAGCGGTGCTGCCCCCTGGGGGAGCCCCCTAGCCAGGCACGGCCGGGTGGCCTCTGTGACACTGGGTATCCAGAAGGGGGCTGCCCACCCCTGGCCGGGAGGGCCTGGTTCCTCTTTCTGGAAGGATATGAAGAGGAGGGAAAGATCTCAGTCTCCAGGCATGGCCAAGAGCTGAGACCTAGTTCGATCCCAGCAGAAGGAGTAAGTCATACTGCTGCAGACAGCTACCCTTGTCAAGTCTTTCCAGCCAAGGGCTTTCCACTTCGCCTTTCACCTAATCCTCTCAGAGACACTGCCAGGCTGGCCCCGCTAGTGTCTCACCGTTCTGAGCAGGGAACTTCGGGGCAGACAGGTCATGTGACTTGGTCAACATCAGAGCTGCCAGCCTGGGGAGTTGGGAGGCGAGTCCATGCTGTGGAACCATAAATCCAACTTAAAAATCCTTCCTCCGAGTCCTCTAGGTGCTGCTGTTTCTTGCTAAGATCACAGACACACAACACACACATGCACGGAGGGGTCCTTGGCCAGCCAGGCTTAAAGCAATACAAGTTTATTCTGTTACAGTTCTGAGGTCAAAATCTAAAATCAAAGTGTCAGCAAGGTTTTTCTCTGCTGGAGGCTTCAGGGGAGAATGTTTCCTTGCCTTTTCCAGTTTCCAGAGGCTGCCCGCTTGCCTTCGCTTGTGGCCCCTTCCTCCTTCTTTAAAGCTAGCAGCTTCTTGCTTCTGTTGTCTCATCTACTACTGACCCTCCTCTTCTGCCTCCCTCTTTGAGGACCCTGTGACTACACTGGGCCCATGCCGATAATCTGCAATAACCTATCTCAAGATCCTTAACCTAATCACATCTGCAAAATCCACTTTGCTGTATAAAGTAGCATATTCACAACTTCCAGGAATTAGCATGTAGACATTTTTGGTAGGACAGAGGGGAGGGTGGTAATTATTCAGTCCACCTTACCCTCCTTGGAGTCAGCCAATATTAATGGTTTGTTTGAATCATTCCAGAAATGTTTTTACATAATGCTTTATTTATAATTAGTAAATATATGTATATAGCCTCCCCCACGGAGAAGGCAATGGCACCCCACTCCAGTACTCTTGCCTGGAAAATCCCACGGATGGAGGAGCCTGGTAGGCTGCAGTCCATGGGGTCACTAAGAGTCAGACATGACTGAGCTACTTCACTTTCACTTTTCACTTTCATGCATTGGAGAAGGAAATGGCAACCCACTTCAGTGTTCTTGCCTGGAGAATCCCAGGGACAGGGGAGCCTGGTGGGCTGCCGTCTATGGGGTCGCATATAGTCGGACACGACTGAAGCGACTTAGCAGCAGCAGCAGCAGCAGCAGCAGCAGCCTCCCTCACCCATTTTAAAAATAATCCATGTGGCATCATTCCTATCAATTCTCAGAGTTCCCTTCTTCCTCTTCTTTTTCTACGAAGTCTCCATAAAGTCCATTGTATGGAAACACCAAATTCTTCTTTGTGGACTTTTGGACTTGCTTCTGATTCTTTACAATTATAATGCAGCTATGAATAATCTTGTCTTTAGGACTATACTCAATTTGAAATAATCTTGTGTTTCAGAATCTGAGGATGCCATTTAAGACATTAAAATCTCACAAAGCTTTTGGGGGAATCATTTCCTAAGATGCTTTACTGTCTGAGCCACGGCTTCCTTGGCGGCTCAGAAGTTAAACAATCTGCCTGCCATGCAGGAGACTTAGGCTCAATCCCTGGGTCAGAAAGACCCCCTGGAGAAGGGAATGGCAACCCACTCCAGTATTCTTGCCTGGAGAATCCTACGGACAGAGGAGCTTGGCACTATAGTCCATGGGGTGGCAAAAAGTTGGACATGACTGAGCAACTAACACACACACACACATACACATTTCCTAAGTGTACTGCCCGTGCCCATGGCCCACACAGGGCTTCCTCCATCCCGCCTTCCTTCTGTGCCCTGAGGGCCTCATCCCATCACACTGTGCTTTCAGTTCTTTATACCTTCATGTGAATATGCTTGAGGGAGGCGCCAATGCTGCCAGAAGGATATATTTTAAGCCTTGTCTTTCATAATGGTATGAAAGGCTCTTGAGAGGCTTCAGCGAACAAATAAGGGGATTCTTCTTCAGGAAAGTCTGCCATAATCACTGACATGGACAGACATCAGAAAGAACTCAGAGATGCAGAGACGTTGTGATTTGCTTAAGGTCACCAAAGTATCTACTGGCAGAGTTCAGACCTGACCTAGGGGGCCACAAAAGACACCTCTGCCCAAGGTCCATGGGGAGCACAGTCTGTCTGAATGGGATCCTGGCATCTCTGGTTATCTCCCAGGGCCAGTTGTGCACAGTGGGCTCGGAGGGGCTTCCCTGGGTTCTGGTGGTTGAGCGCCTCAAGGACGCGGGGAAGGACTGAATTGGGCTTGTGGGTGCTTTTTTGTTTGGCCTGCATGGTGTTTACTTTAATTTGCTGCCAAAGAAAGTGTATAATGCGGAGGGAACTGTATCGTAAACAACACACACCCATCCCTCAGTTTCAACTCTTGACCTATCTGTTTCACTTCTAGCCAACCCTCCTTCCCTTCCCACCCCTGGATTCTTCTGAAGCAAATCTAGATATATCATCTCATTGCAAACATTCATTACGTGTTCCTATCACAAAGAAACTCTTCTACAATCCTTTTTTAAAGGATTTTTGCCCCAGAAAGTAGAAAGCTTTACAGAGGAAAAAAAATCCAGATTTCTGTCTTCTCCTAATACGCTGGAAGCTCTGTCCACACTGGACTGGAAGGTAATCATGGGTTACAGCTGAGTGGACACTGCTTTTTGCATAAGGAAGATGATGCCTGTTTTGCTGCAGTCCCTACCACTCCTGACTGCCCCCTACCTGGCCAGCTCAAATATGTAAATCACCTGCCTCATTTCTGTCAGCATTGCATGTGTGTGTGTATGTGTGAGTTTTTTCCTTCTTTTTTTTTTTTAAATAGTTTCTATATTTTTATTTTCTATTGGAGTATAGTGGATTAATAATGCTATGTTAGTTTCAGGTGTACAGCAAAGTGATTCGTTATACATATATATGTACCTATTCTTTTCCAAATTCTTTTCCCGTTTAGGTTGCTCCATATCATTGAGCAGAGTTACCTGTACTATACCGTAGGTCTTTGTTGATTATCCATTTTAAATAAGCATTTGATTTTTGTAGGGAATTGACTTAAAGGAGAAGGTAGACAAGACTTCAACAGCTTGAAAAATGTGAAAATTGACTAGGAGATAGTACGGTGTGTAAGGCAGTTTGTAGAACCCCGTTAGGCATTTGGAAGGAAGCTTCAAAAGTTGAGATGTAACTAATTTAGGAATTTTGCTCAGGACCAAGGTGGAAGCGGTGGAGGGGAGGGGGTGGTAGAGAGACAACCTACTACATGATGGAATCTTCTACAGACTGTCTCATTCAATCATGAATCTCACCCCAAAAGTGGGGTTTATCCCTATTTCACGAATGAGGAAACTGAGGCAAAGAGAAGTTAAGTAAGCTTCCCAAGGCCATTCAGGTAACGAGCAGCAGAATCAGGATTCAAACTTGGAGGATGCCTGGCTCTAAAATGAAGCTTCTTCACCAGAACCACGGATCCTTTACTTATTTATTTATCTGTTCTGTTAAAATCTTTTTATGTCTGCACTGGGTTGTGTGCAGGCTTTCTCTAGTGTGGCGAGAAGGAAGCAGGAGGCACTGACCACCATCTCCTCCCCACAGGTTGTCCCCTTCACTGGGATGATCCAAGGGGGTCTCCAGGATGGACACAAGATCACCATCATTGGGACCGTTCTTCCCTCAGGCGGGAACAGGTACCGGGAATTGTCTCTCTCAGCCTCACCCTGAGTGAACCATGGTGCTGTCAGCTCAGGAGGGTCCACCTACCATCCTCCAAGTGTCCGCACCTGGCTCCGGGGATGGGAAGGGCCCGGCCCTGCCAGCAATGCATGAGACGCCAGCCACCTGCACGTAGCATCCAGGGCACCATTAAGCAGACTCCCCAGAGACAGCGGGGATGGAGGCTCACAGTCTAGCGAGGGAAGCAGGCCAGCCCAGAGCAGAGTTCTGGGCCTGAACCTCGTACACAATGACCCAGAGCCGCAGATACGTCAACTTCCTCCATTTCCTGCAGCCACCTGCATCTGCTTCAGAACCCTCATGTGGGCTGATGTGGAAATATTTAAACTTGCCTTCAAGGCTGCAGTTTGGTCTCTTTCGGTTTCAAGGTCTTTGCTGCTAAAGTCAATTCAAAATATAAATATCTCAGCTCTATTTCCCATCCCCCTCCTTCCCGAGGTGGGCTGTCTGGGAACACAGAAGAGCTTGCACATATTCTCAGAGGCGGGAGGGTCATCAGTGGCTCAAGCAGCCCTGACTGACCTCTGCCGAGGGCCGGGTGACCCAGAGGCCTACAACATGTGCCTGTGTGGGTGGGGTCCAGGTGGGCTGCACCCTGAGATCCACAGTGTACACCGAGGCCCCTCTGGACACATGACTTCTCTCAGAAGCCTCTAGATGACTTCCTCTGCCACTGCCTCCCCTGCCAGGTGACACAGCCACGCTGACCATGGGACTCTGAGAGCCCTGAGTGCCCCCAGGGGACTCGGAGGGAGGTGAGGCACCCGGTTTCCCAGAAACCGTGCCAGCAGGGGAATCGGGATCCTTGTCCCTGAACTTCCATCCCTCCCTTTCTCCCCCTCCCTGTGCAGACCCCCCAGCACAGGAGGGCTTTCTACTCCACTCTGTCTAATAGACCTGTCTCTACCTCCGAGGGGCCCCCTTCCAATAGAAGCTGCTCTTCTCTCCTTCCCTGAGAACACAGCCATGAAGTTGGAGGATGGCAAAGGGAAAATTACACCCCTATGTTTCAGGAACACCATTCTTCACTTTAAGAGGAACAGGGACTTCGATTTTCTCACTCTAGAATCACTTGGAACATCTTTTCCTTTTGGTGTTCCCGGAGGGAGCATCTAGGGCTCAGGTCCCGGCCAGTTCTGTTGGTCTTGCTGGCTGAGAGCTCTCTAAGCACCTTAGTGTTGAGGACAACACCCCAAATTCACCCTCGTAACTGATAAAGCAATGGGTTCTCAGGGTTTCCCTGGAAGGTGTGTGGGCACCCCTCCACGCTTCCACTGCAGCGGGCAAGCGTTCCATCCTTAGTTGAGGAACTAAGATCCTGCAGGCCATGCTGGACAGTCCAAACAAATAAAAAACCAAAAATGGGCCCCGCAGATAGAATGTCCACTGAGGGCCGCCCACAGGTGTGCTGCAGCACCTGGCTCTGTGGGGAGGACACGGGAGCGAGGCGTGCTCTCTGATTGCTGTGTGTTGGTTGGGGAGACCAGAGTGACTCGGAGAAGCAGGCTGTGAACCGCACTGGTTCTGAGTTCAGGCAAGGTGGTGGGGCAGAATTCTTGCTGGAGAACCTCAGATCAGAACTTGGTTTGGGGACATGCAGGAGTTCCACCTGGGAAAAGTCAGGACAAACATCGACTGCACCCGCTTCACGAGCCAGGCCCCTTGGAAGCTCCTTTTATTTTTTTTAAGCTGTCACCTTGGAGTCATGGCTGTACCTAGAGGAGGTTGGGAAAGTGAGGAGAGATGGGAACAAAGAGTCACTTACCCGGCATCCTTGGGCCGCCCTGGGCATCATCCCCGAAGGAAGGTAGTCGCCCCCTTTCCTGGGTGGGGCAGCTTGAGTAGCACGGTCTTGGTCATCGCAAACGACAGACAGGGCAGAGCTGGGCTCAGGGTCCAGGCCTGCTGACCTCACTGGGGGCGGGTGGACACACGACGGCCTCCACTGAGGGCCAGACACACACCGAGGTCCCCACGCCCGGAGAGCTAGGGTTCATTCTACGTCTCCCCTTTAGACACCGTCTCTGTAGGCATCCCACCCGTGTCACCTGTTCTTTCCACTTGTCCTCTTCTGTTCCAGCTTAATGGACGTGGGCAGGCCTCGGCGACCACTTGGTCCAAAAGGCTCTCACTTCCAGGCACATTTTTTGAGTTCCAACTTGGATACAAATTTCTTTACCCATAGAAATTCACACTGTAAGGGCAAAATGTGGTAGGTGAACAAAAGCACATTAGTGCAAATTAGGTGAACAAAACAGACAGCAGCAGACTAGGGCTGGGTACCAGCCAGCCATGCAGGCTGTGTGCAGATTCCCAGATGGATGTCAGTCAAAAGATTGAGCACTTCCTGTTCCCACCCTTGGGAATAAACCAGGACACCAAGCACTGCCTGATTTCCCTCCACCTAGGTTTGCTGTGAACCTTCAGACCGGCTATAACGACCATGACATTGCCTTCCACTTCAATCCTCGGTTTGAAGAGGGTGGGTATGTGGTCTGCAACACGAGGCAGAGAGGAAACTGGGGGCCGGAGGAGAGGAAGATGCAGATGCCCTTCCAGAGGGGGAGTTCGTTTGAGCTCTGCTTCCAGGTACAGAGCTCGGAGTTCAGGGTGAGTTGAAACTCTCCTCTCGTCCCTTCAGCTGCCTGTCCCCTGTCTCTATCAGGCGCCATGTATGGTCTTAAAATAGTCACGTGAACAACACCTTTGTACAGAGAAGAGGATCATTTCCTTGTAAGGCTGCAGTCCCCTTACACACCTTCACCTGCATTTACAAGTGTACCTGTTGCTTCATTTACTCCAGAAATAAGCACCCGAGAAGTCACCATGGTGCTTTTTGGCCTCCTGGTGTCTTTATAGCCCAAGTTATTTCCATTTCTCTGTTGTACCCCTTCTTCCACTCCAGGTCCCTGGGAACATTTCTTTGCCTGTTACCTTGTTGGTGCCTTTATCCAGATGTAATTAATGACTTGGTTTTGCAGGACGTTGCACATTGCTTTTGTAAGCAGAGCAGTGTCTCTGGGCTTGGGGAGAAGGAGGGGGCGGGGTGAGCCCATCTGTGTCTGTGCTTCTCTTTGTGAACACGAATGTCGCCACGCCCTTGTCATGTAACCTGATGTCACCTCTCCTCTGCTCCCCACCACCATGTGTATGTATATTTCAATATGCATATTTCAGTAATACCCCAGGTGAGCTATGATTAGAAAGACAAGCTTACTGCAATAAACAACCAACCAAAAGAATGAAAAAGCAGTGACTAGAGCCAGACAGAGAGAGTGTTTGGATGCCCTCTGGGTCCCAAGCATGTTCCTGTGACTGGCACATCTCTGAAGGCTGATGCCCAGATCTATAGGGAATAAATGTGAAAACTAGATGCAGGTCTAAACTTCTGGAAGTGGGGGTCCCGGAGGCCCAGGTGTGCGCCCACCTGGCTGGAGTCCCCCTCCCTGGCATGTGCACATCTCTCGGCAGGTGATAGTGAACGGGAACTTCTTCACGCAGTATGCCCACCGTGTGCCTTTCCACCGCATCGATGCCATCTGCATCACGGGTGTCGTGCAGCTCTCCTCCATCAGCTTCCAGGTCAGACTGTCCACCCAGCACTCGTCCCCAGGGGCTGGGTGCGGGGCCCAGTTCCCTGGGCCTGGGCCCTGCTGCGTGAACCCAAAGTGCCAGCCGGTCTCCTTTCCAGGCCCCTGGCTCCCTTCTCCTCCTCCTCGAGTCGCTGTCTCTGTCTGGGACATCCGCTCAGTCTTCTGGACTCAAATGCCACTCGTCTCTGTTTCTCTCTATCCCCACTCTGCTTAGGAGGCCGTGTGGTGGTAGAAAGAACCTAGGCTTGAGAATCAAACTGAATCCAACTCAAACCACCAGCTCTGCCATTCTCACTGGTTGGGGGATCTCAGACAAGTGACTTCACCTCTCCCAGCCCCAGTTTCCTCAGCTGTGGAAGGAGCAGGGTCTGCTGCCCCACGGGTCGCTGTGTCAGCTCAGTGAGGTCACACCCATCGAGGGCACAGAACAGCCTGCTGGGCCACTCCCAGTCTATTTGATCTTCTCTGCGTTTTGAAATTTTTAACATGTTACCAACATCTAAAAGGTCAGGGGGAAGTTTTACAAGATGAACGAGTTCTGGAGTTGGATGGTGGGGATGGTTGCACAACTGTGGAAGTCAACCTAACACCACTGACCCACACGCTTAAAAAGTGGTTAAGATGGTCTGTTCTGTGGGGTGTGCATTCTGCCACAGTGTAGCAGAAAAAAGGTCAGGTAACAGCACACGGAAGTCTGGATTTCGGGTTTTTTGTGGGAAAACTGGGAAGACTGGGGCATGGTGGGCCCACATCCTGTAGGGCCTCAGGCTACTGACTGGAATCTACCGCCACTCTGGTATCTGTGCATGCACCTGAGACGGGAAAGGCACGCAGCGGGCCCTTAACAAATACAGCGTCCTCTTCTTTGGTCTGCATCTTGCATATTCCTTCCCTTCTTAACTCTCTCCCATGGGGGTGGAGGAGAGAGGAGAGAAAAGTAGAGATGGAGAGAGAGATGGAGGTAGAGAGAGATGGAGAGAGAGATGGAGGTGGAGAGGCAGAGAGATGGAGGTGCAGGTGGAGAGAGGAAGTGGAAAGAGAGATGGAGAGAGAGACAGTGATGGAAAGAGAGATGGAGGTGGAGATGGAGAGATGAAGGTAGAGAGAGAGACAGAGGTGGGGAGAGAGATGGAGAGAGATGGAAAGAGAGATGGAGGTGGAGAGAGAGAAAGGCAAAGAGAGAGATGGGGGTGGAGAGAGAGACAGAGATGGAGGTGCAGGTGGAGAGAGGAAGTGGAAAGAGAGATGGAGAGAGAGACAGTGATGGAAAGAGAGATGGAGGTGGAGATGGAGAGATGAAGGTAGAGAGAGAGACAGAGGTGGGGAGAGACATGGAGAGAGATGAAGAGAGATGGAGGGGAGAGAGATCGAGGTAGAGAGAGAGATGGAGGTAAAGAGAGATGGAGAGGAGATGGAGGTGGAGAGAGCGCTGGCCAGCCTGCTGTCACTCCCTGCAGCCCAGCCTTCCCTCTGCGGGTCCTGTGCATCCCTCGCTCCCTCACCTGTCTGGTTCGCTCCTCCCTGCCTGGCCCCAGCTTTCCCACTCTTTCTTGGCTCCATTAACGCCTCTCTTCATGCTATGGCGCCTTTTGTTTTAACAGAACATCCGCGCAGCTCCCAAGCAGCCCGCCTGCTTCAAGGTGCAGTTCTCCCCAGCTGCCTGTTTCCCACCCAAGCCCAGGGGGCGCAAACCAAAAGTGAGTTTAACAGAGGCCTGGGGAGGCTGAGCCATCAGCAAAAAGGACACAGTGTCTGAGACACTGATCTAGTCAGCAGTCCAGCCAGGGTCTCCAGGCCCCGTTATGCCCAAAGGTTCATCCACACCCCCAAGTCCAGAGCTGGGGACCTGGGAGTTGTCCTCAGCTCTTCCTTCCATCATTATCTCTCTGGGGCACCAGCGCCTCTCCTCCCAAAACCACTGGCTTGGTCCAGGCCATCCACCCCCTCACCACCCCACCCATGGCCTGGCTCTCCACCCCCACACACCCACCCACTACCACTGTTTGTTCCCACGCACAAATCCAATTGCATTTCCCCTTGCTTTAAAGTCCTAAAGGCCCCAAGTCCTTCTGGAGAAAGCCCAGATTCCCCAGCAGAATCTGCAGAGTCCTACCCAGGCTTGCCCCAGTCCCCTCCCGGCCTTACCCATGAAGCTCATGCAGCCTCCACTGCTCACCAGGGGCAGGCTCGGGCCACCACGCTTTTGGCACATGCCGCCCTGTGCTGAAAGCTTGCTCTGCCACTCACCCCCAGCCAACCCTGAATGGCCTTTCGAAGCTCTCCTTAAGTGTGGCTCCTGTGGAGCACCGTCCCTGATTCGTGGATCACTGGATGCCCCTGCATCCCTACAGACTCTCGATATCTCTGTGCTATGTCAGTCATCACGTCCTGCTATAATTGTGCTTATGTATGTCTCTCCATCACTCCTCTCCCCTGTTTCCCTACACCCACCAGGCCCTCTGTGGGCTCGGATTGTAGCTGGTTCATTCATGTATCCCAGCATTTTCCACAGCTCCTGGCATGCAGTAGGGACTCAGTTAATGAATGTGGAATAGGTTTGCAAGAGGAACAGTCTGCTGGGTGAAGGCAAGGTCCCGGACAGGAAGGGGAGTGGACCGGCCCTTTCCTCAGCCACTTAAGCAGTGAGGACTGAGGGGAGGGGGGGGTCTCTCTACCCAGCCCTTCCTATGCCCATCACGGTGCAATCAGGGCACCTGCCTCCTGCCGTGTGGACCCAGGAGTGGTAGAGCTCCAGGGAGCCTTTGCAGGGCAGCCCGACTCTGGCCCTGGCCTGGGGAGGATGGGGCGTGATGGATACTATCAGAAGAACTGGGTACCATTTTGGATTTTACCTCTTGTTATCTGGGTGAGCTTGGGCAAGTTGCCTAATTTTTCTGAGAACTGGTTGCTTCACCAGCAAAACAAGAGGTAAGGATGCCTCTCTCATTTGTAAAGCCTTGAAGCCAGAGCCTGGCACACAACAAATCTCCAGCCAGTGTTAGTGTTCACCTTATGGGTGAAATAGGGCCCCGGGAATAATGGTTTTGTCTCAGGGATCTAAAGGAAGCGAAATGGTCTGCATCAGATATGGCCTCCTCTCCTTTTGAGGGCTTTGCCGGTGGCTCAGATGATAAAGAATGTGCCTGCAATGCAGGAGACTCGGGTTCGATCCCTGGGTCGGGAGGATCTCCTGGAGAAGGGAATGGCAACCCACTCCAGTATTCTTGCCTGGAGAAATCCCATGGAAAGGAGAACCCGGCAGGTTACTGTCCATGGGGTCACAAAAAATCAGACACGACTGAGCGACTAACGCTTTCACTTTCCCCTTCTGAAGGAGCCAGTGGGAAAATTCGCCCTCCCCCACTTCCAACCCCTCCCGGACACTGTTGCATAACCACACTGTATCCTGGGGGGATGGGTGAGCATCTGGGCGCCAAGAAGGCTCAGGAAGGCTTGCTAACAGCAGGAAGGAGGCATTTCTTCCCACAGGTCTTGCTGCCATCTTACCCTCACGCGGCACCAATGTTAACCACCGTTTTCGCTTCTCATCCCCCTCAGCCTCCCGGGATCTGGCCAGCCAACTCGGCTCCCATTGTAAGTCTCTCGCATCTCTTTAGAAGCTTTTTGCTTTGTTTCTTCCTGTGGGTTAAAAGAGAGCTTCCCCGGTGACTCAGAAGGTAAAGAATCTGCCTGCAATGCAGGACACCCAGGTTCTGTCCCTGGGCGGCAGGTTAAAAGGAGGAAGCAAGCCAAACACTGGGCTTCTCCCATTGGAAGCTGGGGCCACCAAGGCCAGACCCCTGGACCGTCTGCCTGGCTGTGGTGGTAACAGTGGGAGGGTTTGGGGGGAGTGGGGAGGGGGGCTGGCCCTGATGAATTGGGAAATGGCTCCGAGGGCCACTGGTTTGCTCAGGCCCCTGTCAGTCTGTGGGCAGCCACAGGACGCCAAGACTCCGCTTCCACTTCTTCCTTCTGCAAAGTGAGGCTATGCTGGAGTGATTCCCCTAAGAAAGACAGGCCACACACCACAAATGCATATTTGTTCTCAGAAGAAACCTTTGCCCCTATCTTATGCCCTTAAGAGAAGAAATATCTCTGCCCACCAATTCAGAGGTACCTTCTGGCTGGTTACAAGCTCAAGATGAAACTCTCCCAAGGGGAGAGAGTTAAGTGTTAAGTGCCACCTCTGGGGGCAGGTCGGAGAAGGCAATGGCACCCCACTCCAGTGTTCTTGCCTGGAGAATCCCAGGGACGGGGGAGCCTGATGGGCTGCCGTCTATGGGGTCGCAGAGTCGGACACGACTGAAGCGACTTAGCAGCAGCAGCAGCTGGGGGCAGGTGGTGGTCTTCGCACAGGTGAGAGCTGGTTAAAAACGTGGTTTCTTCCTTCCAGACTCAGACCATCGTCCACAACATACACAGCACCCCTGGACAGATGTTCCCTGTAAGTCTGAACACTCTGGTCAGCTCACAGCCCCATTACGTGCCCCTTTACCAAAGGCTGAATTCTCTATGTCCAGAGTCGGGAAGAAAGCAGTTTAGCAAGGAGGGTGGGGACATTCGGGGCTGAGGTCCTTCGCTCAGGGGGCATGCACACAAAACTCTCCTTAGAGATAGTAGAGGTTCTGGATCAGGCTGGATTTACCCAGCGGCGCAAGAAATTGATCCCCTAGTGGCCACTCCAGTGTTCTTGCCTGGAGAATCCCAGGGACGGAGGAGCCCGGTAGGCTGCCATCTATGGAGCTTTCACAGAGTCGGACACGACTGAAGCGACTTAGCAGCAGCAGCAGCAGCTGATCAAGAACGTAGGCTGCTTCTCCGCCTCCGCCTCCTGCCGGGACAAATTACACAGGAACCTGGAGTCAGCGGGGCTGTCCTTGGAGGGGCTGAGGGGCAGGTGACCATGATGGGATCCAGGAGTACGACAGGAAGTCCCACCAAGGCTGACATGGGGGGGAAGGTGGCTGGGAAAACCCAAGGGCTGAAACCTTTACTACTTCAGTCTCCAATTGGAGCATCCTCTCTAGAACGTGCGGTCTCACAAGAGTTTACGCATGCACTTGCGTGCGCACTCCCACCCTGACATTCTCAATCTCATTCAACAGAATCCCGCCGTGATCCCACCCGTGGTGTATCCCAACTCGGTTTACGTAAGTGGTTTCGTAAGTGGTTTCTCGGGGTGGAGGGGAGGTCTGGTTTGTGCTGTGCAGGGTTGGGGGGAGGGGGAGAGGGCAGCTTTCAAAATTAAAAGCAGTGCCTTAGTAAACTGAAGTTCTGGAAACTTCCAAGTAACTTAGAAGCTCCTTACAAAAGGAGCTTTCACCTTTAAAATCATCCCTTCACCCTGATCATATCATACAGCCTCCCCTTCTCAGCCTAAGCATCCTTTGCGTCCAACCAAAGCGCTTTTCCTGAAGGTAAATGTCCATTAATTTGAGAAATGCTGGCAAGGTTTTCTTTGCCGTTTACTGAGCCAAGTAAAGATACCATGGAATTCTTTCTTGAAGATACTCACAGACACAGCAAACTGTGGGCTGACAGTCCAGATGCATAGAAATTGGCTCAAAGGTCCCCCTCCGGCGGCGGCTGCCCTGGCTGCTGGCTGACCTGCCCCACCCCCTCCCCACAGCCACTGCCTTTCTTCACCTCCATCCCGGGTGGGCTGTACCCCTTCAAGAGCATCCTGGTGTCGGGCACCATTCTGCCCAGCGCTCAGAGGTAAGCCAGGCCTCCCGGGGAGAAGAGACACCCCAAGGTCATTCTGGCCACGCCTCTGCCTCGGGGCAGAGAGTCCATGGGAGTGGCCCGCCTCCCAGGTTCTACATCAACCTGCGCTCAGGGAGTGACATCGCCTTCCACCTGAACCCCCGCTTCAACGAGAATGCGGTGGTCCGCAACACGCAGATCAACGGCTCCTGGGGGTCTGAGGAGCGAAGCCTGCCAAGAGGGATGCCCTTCTTCCGAGGCCAGAGCTTCTCGGTGAGATGTCACCACCTGGAGCTCAAATGGGCTCTCAAGGGGCAAATGGCGGAGCGGGTGGAGGGCATCTCGGGGCATGTTGATCGAGACACGAGTTGACGCCTCTAGCATGAGGCCTGGCCTCAGAAGAAGAGAAAGTGTTCACCAAATGACGGCTATCATCATTTTACTGTTACTGTCCTGCATAAGGCAGGGGGCAGGTACTATCGGCTGTTACAGATAAGGAGACTAATTCACAAGCGTAGGTTACTTGCTAAGGTCACACAGCCAGTCCGTGTGGGATGGGACTTGAGAATGAGGTGTCATTCATTCACTCATTCAACAGTCATTTATCAGCTATTTCATCCAGGCCCACTTTGAGCAGGAAGTCTCCCAGGGGCTGGGGGGACAGTTATGACGCCAGCAGTCTAGGTCTTGACCCCACGGAGTCTACAACCGAGGTGGGAGGAGGAAGAAGGAAACGATAGACAGATCACCGTGGAATAGCAATGGGTACCACCGGAGAGCAAAGCAGGATAAGGAACAAGTGAGCCCCAGGGTCATGCAGCCTTAGGTGGGAGTTGGGAAGGAGCAGGGGAAACGAGCCTGCCTTCCGCTTGAGGACAGGTGGGGTGCAAATGCCGGGGGCCTGTCTGTCCAGGTGTGGATCATGTGTGAAGGCCACTGCTTCAAGGTGGCCGTGGATGGTCAGCACCTGTTTGAATATCACCACCGCCTGAAGAACCTGCCCGCCATCAACAACCTGGAGGTGGGGGGTGACATCCAGCTGACCCACGTGCAGACATAGACCAGCCCTGCCCTATGTTGCTGTCTGGATCTGCTCTCCACCCACATCTTCCCTGCCTCGGCCCCAGCCCCAGTCCTTCCCAGGCCGCCCAGCATCTGGGGGCTTTGCTGGAGAGACCACGACCTTGGCTGGCTCTGCTCCCGGCTGCAGCCAGCGCGGAGGGGAGAGGGCAGCTGGCCAGGACTGGGCAGCACCCGGATCCCACAGAAGACGGGTGGTCCACAGGCAGAAGGCCCTGTCCAGTTCCCGTGGCAGAAATTGGGGATCCTGGCCTTCCCAGGCTCCAGGCCTGCAGCCCCACCTGCTTCGAAACCACATTCCCATCCCCCATTCAAGTTCACCTAGTCCGAGTGCCAGCTGTTACTCCGCGTGGGAAGCGGCGTCCTCGACCCCTCCCCTTTCTCCAACCTTGACCCTCTCCCCGCTCTGTTAAATCCACCCTGCTGACACCCCTCTGGCCCCCCACTAATGGACCAGAACCGTCTCAGCAGGGGGCTGTCCCTTTTCCCAGTGTCCTTCGAATAAAGAAAGAAAGAAAAAGACTTGTTGGTTTATTAAATGAATCTTGAGACGTGTTGTTGTCTTCGGAACTGGGAAGATCCAGGCTGAGGGAAGGGGGAGGAGAGATCACTGGCTCACTTTGATCAGGGGGCTTCCTGACATTGCAGCCTGCTCCCAGCGGGTCCCCCACCGATCCCGCAAGGGTGAGGGAGAAAGCTCAGATGCCCTCTGGACGGGAATCTTTGCTGGAAGCTGGGTGACAGAGGTGAGCCCCGGAAAACCAATGGCTCCATGCTTCTGAAACGGGCTGCACGGCAGGCCGGTTCAGCAGAACCCTGGGTCCCGGGGGAAGGAGGGGCCAGTGAGCTCCAGAGAAGCTGGCTCAGAAGAGAGGCCTGTGTGTGTGGTTCTGCTGTGGGTCCCCCGGCATCGGGGGTCAGTGTATGTGGGGAGTGGGAAAAGACTTGGTGTGGGGGTTCCGCCGGTCACAGAGCCAGTGCCGGGGGACCCGGCTCTGTGTCCCCATGACGCCAGCACATCCTGCTAACTCCCAAGAATCCTGTCCTCGGGAACCAGGGTGGGCTTGGACCAGCAGCACCTGGGGGCTCCTTAGAAACAGAATCCGGGCTCTGCGGCAGACCTCCTCAGTCTGCAATGTAACAAGAGCCCAGGTGGTCCCCTGCTCGCTGAAGTGGCAGAAGCGCTGGTCCAGGGGACTGTCCTTGACCACGTTGTACAGACGCATTGCTAGGACACCATGGTGGCGTGCCCCTTCCCCTCCTCCCTACCTCCCGGCCACCCAACCTGAGCAGGAGTGGGGGAGGGGAGAAGGGGGCCAAGGAGCCAAGAGTCCAAACCCAGGCTGGAAGCCAGATTTAGCCCACCCTGCAGCGAGCTCCTGGCTGAGCTCCTTCCTTGTTCCCACCAGGCTCAGTCCCTGAAGGAGCCTTCCCCGTGGAAGACGTGTGGCCTTCACTCACCATCAAGTCCTTGACACGTAGCCCAGCCTCACCTGCTTTGTCACCCAGGAGCCAAATCATTACTGGCCAAACTGTCATGAAACAGGCAGCCCAGAGCAGAAGGCGGTGACCCCCGAGACAGGGCTGCGGGGCAGGCCTTCACTAAGGGACCAGCAGCTCGCGGCTCAGCTGGCGCCCTCAGGCCAGCCTGTGCATCCTCACCTCCATCATAGGTTTTCAGATGTGCACAAAACTTCATGTGCTGCCCCCAGGCCTGGTGGGCATTCCAGAGAAGCAATGTAGCCAAGCTGGTATGTCCCTTTGTGGGGAATTTTTGTCCAAGCTGAGGCAATCCCACCACCACCCAGCCAACCCTAACTCTGTACAGCTTAAAGCTGCTTTCCTTACAAAACATACACATACATATACAGTGTGGTTAAAATAAAATGTATTTCGTATAAATATATCCATCATGGAATCATACAAGGAAGGCTCAAGAGGCAGACTGGGGTTTGCTTGTTTTAAATACAGAGGCATAAATAACTGTACATGGGCTGTTAAATACAGAGTGGCGTGACAGCGCCTCCTAGTGGTCACTCCAATGGTGCAATCAAGGAAGTTCCATCTTTCTCACCTCCTGGCCAGACACGGCTGCAGATTTAGGCTCCAAGGGACCAGGGAGGCCTGTCTCTCCATCACCCCGGAGCAGGGGCTCAAGAGAGACAAAAGGTTCCACTCTGTCTCCAAGGCTGCTACTTGGTAGCAGGTCAAGTAAAGGGTTTGAGAGGGAAGGAGATGGGGAAATAAAATGAAAAGCTTGGGGATATAATCTTCCTTCAATCTCCCCAGTCCTGTGACCTCAGATAATCAAGAGTGGGTGCCATCATTAAGTTCCATGGCAGCAGCTTTAGCTTCTGTTGGCGCCTGGAGCTCTGGGATCGCTGGGCAGCCCTGCTGCCCCATCCTTTTTCACCTCATAGGGAAATACAGCACCAAAGATGTCTTCATGATAGCGCTTCTGGCTCTTTAAGGGAAAACAGAGACCAAGGTATTAATATCAGCTCTGTTGGTGCAGCCCCCTCTCGCTCAGCAGGTCCAGAGTTCCCTGGTTTCCCCATCACACGGACACTCATGAACTATTTGCCTTCCCAACTGCCGTGCTTAGATTAGATTTGAATCTCACTTAAGACTCTTTAACTCTCATGAGCACCCACTCTGGTGTGGACCACAAAACATCTCCCCAAGCTTTATGACAGCCATTAAACCTGTTCATTGGAAAAGACCCTGATGCCGGGAAAGACAGAAGGCAGGAGGAGAAGGGGATGACGGAGGACAAGATGATTGCATGGCAAGATGATTGCATGGCATCGTTGACTCAATGAACATGAGTTTGAGCAAGCTCCGGGAGACGGTGAAGGACAGAAAAGCCTGGCGTGCTGCAGTCCACCGGGTCGCAAAGAGTCAGACACAACTGAGCGACTAAACAATAACAAAGCCTACCCTGTGCTTGTCCCACAGGGCTCCAGGCACTGTGGACTCTGAGATAAATGTGGTTGGGAAATGCTGTGCACTTTCTCCCAGTCTTCAAGCTCTTTGATGCGCAGCAGCATGTTAGGGACTCTGAGTATCTTGCAGAAAATCAACACGTTTGCCTTAATCCAGCTGAGCAACCAGATCAGGATGGACAGTCAGGCCTTCTAACAGCTCACCAGCTCTGACCTCCCGCCCTCTCTAGGATTCCTTCGAGTTCAGTCTGAGCCTGAGTTCCCTAGTCCCGGCTCCCAGGCCCGTGCCTATGACCTGCACCCCAAGCCCACACACCACCAGCGGCCCTACCTTGAGCTGGAAGAAATAGTCCTCCACCTGTTCCTCATTCAGGCTCAGCGCAGTAGCCATCAGCTGCTTTAAGGTGCGAGCCACATCCCGGGCCATGCGCACGTCTCCGCAGACATAGAGGTGGCCTTGCTCCTCATGGAGCACGCGAAGCACCTCACCCACCAGACGCTGCCGCAGGATATCTTGAACATAGACCTGAAACCAGATGAGATGGTGAGTCCAGGCCCCCACTGCTGAGGGCAAAGGCTGCGGTCAGGCCTCCTGGCCACGGCAAGGTGGGGAGTGGGCACAAGGGGCCGTGGGGCGAGCACCCTCCCAGCCAGGGCCTTGCATGAGGACAATCAAGGTCGAGATGAGGGGGTGCACTGGCGCCCCGCCTGGCCCAGGCCTGAGCTGGGGCTGGAGAGGTGAACACCAGCCACAGCCCTGCCCTTGAGGAGCTGACCTCCAGTGGAGCTCCCAGATTTAGCGCACTTGCTCTGAATTTAGCACACTTCAAAGAGGCATCAATCAAGCCACTTGCCCTGCCCAGGGCTCTGAGGCCCATCTGCTTACACCCCAGAAAAGGGAGCCTCTCAGTGCAGACTGTCCAGGGGACTCTCCTTGTAATTCAGAGCAGGGTTCCCCAGATATTCAGAAGTCCTGGGGTCAATCGGGGACTCCCTGCTCTTGCTTCACACAAGTGATGCCACCAGGCATGGAGATGCCACCAGGCATGGAGTACCAGCCTGGGAGGGGCCCAATGGGACGAGTTCACAAAGGCTGAGCCAAGAGACTGTTCTGACTGCCCAGGCTCTTGGGGCAGAGTGCCCACTGGGGTAGCAGAGTGAGTCAGCAGGCCATTCAGTGTCAAGAGCCAGCGTGAGGAATTCCACCTATGACAAGGTCATGCGGCAGAGCTCTGATGGCAAGGCTAATCAGACCTCAGGTTTTCCCCCTGGTATTTCCTGAGCATGTACCCCAAAAAATAAGAATCTGCCTGCTTTTCCACTCTTCTGATATTCTCTGGAAAAAGTCAACTCAGGGCTTTAGTCTTCTGCATTTGAAAGGGATATTTCAGTTAAACCCCCTCTGATAACTCTCTAGCTTGCCTAACAGGTTTCCCTGGACTCTTACAGCTTGTGAATTGCTTACAGCCCCCCAACCGCAAGAGGCACAAAGCTTAAAAACATCTTAAAAATACAGAGCCTTTTCTAGAGAGTTAAAAATCATATTGGTGATGGGTTTTCACTGTTGACTCAATGATTGCTGCCAGGCCTCCATATTCTTTATCTTTTAGGCACCTGGGAGGATGTTAATCAATATAAACAGGATATGGAAAAAGACTTATAGTAGTTTTGATGTTAGCAACACTAGACTTTCGAGTTAATTATTTTTCTCTTTGTTATATATCACTGCACTCCTCTTGTGTCCTTGCTATGTAAGAATGTAACTTTATTTAGTGTTTTCTGAGAGTGGCACCAGATTTGGGGAAGATCAACACAAATAAGCCTTCTGGTTGACAAACTCTTATCAGAAAAAAGGCTGTAAAATGTTAATTGGCCCTTTGGGCCGGAAGATGATGTAAATTACCTAAGACTTGTGTATACAACTAGGTATGCAGAGAGAAAGGCCTGGTCTTGATAAGAGTCTGGGCTGCTAACGCTGCATAATTTTGTATACCCACTGATCTCTATGTAGAATCAAAAAGGTATAAAAGGCCTTTCTAGACAATAGAGGCAGGGCCAATCATTGGAAGGACTGGTTTCCCCCGTGTCTCCTCTTTACTCTAATTTCAGGCTGAATTCCCATCTAGGGCATGGAGGCTCGCCATGTCTACTTGTCCCGGCTTCTAAGATCCATAACAGAGAGAGCCCAAGGCAGGGCACTCTCTGATATTCAAATGGGCGCCGGTGGCCTAATGTAGATGGTGCAAGTACTTTGTCTGGAACTTTATCAGCTTTCCACATAAACCAAGTTATTCAGCCTCTTTTCTCCACTTAATTTTCCTACTACACTATTCCTTCCTAATCTAATCTTATATTAATAAATAAATAGGTTTTTTCCTCACCTATCCATCTCCCCTTCGAATCACCCTGGATCCACCGGGGCTGGACCCCAGCAATTCAGGGAACAGCAGCCACCCTCCAGCCTTGTGGTGCCTGGACCACCACCCACCCAACAGTTGTACATCCAGAGGGGGGAGCCTCCAGCAGGCTGGGCACTGGGTATGAACCCGTACATGACCCTGACCTAGCCCTGACCATCTCAGGACCTGTCTCTTCTCCTGGAAGAGTGAACATCCTATCAGTAGCTTCATAGCACCTCTCTGGTGACTGCATAATTGCTTCCATTTTATTTTTAAATATTTATTTGGCTGCACTGGGTCTTTGTTTCGGCCTGCAGGATCCTTAGTTGCATGATGCATGATATAGTTCCCTGACCAGGGATCGAACTCAGTCCCCTGCATTGGGAGCATGGAGTCTCAGCCCCCTAGAACACCAGGCAAGTCCCTTGCCTCTATTTTGGAGCTGAGGAGGTGAAGGCTCAAAGAGGTAAGGGGCTTGTGGGGAGCCAGACACCCACCATAGTCTGTTCTGTTAATGCTCCATCCTTTCTACACACGCAGTTGTGGCATTTACCTTGGGCTGGTCAGGCAGGCGGGAATAGGCTGTGTGCACCTCATGCAACACCCCCTTGCGGGCCATCTCCAGCATCTCCTCCCAGTAGAGGTGGTCCTCTTCTGGGCGGCGGCACCCAAAAACCAGGGTCATGCGGCCGCCCTGGAGCCCTGCAAGACCCAGAGCAGGATGCAGTTACCAGGGTGGACAGCAGGGGGCAGGTGGATCATGCTGCTAGGCTGGCTGGGCTGGGCACCCAACTGGAATTCCATTTCACCGCCACATCCTATCTAAAATAGTACTGTCTCTATTTTACAGATGCGGAACCTGAGGCCCAGGGCATTCATATCATTTTTCCACACAGGCTGAGATAAACTTGGGAGAGGGGCCAGGAAATGTCTGTGGGATGGTCACAATTACAGTTTTACTCCTAGGCAGGGTACTGGAATTCCATTTCACCGCCACATCCTATCTAAAATAGTACTGTCTCTATTTTACAGATGCGGAACCTGAGGCCCAGGGCATTCATATCATTTTTCCACACAGGCTGAGATAAACTTGGGAGAGGGGCCAGGAAATGTCTGTGGGATGGTCACAGTTACAGTTTTACTCCTAGGCAGGCGCTGGGCACCACCCCTCCCCACCCCTCCCCATCGCCCTCCAGCTATACCCTTGTGTTCAGCCTCATGGAGCCGCTGCTGCCAGAAACTGCGGAAGGGGGCGATGCCCGTGCCGGGTCCGATGAGGATGCAAGGACGGGAGCGGTCCTCGGGAAGCTGGAAGCCGCTGGCACTGAGGGGACAGAGGAAAGAGGTCCTGTCCTCAGACACTCTGGGTCCAATGCACTCATACAGGACAGGGGCACAGGAACTGGGGTGTGGCAGAGGCAGTAGTGTTGAGGGACGGGGGCTTGCAGTGGAGACAATGAGCTCAAATGTGGTTTCCCAGGTCCAGCAGGCTATTTCACGTCCCCCAGCCAGGTGAACTACATTCACCATCACCTCACCCTGGGGTCCTTTGGGAAAAAGTCTGAGCCTCGTTGTTCTGAGCCCACCACCACTGTCAACCTCTGTCCCTGCTAAGACCTGGCTGTGCTCTATTGCCAGGGGTTAGAATGGAGAGGCCCAGTGTGATGACCCCAGTGCCTTCTTTACAGGCCAAGAGACCCAGAGTGGCATCTAAACCCCAGAAGTCTCCCTTTCAACCCACTATTCCCTGGGGCCAGTGGTCCCACAGTAGACACAGTGGAGGGAGCACCTACCTTCGCACAAAGCAGGGCACTGGGTCCTGGGGCTTCAAGCTGCTGAGCCACGTGCTGCAGACGCCATGGTGCAGGGGACCTTGGCCATCTGCAAGAACAGCACACACTGACCAACGTGGTCCCCGCCACCCACACACGAACGCTTTCAGTGTCTCCTCCCTGAACTGCCCGCTCAGGCACTCAACAGGCTTTAATCAGAGGGCTGCTTTTCCTCCCGGTTCTGAGCTCTACTCTCTATGTGCCAGAGTCGGCAAAAGCTGAAAGGGACTCAGAGCGGGCAAGGCTCTCTCGCTGCAGAAGCTGAGTCTCAGAGATGAGAGGGTGACTTGTATAAGGCCCCTCAGGTAACAGTAGAATCAGGTCACAGCTCAGCTTCCCTAACTCCTACTCCGGTGCTCCTACCAAGAAGTCCTGTTGGTTTCCCTCAGGGTGGAATCCCGCTTTCATAGGATGTGCACCTGCCTCCGCTCCCCGAGGACTGAGCCCTGGCCTCTGCAGATGTTCTTTGAGTGAAAGTCGCTCAGTCACATTTGACTCTTTGCGACCCCATGGACTGTAATTGTAACCTGCAAGGCTCCTTTGTCCATGGAATTCTCCAGGCAAGAATACTGGAGTGGGTAGCCATTGCCTTTTCCAGAGGATCTTTCCAACCCAGGGATGGAACCCAAGTCTCCTGCAAATGTTCTTTAGCAGAGCAAAGAGGGTCTCTGCCTGGTTTTCAGAAATCACGTGGATGTGCTTCTCAGATCACATCTACAAAGAAGTTAGCTCAGTGCCTGTTTCATAGTGATGTCTCCCATACTCCTCCCACTGCTGTTAACAAGGCTGGAAGATGGGTGTTTAATGATGAGGAGATCAAAGCTCAGAGGTGTTGAATGGCTGCCCAGTAAGTAGCAGACTTGGGCTGCTCCACAGCCACTGCCCCAGCCTCACCTCGGGTGCGGTACGTGAGCACGGCCACAGTGAGGTGGATCTCCGTGGGTGTGAGGTCCCTGGAGGAGCTGATGGAGTAATACCGGGGCTTCAGAATAGGGAGCTGGGAGAGCAGGAAGCTGGCAGACACCCGCAGGGACGGGAACTCCTCCAGCACCTCCAGGAATGTGGGGCTGTTGGTGAACTTCCACTTGTTGTAATCTGAGGGCTGAAAGCCAAGGGCAATGTGAGTGTCTATGGGAGCTTGCTCCACACGGAGGGAAGAGGCTGTCACAATTCAGTATTCATTCATTCACTCACTTGTTCATTCCCACAGCAAATATTTCAAAGAATTAGGTGCTGTCCATGGTGCTGAAAACCCTAAGCTGGAGAGGAGTAGCATTTCTCTAATCCGTGTGCTTAGAACCTTACTGTCAACAACTGGAGGGTAGCAGTCACATATTTATCATAACCTAATTTAGGGGAGAGCTTTGGAATCATATCCTGGAGAAGGAAATGGCAACCTACTCCAGTTTTCTTGCCTGGAGAACTCCATGGACAGAGGAGCCTGGCAGGCTACAGTCCATTGGGTCACAAAGAGTAGGACACGACTGAGTGACTAACATCTTGGAATCATACAGACCTGGGTTCAAACCTTGCCTGAAGGCTCTTACTATTTGTGGGATCTTGTCCTATTACTTTACCTTTGTGGAGTGAGGGCAGCATCACCTACCTCGTAGCAATGTTGTGAGAATTAAGTGAGAAAATGTGTGCCAAGTTAGTGTAGTACAGCCATAGGAGATGGCAGTGGAGGTGACTGGAATCAAGATAATTAGAGATAATGGTGACGGTAATAATGATATCCAGTGCCTTTGCAAAGGGCTTGCCTGGCAGCTCAGATGGTAAAGAATCCATCTGCAATGCAGGCTTAGCTGGTAAAGAATCTACCTGCAATGCAGGAGACCTGGGTTCGATCCCTGGGTTGGAAGTGCCTTTGCAAAGACTTGGGCCTAGAAAGTTTCCTGTGAATTAATGCATTCTTTCATTCATTTATTAATTCAACTACTACACATCTGTTACTATGTCCATTCATCCACACCATCTATTCTCCAACACTTCCTGAGTTCCAGGCTTCTTCCAGGTGTGGGGAATACAAGAGAGAATGGTTCTCCTTTTCTAGCTAATTTCTGAGGAAGGGCACTTAGGTTGCATCCTGCAGACATTCAAAAAACTCAGTTCACTCAATGCAACTACGTCCTAGAAATGGAATGGAAGAGGATGCCTGACTTCCCACCAGCCTTTAACAAGTCACACTTTGGGAAGTTGGGGTGGATCCTCTTGAAGCTTAAAAACCAGCTCTAGGCTCAGGCTCCCCCTGACTCTGGGACCCTACCCCAGCCTCACCCACCAGCCCCAACCTTCACCTGGCATAGGGTCTCCAGCCTCTGCCTCTCAGCCTCTTCTGTGGCCAGCTGGGCCAGCTTTCGGAGCAGCAGCTGGGTTGGCGGGGTGGTGATGTCCAGGAAATAAGTGAGAGCCTGGCTGAGTGAGCAAGGTGGCAGTCGCTTGTCCTTGACCCAGTAGCTGCCTGAAGAGGGAAAAAAGGAGACAGGATAGGAAATAGGCCCCGTTTAGGTTTCCCAAAGAGTGATAAGGCATCTGGGACAGACATCCTCCACCCTCCAGCTGCAAGGGAGAGAAGACACTGAAATTCTGGTTCCAGGAGCAGTAAAAGGGCTCACATGACCAATTCAAGTGCAGGAGGATGGTGCTCAGAGATAGGACTGCTAGGAAAGGCTGATCAATAGCCCCCCAAAGGGCGCCCAAGTGGACACAACCCTGCAAAACTAACTATGCACCAGAGTCCAGTCCCTCTCTGGCACGGACTTGAACTTCAGCAGCACACACACAAGTGAACTACAGACTCACAGTGACTAAATTCACCAAAGACTGATGTACACCCTAGAGGTAGATGAGTTGTTCATTTAGAGAAAAGCCTTTTTCTATCCTGTGGTGGCTGCTTCTGTTATAATTATAATAGTAATTATTATGACTATTCTTGCATATCTGCCCCCTGTACTAAGTAATAGGTTTTCTGAGGGCAGACATGAAGTCTCATTCATTTTAGCACAGGTAGATAGCCCAAGTGAGGGCTTCCCTGGTGGCTCAAATAATAAAGAATCCGCCTGTAATGCAGGAGACATGGGCTCGATCCCTGGGTCGGGAAAATCCTCTGGAGGAGGATATGGCAACCCACTCCAGTATTCTTGCCTGGAAAATCCCATGGACAAAGGAGCCTGGTGGGCTACAGTCCATAGGGTCACAAAGAGTCAGACATGACTGAAGTGACTTAGCACACATACACACATAGCCCAGGATATAGATGTTTTGAAGCCTGGTATACAGATGGTATTGGGCTTCCCTGGTAGCTCAGAGGGTAAAGCATCTGCCTGCAATGTGGGAGACCTGGGTTCAACCCCTGGGTCAGGAAGATTCCCTGGAGAAGGGAATGGCAACCCACTCCAGTATTCTTGCCTGGAAAATCCAATGGACGGAGCAGCCTGGTAGGCTACAGTCCACAGGGTCACAAAGAGTCGGACACAACTGAGCGACTTCACTTTCTCTCTTTCTATACAGATGGTGGTGGTGATAGTTTAGTCGCTAAGTTGTGTCCGACTCTTGCAACCTGATGGACTGTAGCCCACTAGGCTCCTCTGTCCATGGGATTTCTCAGGCAAGAAGACTGGAGTGGATTGCCACTTCCTCCTCCAGTGGATCTTCCTGACCCAGGGGTTGAACCTGCGTCTCCTGCATTGCAGGCAGGTTCTTTACTGCTGAGCCACCTGGGAAGCCCCTGGTATATAGATATGAGTGGTTAAAATTTCGATGGAAAAATGAATCAATCAACAGCCAGTTAAGGAAACGAATGAAGGGGAAAAACAGCCCAGCCTCTGGTGTTGGGAAAATAGTTTAAGGAAGAATCCCTTCTTGCTGGAACTATTACAGTCCAGAACATATAGCCCAGAATAAATAGTCCAGAACTATTTGCAAGGCATTTGGGGGCAGGCTTCAGGAGCCCCCTACTCAGTCAGAATGGCAAGACTAGCCGAGTGTTTGCAGCCCAACCCATCAGTGGGACTGGGAGGGTGGTGGGAGGATGCTGAGGTCGCCTTAGCCAAGCTCCCCTGCAGAAGGCTCACCATTCTCACAGAGGGTCTCCAGGCGCACGGGCTGGTGCGGGGCAGGGCCATCCACCACTCGCTCAAGGATGCCTTGAACCAGGGCTGGCTGGTTGCATGGGAAAACTCCGAGGTGCTCTCCCGGCAGGTAGCTTGGAGCTTGGCTGCCCTCACAGGAGAGTTCCACCAGGAGGGTGGTGCGGCTGGAGAAGGAAAAAGAGGCCTCTGATGACGCCACCAGGATTTCCTCCCATGCTCCCCGATGGGTGGGCCAGCTTCCCCAGGAAACATGCCCTCCTTTCATGTTCCTGCCTGGTTCCGTGAACACAGGTTGCCGGCATCCCAGGGCTGGGGTGCTCAAGAGGGCTGGGGGCTGATGGGGACCATGGCTTCTCCGTGGGGAGAGGGTGGGCAGTACCCCTCCCATGCCACCCTCCACGAGAGCTTGGCCACAGACTCTGCCTAAAGAAAGTATGTCACTGGGAGATACGTGGGCATTGGGACAAACCTTTCCTAGTGTCAGCACAAATCTGGCTCTTATTAGAACACAGCCCAGTTTTGCTAATGAATGTAAGGACAGCACAGATAAACCTCTGGAGAATCCACAACACTGGCTGCCCTGGGGGGTAAAGTCCTGCCCTGTCAAAACTTCTGAAAGTTCTTAAGAAAGAGCCAAAGGGTTTGAATTTCTCTTGCCCTCCTTTTTTTTGGTGAAATATTTAAATCACAAAGGACAGGAAGCGAAGCAGCTGCCTGATTCCCAAGCTGGAAAACTGGCTCGTGGTTAATGCAGACCTGATGTGAAGGTGTTGGTGGCCACAGGGGTGAGCAGTTTAGCTGGTCCTACCAATAGCACAGTAGCTAAGGCCAGCGGACACTTTTGTTTTCTTCTTTCAAAGAGTGACTTACTTTGGTCTTTCCTTGATTAAAATAAAATCTGTGGGGACCTCCCTGGTGGTCCAGTGGTAAAGAATACGCCTGCCAACGCAGAGGGCATGGATTCAATCCCTGGTCCAGGAAGATCCTATATGCCTGGAGCATCTAAGCCTGTGTGCTACAACTATCAGAGCCTGTGCACCCTAGAGCCTGTGCTCCACCTGTGCTCCGAAACTAGAGAGGAGCCCCCGCAGACCGCAACTAGAGAAAGCTAGTGCTGCCAAAAGTAAATGAGTAAGTAAAATCTGTGGAATTTCACCCCGGAAGTCCTGTCTTTTGCTCTACCTGGATTTCGGACTCTGCAGATTCTGCTGCGATTTGAGCCTCATGGTGAACACATGCTTGGCGTGCATACTGCCCAGGGCTGTGGAACAGAGAGAGTGAAGTGGCGACGTGGCTCATAAGTGTTGGCGGGGCAGCCTCCACGTGCTGAGTCAACTACCCCCGACATTCCCCTGGGTGTCGCACAGTGACGGTGCTGGGGTTTTCCTTCCCTGCCTGTTTTTTCCCCACTATGTTTCTCAATCACAAATAAAGACTCTTGTTCTGACAGAAGGTGCTTGTGCTGGTGCCAGGTGCTGGGAAATGCAATTTAAATATCCCCGGTATGGGGATTTCTAGAGCATCCCATGGCGTGGGATCCACAGGAGAGCATAGTTGAAGCTGAGGATATCCTAAACCTGCAGAAACCTGCAGGAAGGACCACCGCAGCTGTGGTACAAGACAAGAGGAATCATGGGAGCACAGCATCGATAGGGGCCATCCAGAGTTCCCGGACCGCAGCCTGGAATTGCCTCTGCAAAATGCCCTTCATTAATACCCGGATGCCACTGGAGCTGGAAGCCTGGGCCCACAAGGGCTGGAAGGCTAGCACAGCTTGGCCTTGTGCTAGCAACTTGTCACGCCTCCCTGAACTTCAGTTTCTCTGTCTGTGCTTTCCACTTGGGCTGAGTGTCAGAGGTCACTTAGAGCAGGTGGACAAAGAGCCCAGCACAGTGTCTGCACACGGGAGCACCCTTCTCTTTCCACCACCTTGCCAGGGATTCCTTCTGAATACCCTTCCTCAGAGACCAGACAAGCCCTGGGTCTTACATCCCTACAGACTCTTGGACCCAATGAGAGAGAGAGAGACGCTTGGTAGCCCTAGACTAACTGCCTCCGTTCAGAGGGTCCTAGTGGTCTCCTTGGGCTTCCCAGGTGGCACAGTGGTAAAGAATCCATCCACCAATGCAGGAGACACAAGAGTCCTGGGTTCGATCCCTGGGTCGGGAAGATCCCCCGGAGGAGGGCATGGTAACCCATTCCAGTATTCTTGCCTGGAGAATCCCATGGAAAGAAGGGCTGGGCGGGCTATAGTCCAGGGGGTTGCAAAGAGTCAGACATGACTGAGCAACTAACACACACATGCAGATACACACACACACACACACACACACACACACACAGAGTGTTCTCCTTGACCATAGGCTCAGGACTCAGACACGCCCACCCCGGCAGGAAGGGCAAGCAAGCTCCGCATGGTGCAGGGAAGCAGTACCTTTGTTGAGGTCCAGAGGCTCTGAGTCCTGCACGAGCCTGTAGTGGTGGGGGTCCCAGGTCACACTGGAAGTGTAGAGCTTGGGGATCTCAATGTGGTGCTTGCCACTGACATCGAATGTCTCACAGGCTGCCTGGACGAAGATGGAACGGACCAGTGTTAATAACCATTCCTGTCATCAGCAGCAGCATCACCACCCCTGGGGCTACCACATTCCTTACAACTGAGCTAAGTGCTCTAATTACTAAGGACACTTATCTGGCAGGGCTATCATGAAGACTGTATAAAGCGGCTGGTCCTAGCATGGAGTAGCTGTTGCTGCTATTATGATTATTAATAATGACAGCATCTCCTTTTATCTGCATGCCCACACCATGAGACAGATTTGATTGCTCCCATTTTCCTGATGTGGAATCGTGTGGAGGAGACCTGGGCTTGGGAATCATGCTGGCCCCTCTCCAGCTGGTGCTCATAAGCCCCGCTGCGGGGTGAAAGACTTTGCTTCGATGAGTTTTCTCAGTCAGTGCGGTCAAGCCGCAGGCCCTAAAGACCTACTGAGATAGCCCTGTCTCCAAGTTCTCTGCAGCTGGGACACTGAAACAGGACAAGGATGTCAGGAGGTGACCTGGATAATCAGAGAGGGGAAAGGTCTTAAACCATAGCTCCCCGAGGGCAAGGAAGCATCTTATCCACCTTCTCCCACCTGCGGGACACATATCTCCGTGGAGCTCTTCTGGGGGGTGCTGGGGTACAGCAGTGACCTGAGTCCTCCAACCTGCGACCCTGCCCACGCTGGGACCATGCCTACAGGGCCCAATGGGGTGGTGACTGCCAGGATGCCTGGCACAGGTGTCTGGGGCACAAGCACACCACAGCCTCCCTGCCCATGTGGTGGGGCAGCTCCCAGCTGAGAACCGACCTTGAAGGTTTGCACGGCCCAGCTGCGGAAGGCCTCCTCCTGCCCGCTGAGTTCGTCCCCTTCCCCGGTTGGGGCAAGCTGAGAAGCCCCCAGCTGGGACAACTTCTGGTCGATGTCGTGAGCAAAAGCGCAGAACTGAGGGTACATGCTGGAGCCAAGGCCAAACACGGCGTACCTGCCGGAGGAGGACACGCATGGAGCCTGGGTGAGCCGACCGCCACCTGCCCCAGAGCCAACAAGCCACAGGCCAGCCCCTGGACACGTTCATGTCAGCTGGGCAAGGATCACCAGGGCACGCATCCCCTTCCTGTCTTCCTTGACTGCCGAACCTTGTCATCAACTCGCAAGACCAACCCCACCCTTGGCCTGCAGACCCGAGAAAGGTACTTGGTTTTCCTGCTTTGACCCACGACATCCCTGAGGACAGGCTCTCTTTGGGCCTGGACGTCCCAGAGAAATCCCCCTCTTGTACATCCTCAGCTCCATCATCAGATGGAACCCAGAGTCTGGGAGCAGGGAAGGGCATTACCGGAACTTGTTGGTGAGTTCTTTCAGCATCAAGAGGGACTTCTTCAGTTTCTAGAAAGAGAATCACAGAAGTCTCAGGACATGATTAATGAGAGCACTGCTTTTCCTAGTCATCAGTGGCTCATGTGAAAACTGGCCAGATCTGGCAGGACAAAGTCCAAGATCCTCAAGTGGAAGTTGGTTTATGTGGACCACCTGGCTGGGACTCGGGGACAATTGCAGCCTCAGCAACTCATGGGGGCCTGACCTTTGAAGGGGGACCCAGGAGAGCCCAGCCCTGGCCGGGCAGGGGGTGCTGTCTAACAGCAGGGTATCTCTAGAGGGTCTCCTGATGGCACCCGAGCCTTTCTTCTTGTCAGATTGACGATTGGTCCCATATTCTCCGAAATAACCCTGATTTCCCAGAAACTCAAGATAACTTCCCAGGTGGCGCAGTGGTAAAGAACCTGCCTGCAATGCGGGAGATCTGGGTTTGACCCCTGGGCCAGGAAGGGAATGGTCACCCACTCCAGTATTCCTGCCTGGAGAATCCCATGGACAAGGAGCCAGGCAGGCTATAGTCCATCGGGGTCGCAAACACTCAGACATGACTGAGCAACTAACATTTTCACTTTGTTTTTTTCCAAGATAACTTCAGATGGAAAATAGTATCAAATCACATGGTAGGAAAATATTCTTTTTTCTACAATTTTAAAATAGTTACTCCTGTTTCAATTATTTTATTTTCTTGTCCTGAACACTAGGGAAAAGTCTCAGATCACTGCCAATGGAGACTTAACACTTCTCTAATACTTGCTGATTACTCTTTTTGAAGAACAAAGCAAGCCACGATTCGGCAACAGTATCTGGCTAAAATTCAATAACTGTTTGACTTTCATTGGATTTACGTGGGACCACTCTTTGCTGGCTTTCTATTTGTGAGACTGATATAAAGTTTCCTCTAAAAATGAATTTTTGAACTTAAAAAGGCAGGTCAATTTACTGAAATATATTAAGCACATCATAGGCTTGGCAGCTCGAGTATACACCAGTAATTACCAAAGAGGAAGGCTGATGGCTAACGTTAGGGCAACCCAGAGTGATCGGAGCTCTTACTCCCAAATGCCCTCTTAGGACATGCTCAGTCCCCATGCCCTTTCCTTGGTCCTTTCGGGCCCTTACCAGCCCCCAGACCCCTTGGCCCTGGGCCACCCACCTCTCCGTTGCCAGGGGAGTCTCCGTTGCCAAAAGTGCTGGTCACCACCAGCAGCAGCTGTTCCTCCTCCAGATGGTTCAGCCGGTACTGATCCATGCAGAGGACCTGCAGAGCATCCAGGGTGGATGTCAGCCCTTGCTTCCCAGGCTGACTCCCTCCACGCCCTCCCCAGGCATCCGGCGCTTGGGTCCCTGTCATCAGCTCTGTCCCCTGGTGCCTGCCATAGAGGAGGTAAGTACTTAACAAGTCCCTGCCAACCTAACCTATTTGCACACAGCATCCTCAGTTCTTTGATTCTCCCACGGCTAGCACATCAGCCAGCCCTGGGGGGTCTGCCTCCAAAACACTTCATGTCCCACATCACGTCTTACCACTTCCACCGCTATTTCCGATTCTGAGAATGCGGACATATTTTTCACAAAAACAGGATGAGTGGGTTACAAAATTGCTCAACTCCTTTGGCATCTTGGGAACACAAATGCTTTGCCTGAAGCTAATCTCAGGTGAAATACGTCAGGGCCTTAGGTTTCTACCCAGACCAGCCTGACCTGGGATGCCTTCAGTGACTTCCGTCACGGAGGCTCAGATCCAACACTGCTAGAGGGAATGAGTCACCCTTCGGGGTTTCATTTTATTTCTCTGCATCTGGTCCATTCTCTGCGTCCTTCGCCTTTAGCTCCACACCCTGTCTAGGAGGTGCTCTGCAAATGTGAATACAATTCCTCTGGGACAGCTCGTGTATCTGGAGACTTGTCATCATTAGGAACATGTTTCTCAAATTGTGTTTCCTGGAACACTATGAAAAGCTTATCTACTGGGTAAGTTGGGAATCCCAGGACACATATGTTTCCTTCTATCACAGAGTTGCAAAGTATGTCCTGAGGCTCAGGGCTATCTAGGAGCAGAGCAATCACTGTAACTCGTCTCATGCTTCCCCACACACAGGCCGAGGCAGCTACCTTGGGGTTGAAGGCACAGCTGAACAAAGCCCCAAGGTCCTGGGCCAGCGTTTCCGATCTCCCCGTCTCTGTTGCAAAGAGGATCGTGGCTCTGACCCGGGATGCCATGGCCTTATGCATCAGCACCGAGGCGAAGAACACGGCTCTGTGGGGACAGACAGAGCAGGTGCCAAGTCAGCCTTCCAAAAAGGAAGACGGGGGCCCTGCGCTTAAAGCAGGGCAGGTTGAGGGAAAAGAATCCAGGTTTCTTACCAGCTATGGACCTTGTCTCACCCCCCTCCCCTGCTCAACCTGCCACTCAGGTCCTTTAGGAAAATAGAGGAGAGAGAACTCCGGGGCAGAGGTAGCAGGTGACCCACGGAATTGGGGTCTGGTGCGCCTACGGTAAAGAACCCATCTGCCAATGCAGGAGACATAATGAGATGCAAGTTCGATCCCTGGATCAGGAAGATCCCCTGGAGGAGGGCATGACAATCCACTCCAGTATTCCCGCCTGGAGAATTCCACGGACAGAGGAGCCTGGCAGGCTACAGTTCATAGGGTCGCAAAGCGTCAGACGCAACTGAAGTGACTTATCAGGCACGCACGTCTGGGAATCAAACCCTTTCTCTCTCTTTTTTAAAATAGTTATAATATGCTTTTTAAAAAAGATTTTTAAAGTCTTTATTGGATTCGTTACAATGCTGCTTCTGCTTTATGCTTTAGTGTTTGGGCCATGAGGCACGTGGGATCTTAGGACCCCAGCAGGGATCAAACCTCTGCACCCCGCAGTGGAAGCGTTGAGTCCTAACCACTGGACTGCCAGAGAAGGTCCTCCAAATCCTTTCTCTTTGTTGCCTGTCCTTCAAGGCCTAGGAGGAAGGGCTGCCATTCAGATGTCAACATCGACCGTTCCCACTTACTTGACCAAGACTTTTAATCGAATCTGTCTTCTCTGGGGCCTCCGCCTCTTGTCCTGCCAGACGTGGGTTTTCCAGGCCTCCACCTTCAGAAAAGAGGGGAGTTATGTGGGCAAGACAGGCCCTGGCTTGGCTCCGGCTTGGAGAGACAGAGGGCCCTTTGTGCCCCTCGTAAGTTGGGGGTGGCGGGGTGGGGAGGCAAGCAGGCCCTGTCCCCACCCCCTCACTGAAAGCCACACAGGCAAGGACTGCGTCTGTCTGTCTCCCTCAAACTTGAAGCTCCTGTCTGGCACAGATCAGCTGATTTTCATTCCACTGTCCCCCTGGAAGGAGGGGCCACGTGTCTCTTTCCTTTTGATGTCTTATCACTAGGAAGCCTATACAGACTGTATATCATGCACAATCTGACCTGGGATGCTGCTGAGAGTTGAAGGAGGTGCTGTGACAACAGGCTCACAGTGTCCTGGGCAGTCAGCACCCTCCTTCTCACCTTTAGAGCAAGGAAGCTCCTCCCTAAATCTAACCAAGGTCCTTTTGGATAAAAAGGAAAAAAAGAGCCTGTTTCACTGGGTGGCAGTTCCTGAGTGCACTCTGGGTAGGGCACTGGGCTGAGCTGTCTGTGCATCAGCTCACAGGATTCTTGACCACCTCTGCCATCATGGAGCTGATACCCATCTTTTCAGAGATGAGAAAATCAGGGCTTAGATGGGTGCAATGACCCACCCGAGGTCACACAGCTAGGAGGTGGGAGAATCACCCCAGATGTATGTGACTGGGAGCCAGGCTCCTGACCACGGTGCTCGGTGACTGTCCACACCCCTCCCAGGCAGGCGGGCACAATGGGCGTGCAGCGCACTGGGCTGCTAGAGGTACAATGAGAGGTGTTTCCTCCAGTCTCACCTCTGTGGAAATGGACAAAAGCATCCTTGAGTGAAGCCCAGAAAGCATTAAATATATGCCTATGTCCCTGATTCTTCCCTATATGTCCTGCACTAGTGAGCATACACATGCACACGCAAACACACACACACACACACACAGGCGTGTGCAGACACACACAGTCTGTCTCCACCCCTGAGTTCCCAAGAGGGAGTAGAGGAAGCCCCCTCTTTTACCTGGTAGTAGTAGAAAGGGGACAGGACGTAATTTAACATCTCCTGGTGGAACACGGGGGTGATGCTTCCAGAAATCGGAGGGACCAGCCAAATCCAGTCAGCTGGGCAGCCCCCTCGGGAGCGGTACTCATTCTGCATGTACTTCATGAAGGACTCTGCGGCGGAGTGGTGGTCCATGATGGTCACATTCTGCTTCTAAATCGGAAGGAGGCAAGAAGGCGAGTTGATGAGAGGAGGAAGGAGAGTGGCCGGTGAGCTGCAGGGCTCCCCGATGGACCATGGGAGGGCCTGGCAATCTGTAAAAAGGGAGTGCAATCCCCTGGACCCATTCTCACTGATGAAAATAAATACCCAAATGCAAGGTACAGCCAGAGCCTCTGAGGAGCCCAAGCAGGCACAATAGCGTGATCAGCCTCAGACCACAGGCTGCCGCCCTCGGCCCTCTGGGTCGGTGTCCAGCTTCTCAGGCCGTGCTCACACTCTCCCCAAACTCCCAGCAAATGGCTCTCTGGATGCTGTTGAATCAAACCACAGTGCCTTTTTTGTCACTTGTTGGCAGAGAGTTCCAGGAATCACCTCCCAAAGGAGTGGCTGTCTCAGCTAAGAAGGAACTAGATATCTCTGAAGAGGGCTGAAGCCCTGTGGGAACTACAGCGTATTGAAGACAAAGTACCACCATGTCCCATGTCTTAAAATTAGAATCCAAGGGGCCTGAGCCTTTTTGGAATGATTCAGTAAGAGCAGCCACATTGTCTGGCGCAACTCATGCAGTCAAGAGTCGTTTGTTTCATGGAGTAGTTCAAACCTTGGGCTCTCAATAGCTCTGTGACCTTGAGCTATTAGTTCCTTAACCTCAGTTTCCCCATCTGTAAAATGGGGTTGGTAACAGTTGGTACATCATCATGTTGTTGAAAGGATGCAATAAATAAGGGACGTTCCTGGGGGTCCAATTGCTAAGAATCTGCCTGCAAGAGGGAACATGGGTTCAGTCTCTAGTCTGGGAAGTAAGATCCCACCTGCCATGGGGCAGCTAAGCCCATGCACCACAACTCCTGAGCCCATGTGCCCTAGAGCCCGTGCTCTGAAACAAGAGATGGCACTACAATGAGAAGCCCATGCACAGCGAGCAGAGAGCAGCCTCTACTGGCTGCAACCAGATGAAAGCCCGTGCACAACAACGAAGACCCACCACAGCCAAAACCAATTTTTAAAAATCTTAAAATAGTCGACAAGTAAAGCATAAAACAGGCTCAGTAAATGTGAGCTGCTATTATTATTTCTATCTACCAGGAACTGCATATAGAGGTGGAAGACGGAGTCCCGTTTCTGCCTTACATCATGTTCTAACCGCGGGGAGGCAGAAGGACCTCAGCCGTTTCACATGGTCAGACAGAAGCTACGACGGAGGTCAGAGAAGGTGCTGACAAGGGGCTGAGGGAGGGCTACGCTCAGACAGGGTCCCGGAGGAGAGATGGGGGACTTTAGAGACAGCTTCTAAGAGGAGGTGAGTTTTGAGAGACGGGTACAAGTAAGACAGCCGACGGGCATTGCTTGAGACCAGGTCAGGAGACAGGAGAGGAGCCCACTGGTGGAGGGACGAGTAGGACCAGCCACACCTTGTAAACTTAAATACACAGCAACTGGGGACTTCCCTGTGGCTCAGATGGTAAAGGATCTGCCTGCAGTGCAGGAGACCCAGGTTTGATCCCTGGGTCGGGAAGATCCCCTGGAGAAGGGCATGGCAACCCACTCCAGTATTCTTGCCTGGAGAATCCCATGGACAGAGGAGCCTGGTGGACTACATACAGTTCACGGGGTGGTAAAGAGTCAGACACGACTGAGCGACTAACACTTCACTTTTCACACAGCAGCTGCTGGATGCCAGACCAGTTTTAGGCTCCGGAGCTGATGGGGATAGTGGTGAGAATGGTTGCAACAGTAATAAATAATAATAACAACAAAACTGATGCTGGACTTCCCTGGGTGGTCCAGTGGCTAAAACTCTGAGCTCTCAATGTGGGAGGCAGCGGGGACTAGGTTTGATCCCTAGTTGAGGAGCTATTAATATTTAACAGATTCTACATGCTGCAACTAAAAGATTCCTCAAGCCGCAACGTAAAAGGGTCCTGCATGCTGCGACGGAGACTGAAGATCCGTGTGCAGCAACTAAGACCAGGTATAGCCAAATACATAAATAAAACGAAAAAAAAAAAAAAAAAGAATGCTTTTTGAGTGTTCACTGTGGGTCAGGGAGTGCAGCTAAACAATTTGCATCGGTTTTCATTTCATTCTTACTGTAACCTAGTGAGGGAGGTACCATTATTATCTCTGTTTTACAGATGAGGAAATGAGCCCAAGTCTTTTGAAGCTGACCCCGAAGGAGGGTCACGGGGAAGTCCTGCCTGGAGACTCTCAAGCAGTGGAAGGACGTGGTCAGCAGTGGTCAGGAGACTGCTGAGGGTCAGCAGATTTTCCGGGACGTATCCACATCCTGCCAATGTCAGAGCTGATCCCGGGGTCAGGATGTGTGGTCCACAGCCTTGGGCTTTCCCAAGCTGGGCCAGCCGCAGGGGGCTCTTCCTGTCTTGTCTCAGAGCTTCCCCATGCCCCCTACTCCCCACAATCAGGCGCGAGCTTGACCTGTCTATAGGATGACCAGCCCTAGGGAACTGTGCGTGATCCTGTGCATTTACTGGGTATTTAAAGTCAGCTCCCACTACTTTCCACAAGGTCAGGGTTGCTGTCTGTTTTGTTCACTGCTCATATTCTTGGCCTGGCCTAGTGTCTGACACATGAAAAATGTACAATAAAACTTTGCTGAATGAATGAATGACTCTCAGCCCAGTAGCTGGGCTTCCAGGACACCTGCCAGCTTTGTGGAGATAGATGATCCCAGCTTCTAAAGCAATAATAGCTTCACATGTCCCGTGGCTCCTTCCCACAAGGGGAGTGTTTATATGAGAGAGAGCAGCAGATGGGCCAGAGGGCTCAGTCCCACACAGAAACCAGCCTGCTGTGTGTGGTGGACGCTGCTGCCCAGATAGGGAAGCAAGAGTAACCACTGCTCGTGTGGACAGGGGCTCTGGTTCTTCCATCCAGTGAATACATTTTTAACATCTCCACGTGCCAGACACTCTTCTAGGCTCCAGGGGTAGAGCAGTGAACAAGAGAGACAAGGTCCCTGCCACATGGAGCTTACATTCTAATGGGGCAAACAAAGAAAGAAGAAGATGGACTTCTCTGGTGGTCCAGTGGTTAAGAATCCACCTGCCAATGCAGGAGACATGAGTTCAGTCCTTGATCCGGGAAGATCCCTCATGCCACGGCGCAACTAAGCCCGCACACCACAGCTACTGAGCCCATGTGCTGCAAGTACTGAAGCCCACATGCTCAAGAGCCCACGCTCCACGATAAGAGAAGCCGCTGCGATGAGAAACTCGCGCACCACAGCTAGAGAGCAGCCTCCGCTCGCAGCAACTAGGGAAACCCGTGCACAGCAACGAAGACCCAGCGCAGCCAAAAATAAGCACAGAAAGGAAAACAGAAAGGAAGAGATGGACTATGTCAGGATCTAATGAGGATTGTGAAGGAAAAGAAAGGGTTAAAGGAATGAGACAGGATGAAGGTGGGGTGAGCGTGCCATTTTTATGGTGTCAGAGAGGGCTGTTCTGAAGAGGTGATAACTGAGACCTGGCTGAAGGGAAGGAGCTGGTCATAGGATGATTTGTGGCAAGAGTTTTAGGCAGAGGGAAAAGCAAGTGCAAAGGCCCTACAGTGGGGACCATCTTGGTGAGTATGAATAAAAACCAGAATTCCAGTGTGACTGGCAGAGCTGTGGAGGATAAAAGCCTGACTGGAGGAGGTGGGAGGTGAGAATGTATTATCAGGTCTTTCAATGTTTTGGGGGCTTCCCTGGTGGCTCAGATGGTAAAGAATCCAACTGCAATGCAGGAGACCTGGGTTCCATCCCTGGGGTGGGAAGATCCCCTGGAGGAGGGCATGGCAACCCACTCCAGTATTCTTGCCTGGGAAATCCCATGGACAGAGGAGCCTGGCGGGCTACAATCCATGGGTCACAAAGAGTCAGACACGACTGAAGCAACTTAGCACATCAATGGTTTTGCTGTAAATGGAAGTAGAAAAACAAGGTAGTAGCTGCTTAGGGGGAGTATCTGGCTGGCTAGTCATTTATCTCTTTGAGATGGGAATCGTTACACCTTACTGGTCATCAGTGGAAATGATCCAGTGGATAAGGAGACAGCTGCTATGAGAGGGGGAGGATTTGCAGGAATAAAAGTCCTTGAAAATTGGGAGAGGACAGGATTCAGTGTTCAAACGCCAGGATTGACCAGTCTTGAGAGGTAAGGAGTTGCCTGTTGCTAGAAGCATTCAAGTTTACACTAGAAGACCTGAGAGGGCTTGTCTCTATTCCCCAGCACCTGACATAAACTGGGTATTCAACACTGTTGGATGCACGAATAAATGAGCAAAGCTGTAAGGGGAAAATCAAGAATGACATGAGCGGCTGCACCAGATAACCTTCTAACCAGAGCACCTTCAGACCCACAGACAGCACACATGCCTGGAAACTGTGGAGCACAGCGACGTTGATCTCAACGACAGCCCGGTCCTTCCAGAGTGAGGCCAGCTTGTGCGTTTCCAGGCCCATCCTTCTGCCCACTTCCTGTAGAGGCAGAGAAATGGGGGTGAGTCGGTCCCTGGGGCCCACCCGCAGGCCCACACCTCCAGCCGGCCCAGCTGGATGGTCCTCATTACCTCCAGGATGTTGTATCGCTGGACGTCGCAGAAGTCCCGGACTCCAACCTCCGTGCCCATGTACCACCCGTTGAAGGGGCACCCTGGGAACTCGAGGCCGCCCACCTCAAGCAGCATGTTGGCCACGGCTGGCAGGGCGTACCACTTGAGCTCCAGCTCCCGGAACCATTCGTACCTGGTAGGGAGGCAGGCGGAGAAGGCAATGGCATCCCACTCCAGTACTCTTGCCTAGAAACTCCCATGGACAGAGGAGCCTGGTAGGCTGCAGTCCATGGGGTCGCTGAGTCAGACACAACTGAGTGACTTCACTTTCACTTTTCACTTTCGTGCATTGGAGAAGGAAATGGCAACCCACTCTAGTGTTCTTGCCTGGAGAATCCCAGGGATGGCGGAGCCCAATGGGCTGCCATCTGTGGGGTCGCACAGAGTCGGACATGACTGAAGCGACTTAGCAGCAGCAGCAGCAGGGAGGCATGGCTGGTGGCAATGGAGCCTTCACTTCGGCCCACAGTCACACCCTAAGAAAAGCTTCAGAAAAAGAGTCAACCAAGAAAACTCCTTTTCAAGTGCTGATCTCTAAGTTTATCCCACCTGGAGAGGTGAATTGGACATAACATGTGGCTAATTACGCATTCATTCATGAGATTATTCAAGCAAACGTATTAAGCATCAAGTAAGTAGCAGGCTCTGGGCTGAATGCTGAGGACTCAACAGAACATAGCAATTAAGGATCCCAGTGTCAGAAAGCCTAGGTTCAAGTTCTGCCTGACTGATTACCAGCTGTGTGACCTTCAGATATTATTCAGCCTCTCTGAGCCTCAGCATCCCTACCAGCAAAGCAGAGATAAATCATGGGATTACTGTGAAGATAATAGTACCCTTTACTTGTATATTCATTCACTCCAGAAATACTTGTAACTGAGTACCTACTATGAGCCAGACATCTTGCTAGGTGTTGGGGATATATTGCTGAACAAGAAAGACAAGATCCCTAATTCTCAAAGACCTTACAGACTATAAATAGGTAAACAAATAAATAAGAAAATAAAGACAAGGTGATGGGGCTGCCCTTGCGGTCCACTGGTTAAGAATCTGTTTTGCAATGTAGGAGACTCAAGTTGGATCCCTGGTCGGGGAACTAAGATAACTATGATCTCATGTGCTGAGAAGCTGCTAAGCCCAAGGGCCACAACCAGAGAGAGTCTGTTGTGCTTCCCAAGTGATGCTAATGGCAAGGAACCTGTCTGCCAATGCATGAGACTCAAGAGATGCGGGTTCGGTCCTTGGGTTGGGAAGACCCCTGAAGGAGGAAATGGCAACCCACTCCAGTATTCCTGCCTGGAGAATCCCAGGGACTGGCAGGCTCCCATCCATAGGATCACAAAGAGTTAGACATGACTGAAGCAACTTAGCACGCACACAGAGTCTGTATACCACAACTAAGACCTGATGCATGCAAATAAATCAATATATATATATTTTTTAAAGCACAAAGTGATATGTTAGATGAAGGGTAAGGATTCCTACTCTAGATTGGGTGTTCAGAAGAGGCTTCTCAGAACAGGTAATGGAAATAACTCGTTAATAAGAAATGAACTCTGCAAAATTCTGAAGAAAGGGCCTGTCATGCAGAGGGAACAGCAAGTGCAAAGGCCCTGAGGTAGGACTAAGTTCAGTATATTCAGAGGATAAAAATAATAGCCCAGCCTAACGCACGCTACATAGTATAAATGTATGGAGGTATCTTTGTAATTTTTAAATTATGAGGTATTTTTGTAATTCAGCCCCACAGCAGGGGCTGAACCCGATGAGCTCTTGAAATACTGTCACCCTATTCTGTCACCACAGTCAGGAGATGAATGGCTAAGAGAGTTGGCAGGAAGGTCAAAGAGGCCTGGGCTGCCCAGTGTGAGAATCTCAGGGCCTTTCAAGGCTCCCCCTCCCAGGGTCACCGCTTCCCAAGCTCCCAGGGCCCATTCTACCTAAGCCATTGCTTTCCTGTCCCCTTCAGCATTTCCTCATAAGTCTAAGGCCCGACAAATCTGCTGTACAAGGGTGATGTGGTGGACTTGGAAAGCCAGCCCTGCTGGGCATCAAGCTGCTGCTGGCTGGGCTTTGGGGGAGGAGCAGAGAGGGTCCTGAGGACTGTGATCTCTCTTCAGAAAGGAGGGGGCATGCATGTAAACTCACACTCCCAGCACCCACAGCCTGCTTACCTGGGATGTTCCATGGGCACCTCGAGCACAAGGTCAGGGGGGATTTCGAAGAGCTCTGGGTCGCGGCCGTCAGCCTGCAGAACTAGAGGCAACACGTCGAAGCGGGTATACTTGGGCTTCCAGCCCAGGTCGATGCACAGCTGGGGGCAAGACAGGCCCAGTGAGCCTAGAGATCCAGGTCCCTGGGCTGCTCTGGGCTCCGCTCTCACCCACCAAAGCTGGGTCTGGTACCTGTGTGAACTCCACGTTGGCGGGGTCCCCTCTGATGCTGCCATCCGGCATCTGGTAGCCGGCATAGCGGATGAGCTGGGCATTCCAGACCCGGAAGTCGTGCTTCCCATCGCTCCTCTGGGGGAACACGGTGATGGCCGACCTTTCCCAAGATGAGGATGGTACTGTTTGCCACCCGGCTTCGGTGGGGGCTTCCAGCCTCCACCCCGCTAACAGGTCCCCTTCCCCCTCCCCAGCGCTCTGCAGCCAAGCTAACTGAACCAAACCCCTGCAGCCCTGAGACACGCCAAGCTCTCGCCAGCCTCTGTGTAGCCTGTCCACTTCCTGACATATCTGCTCCTTCCTTCCCCCCGCCCCACCCCTCGCCCCAGCTCCTACCCTTCCTTGCAGACCAGCGCAGGGACCGCCCCTCCAGGGAGCCCTTCCCACCCTTCAGGCTGTCCCGGCCCTTTCTGCAGATGGACCGCATCTCTCTTTTTGGCACTGAGTTAGCTGGGTGCCTTTCTAGTGCAAGGTGTAGATTCGCAGCGGGCTGGAGCCTCGTCTTAGGGTCCTGCTCACTTCCCACCCCCAAGCCTAGTCCTGTGTCGGGTCCCCATCAGGCAGACACTGAGTGTTTGCTGAACAGAAAAATAAATGAATGACCGAGTGAGTTGGCCTTGACCTCCTTGGTTGGGGGAGGGAGATGGTAAGGGAGATGGTTTGGGGTGGGTACGGATGAGCAGCAAGTCCCTCACCTCCAAGGGAAACACCATACTGGACCCATCAGCTGCAAAACCCACTTCTCATCCCCTCTAAAAAGTGGGGACCCTAACCTTGAAGAGTGAAGTTACCTCTTAAAGATCCCCCCTGTCTCCTCCAAATGGCTCCAAATCAGAAAGAAACCAAGGAAACGGGCCACTGATGAGGCACTAGGCTCACGGAGGCGGGCTCCCTGTGAAGACTCCCTGAAGAAGCCAAGGTCTTTCTACTTTCTTCCTCTCTGGCCTCTCTGGGAGCTTAAACCCACCTGCATCTCTCGGCTAAGCCTCGGGGGGCTGTGCGGGTAGCCTCAGGACAGGCACACACACCTGATGTTGCCATTGTTGGTGGCGTAACGCACGTGTCTGCAGATGTGTTCGAACATTTCCTGGGCCGTGGAACAGCTCCGGGCGTCAAAGACCTGCGCACAGACCACCCAGACCATGCCCGTCAAGGACCCGGAGGACAGAGGCCTCGGCGGGGCTGATCAGAAGCTGAGTCAGGAGGGACTGAAGGAGCAGCCCAAATCCCCACCGCCTGAACATCCTGAGAGGCGTGCACTCGCCCCCCGCCCCTTCCTCCTTCTTCTGCTTTCCTGGGGAGCCCAGGCGCTCCCCTACTTGGAAGACCCTATCTAAACCTAACCCTCAAGAAAACTGGATCCTCAAGCACCATGATTTCCACAGCCCAGTTGCTTTAAACACTTCCCTACAGCCAGAGCCCGAGCTGTTGGCATTTCTCATCTATTTCTCTGTCCAAGTATTTTCACTACTGTTGTTGTTTAGTCGCTAAGTTGCGTCCGACTCTTCTGTGACCCCATGGACTGTAGCCTGCCAGGATCCTCTGTCCATGGGATTTCCCAGGCAAGAATATTGGAGTGGGTTGCCATTTCCTCCTCCAAGGGATCCTCCTGACCCAGGGATCAAACCTGCATCTCCTGCATTGGCAGGCGGATTCTTTACCACTGAGCTACCCAGGAAGCCCACAGTTACCCAGCAATGAATGTAAAGATGACCTAGGAGGCGAGGATAAAGAAAATGTTTTCTAAAAGACAAGAATTCAATCAAGGTGAAGAACCGGGTCCACAACAATAATACTAGCAAGGCCGTTTGGTTTCATGCTGGCATTTAGTCTCTCGGATTCAACACAAGGGAGAAAGATGGGCTAGAAATCCTGGTGCAGAGGTTGGAGTCTAGACTCTGGGGGGTGGGTGTCTGTGAGCCCCCATCTCAAGTGCAGGAGAGAGAGAAGATGAGGACCCTGCACGCAGCTCAGGGCCCACCTGCCCACCCCCCAGCTTCCTCTCCCGCTCCTCCCTCCTCCATCTAAGGGCATTGACCTGCAGGTTGGACCACTGGATCCTCCCGATGCAGCGGGGGGCGTTGCGCCAGGCCTGCTTGGTGGCAAAGATGAGCTCATCTCCCGTCAGCTGGTAGGTTCCTGTTGTTTCTATCTCCTTTGTTACCGCTTCCACTCTGGCCAGATGTTCCTCTATTTTTGCCCTGCGGGACAGGAAGACATCAGGAAGATCAACAATGAGATGGTTTTAAATGGAGACTGATTCAATCCACAGAAGCAGGAACTGAACGAGGACACCGGGAGGGCAAGATGTCGCTCAGGGAGACCGTCCCCTCCAGGGCAGCTTCATAGGCGTTCATCCAGGGCGCCAAGCTCAGCAGGGCCCCGCTGGGCTTAACGCCCTGCTCTGACTGTCTTGAGTTCTTAATCATTCATGAACAGGAAGCCACCCTTTTATTTTCACACTGGGTCTTGCAAGTTACATAGCTGGTCCTGATCCCACCGGCACCCTTATTGTTTTCAGGCACCTTTTCTCTAGTCATACTCATCTCAGCGAGGAGTGCAATGCTTTTCAATGGTCTTGCAAGACCCAGACCAGCATCCATCAGGCTGCAGCCACATCCTGCCTCTTGGCCAGGGGAGCACCGATCACCTTCTCTTGGTTAAGAGATGAGTCAGTTCCTCCCCAGCAGCTCCCCTGCACTGAAAAGTCACCAATGAGCCAAGTTCTGGGCAACGCCATCCATAGTCAGGGTCCCATCGGGTCTGTGACGGAGGCGTTTTTGTGTCCTTGTTATAGTTGATGTATCTGGTAGGTTAAGTACTGGCCTGGAAACAGAAGTGTGATAAAAAGCAAGCCCAAGATTCAGACTCGGGTTGCCCTGATGCCAAGCCCAGGCTCTTAACCTTCTACCTTCCACCCTAGGGGGTGATTCGCAAGCCCAGAGATGTGGAGGGCCTGCCCACATTTCCCTGGTCAGGTCCGGACAGGGATCGGCTCTCAGGACTTAGCCGTCAGGACGCCAGGGCGGTTCAAGGAAGTGTCCTCCACAGTGTTGTCCAGCATCGCAGGGTCCCCACAGCAAACTTTCTCAAACCCGGTGCCACTTGCCCAGGCCTCCCATGTAAGATTTCCAGACTGGTTTCTGCCCTCCCCTCTCAGGCTTGTAAAAACATCCCACAGCCAGGAAGGTTTTGAAACACATGCACACAGAGCAACCTTGAGATTTCCAATCAGCACCAAAGACATCTAAAAGCGCAACAAACAAAACTATTTAAGGAATGGACTCTTGATTAAGGAGAGTGGACAGCTCAGGACAAAACGGCCTTTTAGTGGATGAAGAGTGTCTCGACAACTCTTCCTTGATTAAAGAAAAAAGCTCAAAGACAAAACACTTGGCGCTATTTATCTTCAAGGCCACTCCTCGCATAAGGACCTGCTGGGTGAGGTTGAGGCTGCCTCACCAATGGCAGCCCTCCCTCCACAACCCGCAAAGAAAGCTTCTAGCAATATTTTTCATTCCGCGTCCAAGCATGAAAACAGTAGCGACTACCAGAACACTGAGGCTGCCAACATACTTGGTAGTGTTAATAGGTGACTTTTTAAGAAAAGATTAAGTTTTCACTCAACTCCTTTAGAGTTTTACATTACACCTTTGTTTTCAAATAGTCACATTTCTGAGGCACCAAAATGCTATGACGCCTATCAGTTCTGGAAAAAAGGGAGTGGCTTTTGGCATCAGTAAACTGGCTTTGGACAGAACATTCAGAAAGTTATCATTTCTGACTATACAATCCTCCACCTACGAAAGACTGAACTGGTCCAGGTGTGGGAATGGGCTGCCATCTGTCACTCACACCCCCAAGACCTCTTGGGGGAAACCAAGGCACGGACTTGTGACTGTGAAAACGTCTTCCCTCTGTGAAAAGCAAATGGATTTGAATAGCTATCATCAGTGGAGAAGGCAATGGCACCCCACTCCAGTACTCTTGCCTGGAAAATCCCATGGATGGAGGAGCCTGGTAGGCTGCAGTCCATGGGGTCGCTGAGTCAGACACGACTGAGCGACTTCACTTTGACTTTTCACTTTCAAGCATTGGAGAAGGAAATGGCAACCCACTCCAGTGTTCTTGCCTGGAGAATCCCAGGGACGGGGGAGCCTAGTGGGCTGCCGTCTATGGGGTCGCACAGAGTCGGACACGACTGAAGCGACTTAGCAGCAGTAGCAGCAGCAGCCATCATCAGCAGTCCTGTATCTTCCCCAGCTAACTACCCCCCAACTGCCTTCCAAACACCAGCAGGAACCCCTTAGGTCCAGCATGAAGTCAGAGCCTTCAAAATCCAAGAGCTGGATGCTAGATCATTGAGTTTTAAAGCAAGGGCTCTGGCTTAAAATGCCTGAGTTCAAATTCCAGCTCTGGGACTTCAGAACGAGTGACTTTGAACAAGTTACATCTCCTCCATGGGCTCCGGCTTCCTTGTCTGTAGAGCAGGTAGGATAATAACGGTACCAGTCCCATAGAGCTGTGGTGAGCCTTACGTACAAGGCAGAGTCCAGAATATACCCAGCATGTCAAAACAGTGGCCCAGTGAAGCCCACTGAGAAAATTCCTGGGGCTTCCCTGGTGGTCTAGTGGTTAAGAATCCACCTGCCAATGGGGACACGGGTTCGCGCCCTCGTCTGGAAAGATCCCATGTGCTGCAGGGCAACTAAGCTCGTGTGCCACAGCTACTGAAGTCTGAGCGCCTAGAGCCTGTGCGCCACAAAAGTGAGAAGCCCACGCACCCCAGTGAAGAGTAGCCCCCATTCACCTCAACTAGAAAAAGCCCACGTGCAGCAACGAAGATCTAGCACAGCCAAAAATAAATAAATCTTAAAGAAAAGAAAATTCCTGGACCCTGAAAGTCTTCTTAGTCAACAACCGAGCAGAAAACCTAAGGACCTTGGACCTCCCAGTGACAGAGCATTTCCGCAGAGGTTCTATTTACACAACACAGGCAGTAGCAAACCCCTGAGTTCTCAGTCTACTTAGAATTGCCTCCGGAGCTTTTAAAGAACAAGGATGTCCGCCCCCTCCCCACTTCCTGAGAAGCTGATGCCCTTGCCCAGGGGACCCTGGCATAAGTATTTTACAAGGTCCTTAACAGCAACTACTGTGCATCCAGGCTGGAGGATCACTGGTCCCAGAAGATAAGGACCCCTTTCATAGACTCAAGGTCCCTTCCAGCTCACACACTTCAGCTCAGAGCCAGGGGGTGTGGCATCACCAGGAGCCAATCTTTCTGCCACAGTGGGTCCCAGGGTACTTCTGTGGCTCGCTTCCTACAGTAAAGTGCCTTGTGGGGCTGCATCGTAAAAGCCACACTCCCCTCCCAGCCCATAAAACAGCAAATCCATTCCCTCGGCCTTTCTATCTTACAATCCCTTTGCGCGTTTTTATTTTAAAGATATAAATGGACTTAAATTAAGAGCCATATATTTTATGCAACTCAGAGATACAGATCCCCACAGAGAACAGTGCAAAGAGCTCTCTCCAAGTCAAACAGCCTGAATTCCAGCTGGGACTGAACTCTAGCTGCTACTGGGCTTCCTGGCTCACACCTGGAGGTGGAGGGCTTGGCTCGGTGGTCTCCGAGGTCCTTTCTATCTCAAACATTACATAATAAAAGGTTTTGCCTATCAACTCATTGCTTTGCGCCAGGATGCTGTTTCAAACGTATTTAATCCTTGAAACAATCTTAGGAACAGTTTTATCATGACCCTGCTTTGGACTTATGAGGAAGTGGAGATGCAGAGAGGATCTATTTGGGAAGTAGATTTCCCAAAAATACAGAACCAGCTACTGGTTGAGCAGAATCCAAACTCACACGTTTAGACACCTGACCCACATTTTCAACCAGTACCGTCATGCTCCTCTTTCCTATGGTTTTGAGAACCTATCCAAGGTCTTTTCCCTGAAAAGCTGTATCTTAGCCTTGGATTCACTGCAAATCTGGGAAGGAAAGAGGTTTGGGGTCAGAGGGAGATGGCCGGAGACTAGAGAGCTCAGGAGAGGGAGAGGGAGTGACGCTGGAGGAAGCGAGCCTTACTCTTTGAAGGAGCTGTAATACTGGTTGACAAATTCGATAGCTTGAGGTAGAAGCTCGTCTGGGGGGGTTGGCTTGTCCCGGGGTCCTATGGTCAAACTTTTGGGGTTCATGATGGATGCCAGGCAAGACTTGGACTTGCAAGAGAGATCCTGGAAAGAAAGAAGAGGTGGTGAGGCTGATCGCTTGGCTCCTCGGCACAGGCATTGATGGCCATCCTCTTCCAGGGCCAACTCTCCTGGCCACCTCCTCCCACTCTGGCTGTTCCAGCTCCCCACCACCCCTCTCTACCTCTGTGGCACCTCCTCCTTGGGGTCAACCAGGCTTTCCCCCCGTCTATATCTCCCCTCCTCTGACCGGCTGAACACCAGGGACCGTGGGCTGGGCCGCTTCCCAGCCAGCCCGAGTGGTTGTTCTTTAGTCGCTCAGTTGGGTCTGATTCTTTTGCAGCCCCAAAGACTGGAACCCTCCAGGGTCCTCTGTCCATGGGATTTTCCAGGCAAGAATACTGGAGTGGGTTGCCATCTCCTTCTCCAGGAGGGTCTTCTAAGCCAGGGATCGAACCCAAGGCTCCTGAGTCTCTTGCATTGGCAGGTGCATTCTTTACAACTGAGCCACCAGGGAAGTCCCCAGCCAGCCCCAGACCCAGAGCAAAGCCAAGAGTTCGAATGCTGGGAACATCTCGACTATCTTCCCATTTAAAGAAGCTGATACGACTCCTGGGGACAAACTACTGCTGTTCAGCCAAAATGAATTGAGAAGTTGCAAATCCCAAAGTAGGGGATGGCATGGAGAAAATATTGAAAGAAAGTACACTCATAGGTGAACAGAGGTCATTTCTGGAAGGCGTGGGAAATAATTTTGCTTTCATGGCCTTGAAATTTTCAGTTCTTTCCTACTTTACAATCACAGAATGCATACAAACTTAGAATAAGGAACCTAGAAGCTAAGAACCCTTAGAGGGCTCTTAGTCCAACTACTCGCTGGATGCTTGGAACCCCTCTCCAATCTCCCTACCAAATAGCACTCGAATCCTTTTTGTGACAGGGAGCTCACTACCTTATGATGTAGTTCAGTCCAGCTTTGGGCAATTTTGTTAAGAAATTCTCCCTGATATAATGATCACCCCAGGGAAGGTGGGGTGGGGTGGAGCTAATAGGGAGTTAGCATCATTTAGTCCTACTGTGATTCATGAGAAACAAGAGTCTCTATTCCCAGTACCCTTTGACCAAGCAGATGGCTGTCTGGTTTGCTGATGGGGCCATCTGTTTGATTCATTAACAGCCTTGATGGCTTTGCCAGTTTGGGACAAACGTGGTTCTCAAGGGACTTCCCTGGTGGTCTAGTGGTTAAGAATCTGCCTTGCAATGCAGGGGACGCAGCTTCAATCCCTGTACCTGGGACTAAGATCCCACATGTCACAGGGCAACTAACCCTGCATGCCTCAACTACGGAGCCCACACGGGAGACTGCATGACATAACAAAGGTCTCACGTACCTCAACCAAGACCCGAGGAAGCCAAAAAAGAAAGGAAAGTAGTTCCTCAGACTGCTCACCCCTTTGGCCTTCTGGTGAAGCGTGTCTTGGAATGTCACTCCACTGCCCCAGTTTTTGATCCTCACATGCCGTGGACAGGCTGACGGGGGTGCGTCCAGCTTGCCCAGGGGATCTGGAGACGTCTAAGAGGGAGGCAAAAAAAACAGGGATTTCCAAGTGCCTCCAGCCCCAGGACCGCAGGGGTCTCTCGGGGAGTTGTGGGTGGGCACATGGGTCGAGGTGTCAGCCCACGGCCCTCCTCCCTTTCCGGTAGCCAGGCCACCTGGGCCAGAGTCTGCTGGGAGCTCCAGGTGCCTGGGCCACTGGCCAGGCTCCTGTCCTCATCCAAGAGCCTGCCAAATGCTCTCTCAGGGGAGTTGCAACAGGAGGGATTAAGGGGTATACATGGCACAGATTACCATCACAGCCGCCAATCCTGAGAATAGAAAATGGGACAAGGAAGCAGGGATCGCAGCCTTCAGGGAGGCACTGAAGAATATGCAAACCAGTCCTCTGCCCATCTCTGTGGAACACTAAGGGCCAAAGCACGCGGGGAGGACGGAGCCGGTGGACCAGGGACTGGGGCTGGGCCTGGAGGCTCAGCTGCCAAGTCTGGGATCACCTCTGAGGGTCTCACTCTGACTCCACAAGTGGTCTGCTCCCTCCCAGGTCTGTCTGCCCACACAGGTAAGTCACCCAGCTGCCCGTCCCCCTGGGGGTCCACCACTCCTGATCACATGGTTCACTGCCTCTCTCCCAAAGCTCTTCCTGGCCCCCACCTGTGTCCCTGGATCTCTACTCACTGCCCAGACCCCAGCATCCACCAGGCTGTCCAGCCCGTATCTGTCTGGGCGAGGGAGGAAGGGGCTTCCCGCACCCGAGTGACTCACTGACCTTTACCGTCCCCGTGAGGGGCTGGGGAGCCTCATTCCCATGCTTGCCCGGGCTGTGACGTTTGGGGTCATCCTGTGTCACTGGACTGCAAGAGGAAACAGCTCTCATGAGATGGAGTGTCCGAGGGCAGAGAGGGAACTCGGGGTCGCCTTGGCTGGCCCTCATTTGACAAAGCGGGGAGTGAGGTCTAGAGGGTGGGAGTGAATGTCATGGTTTCCAGCCAGCGTGGTGGAGTAAGAGAGGCAACCTCTGCACCATCACCGCCCTCCTTCCTCTTCTCCTCTCACCTGCCCCCCCAACAAAGCCAAAGAGTCAAGAGGGGAGCTGAGCCAAAGCTAACAGGCCAAAGGGTGACCCACAGAAGCTCTGTGAAGATGACTCCCTCAGAAGGCAAGTAGAAACAAGGTACAGAGCGGAGCTGGCGGAGAACAGCTCCTTCAGCCCTGCCCTCCCAGGCCAGCAGTATTGCCCCCCACTCCACCCACTCCCTCTTTGGGACTTAAGCTTTTTTTCTTTAAAGCACTTGGTTCATCCTGGTTTATTTATTTATTCTAAAATTTTATTAAGGAAAATGTTAAACAGACACAATTAGAGAGAAGAGTGTAATAAACCCCTGTAAGCCTGTCACCCAGATTCAGCCCAATTAAACAATTATCAACCCACGGCCAATTCTGTTTCAACATTACTCTCCCAGCCTTCGTTCTCATTTTAAAGCAAGTCTGAGACATCATGCCATCCATAAATATCTCAGTATTTCTGGAAGATAAGGATACTTTAAAAATATATTGGTTATATTTGCTTGAAAACAACAGATTTAAAAGAATTTAACTTGGGACTTCCCTGGTGGTCCAGTGGCTGGGACTCTGAGCTTCCAATGCAGGGGGCCCGGGGTTCAATCCCCTAGTCAGGGAACTAGATCCCACATGTCACAACTAAGATCCAGCGAAGCCAAATAAATATTTTTAAAAAGAAGAGTTTAGCCTATCGTTTGAAGAAGAAAAAGCCCTAATAGTCTGAAATCACTCAGAAACCATTGGTTCCTGTTTGGGATTTTAGGATTGCTCTCCCTCATATACTACAGAGAACAGAAGGTGTGAGTACCCCTCTAACAGTCACACCCCACACATGCCTCCTCCTGGGGCATCTCAGTAAGAAAGCTCATTGTGTCCCACATTCTCTCCAGTATTTTCTAGGTTCGCACACATCCCAGGGGAAAGTACTACAGAGTACTAGAGAGTACTACAAAGGTCGCTCATTTTCCACCTTATACACATTTGTGATGTCAGAAAATGACAAATGAGTGTGTGCTGCTTTGTTATTAGAAAAAGTAATGACCGTTTACATCGTGCTGTGCTCAGTCACTCAGTTGTGTGGGATTCTGCAATCCCATGGACTGTAGCCCCCCAGGCTCCTCTGTCCATGGGGATTCTCCAGGCAAGAATACTAGAGTGGGCTGCCATGCCCTCCTCCAGGAGATCTTCCTGACCCAGGGATCAAATCCAGGTGTCCCACATTGCAGGCAGATTCTTTACCCTCTGAGCCACCAGGGACAACCGTTTACATTAGCATTATGTAATTAACTACATATATTATATGGTTGCATTGTATGATTTATAACTATAAAGAGACAGTGTCCCTTTAAGAGAAAATGAGTATGTATCAGAAAGCATCTTCATTCTGATTCAAGTGATTCAGTGGGCCTATACCATGCCATCCCTGTGACTGGCTGTCGTCACCCCACTGGTCTGGTCTGGTGTGCCCCACCAGAAAAAAACCCAATACAGGGAAATCTGGACACTCAGAACAGGTAAGCCATGACTGAGTTGTCATCATGGGGCTGCTTACACAGGAAGATGTTTTGAGGCTGGGGTTCTCAGGGAGGCAATGCCTTATTGCTCTTCTCAAGCTTTTACCATTACCCCCCACCCCATTCCACCATTTTATTCTTGTTTCCTCTCCTTTACTTGTGCCTGGTTGGATGTCATCATTGACTCAATGAACGTGAGTTTGAGCAAGCTCTGGGAGTTGGTGATGGACAGGGAAGCCTGGTGTGCTGCAGTCCATGGGGTTGTGAAGAGTCAGACACAACTCGGTGGCTGAACTGAACTGACAGAACTGGAGAATCTGTGACACTTACTGGTCTACAGTAACTTTTAGATTGAGAAACAACGTCCTTGTTCGCTTAGCAAAACTATGGCCCCCCCGATTTAAAATGTTGGGACTTGCCTGGTGACTCAGATGGTAAAGAATCCACCAGCAATGCAGGACACCCAGGTCCAATTTCTGGGTCGGGAAGATCCTCTGGAGAAGGGCATAGCTATCCACTCTAGTATTCTTGCCTAGAGAATCCCATGGACAGAGGAGCCTGGCGGGCTACAGTCCATGGGGTTGCAAAGAGTCGGACATGACCGAGCAACACACACACACACACACACACACATTAAAAAGTTACCTAAAAATCCACTCTACCAATGGACTATAGTGAGTCTGACCCCAGTGTCTATGGCTGGATTTTAGGAAGCATCCAATTTCTTCACCATTATAAATAATGCCTCAAACACTATATGCGACCTGATGCTGGCTCTGTGTTCGTGTGAGTGTGTGTGCGTGTGAGTGTGTGTGTGTGTGTGTACAAAGGCATAGAAAAAAACCTGGGGCTAAGTTACCTAAAAATCCACTCTACCAATGGACTATAGTGAGTCTGACCCCAGTGTCTATGGCTGGATTTTAGGAAGCATCTAATTTCTTCACCATTATAAATAATGCCTCAAACACTATATGCGACCTGATGCTGGCTCTGTGTTCATGTGAGTGTGTGTGCGTGTGAGTGTGTGTGTGTGTGTGTGTACAAAGGCATAGAAAAAAACCTGGGGCGGGGGGGGAAATGCTAGTAAATATTAACAGTGATTAGCACTGATAAGATCACAGATGATTTGAATTTTTCTTTAAACCTGTCTGCTTTTTCCAACTTTCTTCAGTGACTGTGAATTCCTTCCGTAATTGGGAAATTTCTTTTTAACTTGAAACATGAATATACGAAGCTATGCACAGTCTCCTTTCTCCCCTAGTAAGCGGATTTCTCTGGGTTACTTGCTGGAAGATAAGGGTTCACCCAGAGGGTGAACATGTCAAGGTTCTGGAACGCAGGCGTTCTCAGTCGCGAGGCCGTGTCTGACTCTTTGGTTCTGGATACCTATGGCCAAATTTTGCGGTGCCTATCCAGACAATGCAATTTGGCTAAACCCACAGCTGTGCTGGGTGCTGCTTGATCCTTCACAGGAACAGAGGACCCTAAGGATCTGGCATCAAAGGGAAAGCTGAAGTGCGGCTCTTGTTCAGACTCAGCACTGTCCACAGGTGCTCGAGTGACGGGACGCTGAGGTCAGAGCTGCAGTCGGTGGCTCCTTCCGGAGCTGATTCCCTTGCGGTCCCAACTTCGCCACAGGTGTCCATCTCTATATACGGGCGGTGGCGGGGGAGGGGGCGGGTGTGGCGTGGCGGGGGAATGGGAGGGGGCGGGAGTGGCGTGGCGGCGCAAGAGGCATTCTGGAAAATGGATCTTGCTTGTAAAACAAGAACCTCTTTGCTCTCTAACCCTATCTATCCTAACGGGTGTTGCAGCCCCAGTGTTGAAAAATCTAGAAAGCTCCTAAGTGCTGAAACACCCACACAGCCCGCACAGACACTTCTCAGGAGTGCATGCGGGGTTTCTCTGGGTCTTTATGGCTACTGAGTTGCAACCCATTATGCATTCTACACCAGGAAAAACTTTTAAGTAAATCCCCATCGGAATCCGACAAAGCGAGTATCCCAACCCTCCTATTTTCCCCGGAAAGCCGAGGCTCAGAGAGGCTCGGTGCGCACCGGGGTTAGCCTCCCTCTCAGGGTGGACCCCGGCCCGCGCAGTACCTGGCTCGGCGGAGGCGGCAGGCGGGCTGCGGCCGGAGGATCCTGCGGAGGAGCCGGCAGAGCCGGGGCCGGGCGGCCTCGCACGCGGCGCCCAGCCCCTCGCGCATGGCCCGGCGGTGGGCGCAGCTCGGAGGGCGCCCCGCGCCCCGCTGCCCTGGCCCCTTTATCGCCGCCGGATCCCGCAGCCCCCGCCCCGGGGCGGAGCGAGCGACTCGGTTTCATCCCGAGCCTGGATCCGGGCCAGAGTGCCTGCTCGGCCGCCGGCTGCCTGGTCCGGGCCCTGCGCCCCTCGCCCTGCGCCTCCGCTCCAGTGGACGTCCGCGGGAAGGTATGCCTTACGGATGCCACTGGACTGTCTCTGGGCTGAGACTCCGGCCTTGGGTTTGTCATTCCCCATGAAGGAACATTAATGACCATAATAATAACTCCCATTGTACGGTGCGTCATAGTTTACAAAGCAAACTTTCCTGTCCATTATTTCATCTTCCCTTTACTAACTCCACTCAAGAAGGCAATTCTATATTGTTATCCTCACTTGATAGGAAGCTCAGGGCCCAGAAAAGTGAAGGCTCTTGCTCAAGGCCTCCCAGGAGCCCCAGGGCCACAGCTGAAGTTCTCCCACCTTCCAGGGCTGGCCCAGGAAGTACTATTTCTTTCCTGCGTGTTCATTTCGATCCAGGAAAGAAGCCCCAAAGAAGTGCAGACCTCGGGGGTGGGCTTTAGTGGGAGTCAGCGTGGCTGGCCAGGGGCTTCCTCAGGTCCCTTGCAAGCTCCTGGTCCTTATTACCTGGAAGGCGCAACGGGGCCACAGACCTTGCTCCCGCTGTGTGTTGCTCCTTATACCAAGCCGGATAATTCCTAGGGTCCAGACAGAGGCAGGGCAGCAGCCCTCGACCCCAGAGTACGGGGAGCCTTCTACGCATCCTCCAGCGTGTTTAATCCGAAACCCAAATTAACGTGGAAAGAGGATACATATTTATTCTGAGCCAACTGCAACCCACCTTGATTTTGTCCCAAATACCATTCACCTTCACCTAGATGTTCTCAACATTTGCCTTTGTCTCTAAAACACAGACCCATGAACGCCCCATGTTCACTTCCTAATCATTTGTTTTCATAAAATATAGAACCATTACTCACATACAAAGTCCTGGGTCTTATTACACCTGAATGGATTTTAAAATTACTTTTCCAAATCAAAACATATTAATTGGCTCCCACTGCTTTCAGGATAAAATCCCCTTTGTACTGCAGCTTCCTCTTCCAGTAACATGCTGCCCACCCCCACCCCACCGGTAGGTGAAGTCCAGCTGGGCCTGCCTCCTCTCTAAACCCCTCTCCCCATTCCCATCCCGCAACCCCTAACACACTCCAGCCAGGCCAGGCCTCCTACAATATTCCCAGAATGGATCCCAGCATCCCCCAGTTCTCCTGTAACCCCCTGTCTACCTCTCTGTCCACCCCACCCTAATTTATAACGCTCTTTAACATTCCAATTTGTGTGTATCCTTCCCCAAGCCAGTGAGAAAGGTATCCTTTCCCCCACCCTCTCCCCAGCAGTGGGAACTGGGTCTCTTTCCTCTGTGCCTTTCTCAGCCCAGCACCCACCAGACCATCGGGGAGAGCCTGTATAGTGTAGAAGTTATGAGTCTGGACTTGGTTCAAGCCTCAGCTCTTCCCCTTTCCAGATGTTGATTTCAAGTAAATCACTCAACCTTGTAATATAAGGCTAATAATAACTCCTACCTCATTACTCTCACAGTAATAGTGTTAATCACTCAGTCGTGTCCGACTCTTAGTGACCCTATGGACTGTAGCCCACCAAGTTCTTCTGTCCATGGGATTCTCCAGGCAAGAATACCGGAGTGGGTTGCCATTCCCTTCTCCAGGGGGTCTTCTGACCCAGGGATTGAACCCAGGGCTCCCTCACTGTGGGCAGATTATTTACTGTCTGAGCCATCAGAGAAGACAACACAGTAATAAGGACTTTCTAAACAGTATCTATTCTGTTTAGCTGCTGTGTATGCAATTAATGGGCTTCCCGGGTGGCGCTAGTGGTAAAGAATCCTCCTGCCAATGCAGGAGACGCAACAGATGTGGGTTGGATCCCTGGGTCAGGAAGATCCCCTGGAGAAGAAAATGACAGCCCACTCCAGTATTCTTGCCAGGAAAATTCCATAGACAGAGGAATCTGGTGGGCCACAGTCCACGGGGTCAAAAGAGTCGGACATGGACATGCTATGCAATATATTATTTACTTAATTGATAAACAAAAGAGCTTCACCGACAGCCCTGTGTCTCCGCAGCAAGGTATGAGAGGAGTAGCCCTCAGCAAATTATCATTAATGGATGGAACATGCCCAGAACCCAAGGCAGGGCAGCCAGCGTAGTGGTCACCAGCCAACCTGCCTGGGTTCAACTCCTGCCTCTGTCGTTTGCTAACTATGAGATCTCAACAAGTACTTAAACTTTCCAGCCTTCAGTGTTCCCATTGCTGCAATGTGAGGACAACAAAAATTCCTTCCTCATCGATGGTTGGGAGAGTTAAATGAATTAATGTGTGGTGTTTTCTCCCAATCATCTCTAATATCTGATTTGAGTACTTCTTTCCAGCCCAGCCAAGCTTAAAAAGATGCAATAAGTCAGCTGGCTTGCCTCAGGTCAACCTACAGCTCAGGTCTCCTGAATGGTCCCAAAACACAAGTCAGTGCTCTTAGAGGGTCTGAAATTCAAGCCCACAGCCTGTAGGCCACACTGTAAGGATTAGGGGAGGAGGGGGATTCAAGATGATCTCAAAGATTAGGGGATGGATTGGGTCTGGATGAATCAAGGGAGGAATGTGCCATGTACAGGAAAGTGAGGAAGGCCTGACTGAGCAGGGGGGATGGACCCTTGGTCTGGGAAGGGTGATCAGACAGAACCCAGCAGTCAAGCCTCCGTGGGTGATCGGTAATGGGGAGCCGCTGAAGACTCTAGGGCCAGAGCATGGCTTGCTAGAAGGCAAGTTGGAGTGAGAGAGGTCAGAGCCAACGTGGGGGCTGCAGTGAGGGGCGGTCAGGAGGCCAGGGCTGCAACCATGACGTGAAGAAAGGCAGGGATGATCAAGAAGAGTCAAGGCAGACCCCTGGAGTGCAGAGACCCCAGAAGGAGGATGGAACTGCTGTCAGACTGCAGCCTCTGAGTCTAGAGGGCCAGGAAGACATCTAGAGGCAACCGAACCCCGCGTTCTCATCTAAAGAGTCGGACATGGACATGCTATGCAATATATTATTTACTTAATTGATAAACAAAAGAGCTTCACCGACAGCCCTGTGTCTCCGCAGCAAGGTATGAGAGGAGTAGCCCTCAGCAAATTATCATTAATGGATGGAACATGCCCAGAACCCAAGGCAGGGCAGCCAGCGTAGTGGTCACCAGCCAACCTGCCTGGGTTCAACTCCTGCCTCTGTCGTTTGCTAACTATGAGATCTCAACAAGTACTTAAACTTTCCAGCCTTCAGTGTTCCCATTGCTGCAATGTGAGGACAACAAAAATTCCTTCCTCATCGATGGTTGGGAGAGTTAAATGAATTAATGTGTGGTGTTTTCTCCCAATCATCTCTAATATCTGATTTGAGTACTTCTTTCCAGCCCAGCCAAGCTTAAAAAGATGCAATAAGTCAGCTGGCTTGCCTCAGGTCAACCTACAGCTCAGGTCTCCTGAATGGTCCCAAAACACAAGTCAGTGCTCTTAGAGGGTCTGAAATTCAAGCCCACAGCCTGTAGGCCACACTGTAAGGATTAGGGGAGGAGGGGGATTCAAGATGATCTCAAAGATTAGGGGATGGATTGGGTCTGGATGAATCAAGGGAGGAATGTGCCATGTACAGGAAAGTGAGGAAGGCCTGACTGAGCAGGGGGGATGGACCCTTGGTCTGGGAAGGGTGATCAGACAGAACCCAGCAGTCAAGCCTCCGTGGGTGATCGGTAATGGGGAGCCGCTGAAGACTCTAGGGCCAGAGCATGGCTTGCTAGAAGGCAAGTTGGAGTGAGAGAGGTCAGAGCCAACGTGGGGGCTGCAGTGAGGGGCGGTCAGGAGGCCAGGGCTGCAACCATGACGTGAAGAAAGGCAGGGATGATCAAGAAGAGTCAAGGCAGACCCCTGGAGTGCAGAGACCCCAGAAGGAGGATGGAACTGCTGTCAGACTGCAGCCTCTGAGTCTAGAGGGCCAGGAAGACATCTAGAGGCAACCGAACCCTGCATTCTCATCCTGGGTCTCCTGGCCACGTTGGCCACCACAGCCCAGACCGCCTGGTCTCCAGCATTCTCTCCTCCAGTTAAACCCACACTCTCTAGCTGGACGATCTTGCTCAAGGATCCACAATGGCTCCCGTTTCCAAGCAGAGAAAAATCCAACCCCCCTGCTCTACATTCAAGCTTCCAAGCTCCGGCCTGGCCTCTCCTATCCCAGCCTGCCCCCACGCCTGCCCCGGGCCCCATCACAGTCACGCTGGCTTGTGTCTCTGAGGCTTTGGCCACCCTGCCCTCCCCCTGGAATGCCTTTCCTATGTCTTTTCACCTCCTCCCAGTCTACCCACCCTTCCACGTCCACACCAAGCAGTGGCTAGAGGGGACTTTGTTTGATGTTGCTCAACTTTGTCCTACTGACTGCAACAATTATAATGCTGTCAGCTGAGAGAGATGCTGTTTATAAAGCACGGACTCTGCCAGGTATGCTCAATTGTTTACATGTCAAAACTCACGTAATCTCCTACCACAACCCCAGGACACAGGCATTCCTACCCCTTCTAACAGATGAGGCAGTTGAGGCTTAAGGCCAGGGGACTTGCCAAAGGCCACAGGCTTAAGGTTGCCATTATGTAGTAAAGCCACCTGTTTATCTGGAGAAGGAAATGGCAACCCACTCCGGTATTCTTGCCTGGAGAATTCCATGGACAGAGGAACCTGGCAGGCTCCAGTCCATGGAGTTGCAAAGAGTCGGACACAACTGAGCAATGAACACACACACCTGCTTATATGCGAGCCCAGGCTCTAACTGGTCCTGCTGTTCTGGGTGCCCTGCTGCCTGTCTGCAGGGGCGCCCTGCCCACTGTAGTCCAGGGGGAAGGCTCCCCGGGAGCCCTGTGAAGCCAGGGGCTTTGGTTTGACTCAGGCTGTGGTGTTATCACAGGTGGACTTGTCTTTCCAAGGGAGTAAGCCTCAACCTGGAGTGCAAGGCCATGAGTTCTCCTAGCTTTGGAAGCCTGTCCACTGATTGGCAGGCTGGCACACTAATTCTCTCTGGTTCTATCTCTGGCTTGCTTCTTGTACAAGGTGCAAGGGACTTTGAAGGAAGTCACACCACGCATATGGAAAGTTTCTGTTGCCTTAACTGTAAAATGAGACAATAAGTTGTACTTCACAGAGCCCCCGAGGAGGGCAGTTGAGTGGCAGCCCCTGTGACGGGCCCTAGATGGCCCTGGCCCAAAGTGAGTGCTCGGTAAGTTATAATAAACGCTTGCGTTTATTGAGCGCCTGCTCTTCATGGGCACACTGCTGATAGATCTACACGCCCACTCTCCTGGGGCTTCCCTGATGGGCTGTACAGTCCATGGGGTCGCAAAGAGTCAGACACAGCTGAGCTACTTACACTTTCACTTTCCCACTCCCATTTCATCCTCAAAATGCTACAAAATGGGTTGCATTGGTTCCCTGGATGGCAGATGAGAACATCTGAGGCTCAGAGAGGTTCACCTGCCCTAAGTCACACAGCTGGTGAGAGATATCTCAGAGCCAGTGAGTGCAGCCCAGCACAGGGCTTGGATACAGTTCATCTAACATGTCCATGTTCAGCTGTGTGTGACCCCGTGAACTGTAGCCCGCCAGGCCCCTCTGTTCATGGGATTCTCCAGGCAAGAACACTGGAGTGGGATGCCGTGCCCTCCTCCAGGGGATTGTCTTGACCCAGGGACCAAACCCACATCTCTATGTCTCCAACATTGGCAGGCTGGTTCTTTACCATGAGAGCCACCTGGGAACATCCTGGTAACCTGCCCCAGGTTGATAGTCAAGATATCTAATCACCAGTGAGGCATGCGCACTGGCAGTTCAGAAGGGCTGTCGGCTACAATGCTGCCTGGTTCTAACCACTGGCCTCTACTGCCCCCGCCGCCATTCTCAGGTCAGGTATTGCATAGCAGACGCTCCCTCCAGGCCTGAGCCATGGCCCTTCCTCCTTCACATAGTGTCAGGTGCAACAGTGGCTACATCAACCCCAACAGGGACATCAAAGAAGCCTCTGGCGAGAGCAGACCTCCAGTGAGAAACCAGGAGCAGAGAGAAATTCCAAGCGGGCAGAGTGGGGAATGGAAACCCAGAGGAGACCAGCAGGAGGCGGCAGGCAGCAGGGGAGAGCTTACCTCGACAGGGGCCGGTGGCCTTTTTCCACGTTGTTGTTGATGTCCAGTTCCGTAGTCAAGTCCACCTTTTGGGATTTGATTTTGAACAGAAACTGCCAGGGACAGGCCATCTCTGCGGTCTTGCAAAGCACGTCGTTTATCTGGATTTAAGCTTGGAGGTTCCTCTCTGCAGGCTGAGGAAGGAGAGGGAGAGCGTGACGGGAGGCTGGGGAAGAGGTGACAGGCCTGGGCCTTCTCAGTGTGGCTAGTTTACCACACTGAGGCATCAGTGCAGAGGATAGCATACATAAGTCATGAACTGCCACTTCATCAGGGTTTTGCGACCTCTGTTCCTCTTCTGGAGTTGCATGTGGGGATCCTATGGATTTAATTCTACAAAGCAGCATAACTATCTAAAGGAAGAACACATAACTCAATAATGACAAAGCACAAACCCTGTGAGCCTCTTGAATGGGACCTGGCGAGCTTCGTGGTGGACCTGAAGCAAGGTGGCGAGGAACCTGCTGGTCATTGGAATACCATCTGCCTGGCCCTGCAGGCAGAGTACATCACTGGGGAAAGCTTTCAAGTCATAGCTGTGCTAAATCTTTTCTGATTTTGCAGTTATTATCAATGCTGCCACCTGCTCCTTTTTAAAATTTTATTTATTTATTTGGCTGCACCGGGTCTTAGTTTTGGAACATGGGATATTTTATTTTGTGGCTTGTGAGCTCTTAGTTCTGGCATATGGTATCTAGTTCCCTAACCAGGGATTGAACTTGGATCCCCTGAGCTGGGAACATGGAGTCCCAGTCACTGGACTACCAGGGACATCCCTGCTCCTTTGTTATTATGGGGGCAGGGGATATATTTTGTAGGGAAAAAAGGCACTCAATTCTCAACATTTGAGATCATCTTCTTTTAAAAAAGGATCAAAGAAGAAGACCTAAGTGGAGGCCCAGTTCTGGTCTGGGACTGTCCCACCCCTTACACCTCCCTATCCCCCACACTCACCCCTGCATATCTCCTCCACAGAAAAAGCATTGGGAGCCAGAGTGGTGAGATGTGGCCTTTGGTAACTGGGACTTAGAATCTTAGAGCCTGGGACTTCCCTGGTGGTCCAGTGGTTAATAATGCACCTTACAATGCAGGGGATGTGGGTTTGATCCCTGGTCAGGGAAATAAGATCCCACATGCCATGGAGCAACTAAGCCCATGCACCACAACTAAAGAGTCCATAGATCCTGTATCCTGCAACTAAGACCCACTGCAGCCGAATAAATAAGTTAAAAAAAAAAAAAAGACTCTTAAGTCCTCCCAAATCTGGGTTCAAATCCTAGCCTTATGTGACCTGGCTCAAGTTATTTAAAAGACTCATTTTTTTTCTTCCATAAAATAGGCTTAATAATATTTAGCTTACCTTTCCCCTAAAGCTTCATGTTACAAGGACTGGACAGTATCACCAACATAAAAAAGAATTCTCAGTAGATTACTTTCCATTCTCCAAAAAGTTTCCCTTGAAATGTAGCAACTACAGCAAATTTGGCAGAAAACAAAATATGAACAAGATGCCAAACCTCGTATTGGCATTTCTTAGATTTTTTTTTTCCACCAGTTTATCTCTATAGGCAGAAAAGTCCCACAGTTTTCTGAGCCTTCCCAAACAGGAAGAAACAGAATCCTCTCAAAACAGAAGCTTCCCCAGAAATGAAGACAACTCACCTTGTGGCCGGCCACGCTGCCTATGCAGGGTCTGGACGAGAGAACTCAGGAGATCTTCACGCCGAGAGCTTTGGAACCGTCTAGAGCTGCCCAATTCCCTCACCAAGGGTGGCTGAGAGGTTTCAGACCAGTGACACTGAGTTCTCTAGGGCTAGAGAGCCTCAGTCTTCAACTCACTGCAAAGCTGTGATTACATCGGCAGCTAAGAGGAATTTATACCCAACCTGTGGCATGCAGGGAGCCGTTTTTGCATAAGAGTTTTTTTTTTTTTCTTTCCCTAGGGTGTGTCCCTGGCTGGGTATACAGTTAGCTAATTTATGACTGGCCTTTGAGTGACTTGATGTTGCTGTTACATCACTCTGTGTGGGACATCCTCAGTAAACCCAACTCTTCCTGGTCCCAGGTCCAAGACGGTGGTTCATCAGCAGGGTGCTGGGTTCAATAAAGAGGTCATTATGGAGCCAAGTTTTATTTAGCTAAACCATGTTGCCTCACTTTTGTACTCTGGGGGATTTTTTTTTTAAAACACCTCAGCAGGGAGCACTCCAGTTCATTTCTGTCCAGCCTCTTGGTTTTCCAGTTCATGGCAGAAGTCCAGGAAGCCAAGGAATATTGACAATTGGAAAATGCTCAGGTTACAGAAGGCCAGTGATGCTGGGTGTCGCCAGTGTTACCAACAGATCTCCGAATCATTCAGCTTGAGGTTTCTGGAAGGGAAGAAATGCCCTTGACACAGAGACCTGTGAGATGCTGGTATTGCTAATGTCTCTCACTTCAGCTCTGAGTAAGGGAGGGTAGAGTGGCAGGCAGAGTGCCTTTCTGCAGGGGAAAAAAACCTTTCTTATAACAGAAAGTATATCTTAACTTCATTATACTTTCTTAAAATTCCATTTTATTATAGTGCCTCAAATGCAGTGTCCTTATATGGTATGAATTGTTCCATTATAAAAGAAAAATAATAACTATGTTAGGAAAAAGTAAAAAATGGAGGGGAAAAAAACCCACCCTTGTTTTCACCATCCTAATGCGTTGCTGTCACAATCCATTAATTTCCTTCCTGCATTTTCCAAATTAATGCAGGATTCTAATCAATTGGGTATGCCTAAGATGGGAAAAAACTGGAGAGGGGAAGGGCTACACACTCCTGTAGGGAATACCATGGCAGAGGAGCCAGGCAAGCTACAGTCCATGGGATTGCAGAGTCAGACATGACTGAGAGACTACTGAATAAAGACATGAATAGGAGCTCAAAAGATCTTTGTAGAGTGAGTGGTTGAATGAGTGAATGAATGAAAAACAGGAGTAGACTTCAATGAGTTTCAGTGTATCAAGACCATTCTTGTTTTTAGCTGGCTTTAGCCCGTTCAGTTCAGGGAAACTAATGCTGCTTGAGGGGAGATACAGAGTCCCTGGGTTCAGGGAGTACAAAGCTTAAAGAATAGATAATTATGGATAATTATATAGAGTGATCCGTGCAGTGATGCAAGGGTGCTACAGCAGGAGGAGCTGAAACTGCACTGCTCAGGGAAGGCTCAGGGAAGGTTGACAGGGGAGAGGACACCAGGACAGGGTTTTGGGGGATAATTAGGAATCTGTCTTATTCTAACCACGTCCCCTATAATTGCTTCCACATATTCTGTCTATATCTGCAGCAAATACGTGTATTAATCCTTTAACTCCTCCAACAGCCCTGAAAGAGTGCTATTCCTTGCCATTCATGGACTCCTCTAGAATCTTATCTACTTGACCTCAAAACACCTGGCTGTTTTTGCTTCAGAATATGCAGTTATTCAGTTATTTAATCAATCAGACATATGATAGAGGCATGGAGGCATGGGCAGTGAGATCCCAGGATGTGTGTGTGTTGCCTCTCACTTAGGCTGGCCCCTGACTCACTTGCATAGATGCTCCCACCCTGATGAAGAAGACCACTCCCAAACGCAGTCCCCAGAGAGTGTCTCTGTGTCCTCGTTATCTTGTCAGTGTACCTCCACAAGGAGCCTCCCTCTACATGACCCCCTGAAATACGTGATGCCTATAACCGGCCAGCTGTCTGTGTGTCCACGGCCTTCCCCCTCCCTGTGGATAGGTGTGGAAACCGAAGCACCTGGAGTCTCAGGTGAATCTGTGGCAGAGTCAGTGGGAACCCAGATCTGCTGACCCTCTCCCTGCTAAATCGTGAGCTCTGGGGAGTAAGGGACTATGCAGTCCCCATCAACCAACATCCCCAGCACCTACTGACCAGCATGGAGTGGGCATGGGGAAGCACTAGATGAATGAGTGGTGGGTGAATGAATGATGAGTGATGCCTCTCTAGGGGCCCTGGAGTAGCTGGCTCAGAGTTAAGGCTCCATAACTGTTTATTTCCTTTTCCTGTTCCTTTGCATGCTGTTCAGGTTATCAGCTTGAGCTCCGAGGCTGCCATCTCACCTTGGGTCTTGCTCGGATTCAGCATCTGCCAACCATGATGTTCTTGGCCCCCGGTGGCATTTGGGTCAGCAGTGACTGTCTGACCTGAGCACCAGGCTTAGCACCTGACATGCTGCAATTAGCCTGAGAGGTTCTGGGTTCCAGCGAGAGCACTGATACTGAGCTGCTATGTGGCCTCAGAAGAGATCAGGCCTTAGGACTGACCTCAGACCCTCTAGTCTCTAGGCCTGACTTTTCACATTAGAAAGAGTGGCCCAGATAAAGTGAGTAAATGAGATACTAGAAAATGCTTTGAACTATGGAGCAAAAAAGTAATCACGCAAGAATTTCTGGTTCCCACTGTGGGTCAGAGAGGAACAATTTACTTTTTGATAAAGAGCAAGCAGGTGAAGATCCCCTGGAGTAGGAAATGGCAACCCCATCCAGTATTCTTGCCTGGAGAATTCCATGGAGGGAGGAGCCTGGTGGGCTACAGTCCACGGGGCTGCAAAGAGTCAGACATGACTGAGCACACACACACTCACACGCAGGTGACATGACCTGCCTTTGAAAGTTTCCTTCTTCACAAGGGTCAGCTGCTGCGGCTGCTGCTGCTGCTGCTAAGCTGCTTCAGTCGTGTCCGACTCAGTGTGACCCCATGAACTGCAGCCCACCAGGCTCCTCCGTCCATGCGATTTTCCAGACAAGAACACTGGAGTGCGGTGCCATTGCCTTCTCCGACAAGGGTCAGCACTCTTCTGGAAAAATTTGTGTTTTTTAATTAATTGATTAGTTTGGCTGCACTGGGTCTTAGCTGAGACACGCGGGCTCTTCGATCTTCGTTGTGGTATGTGGAATCTAGTTCCCTGACCAGGGATCGAACCCTGTCACTATGCACCAGGAGCACAGAGTCTTAGCCGCTGGACCACCAGGGAAGTTCCACCATTAGCTTTTAAATTCCCAATTCTCTTTCTCTGTATAACATTACATCTTATTAGGACAAAATTCATATAACATACAATTCACCATTTTAACTATTTTAAGCGTTACACGAGGTGGTATACAACTATCACCACTCTCCCAATCTCTCTTAATTAGCAAATGGCAAAGAGGGGAGTAAAAACAGCACTAAGGATGGTACTCACAGGGAAGTTAAGAGACTACCCACAGTCACACAGCTGACAGCTCCTGAGCTGGGGCAAACAGCGCTGCTCACCTCAGAGCTCTAGTTTGCAGGGTCCAGGGCTGGTTCCCATCCTGGAGGTTGTCATGGATTTCTGTATCTGCTGTTCTGTGCGTTCTGGGTCCACTTCACCCTTGGCCCTGCTAACCCGACAGGCCGCATTCCTGCGCATCTGTTGTTGATAGATGAGGCAGGTGATCACTGCTGAGGGGAAATCAAAGCACAGTTTGAAGAGCAGGCAGAGGGCGCGTGGGCCCCCAGGAGGGTGGAGATGCAGGTTCCAAGGCTGTTGTGAAGAAAGCCTCTACCCTACCCAACCAGTGCATCAGGGCACCATGCCAATAGCAGCTGATGCTGGCATTTCTCGGCTTCCTCATCCTGGGATTGACTTGCCATCAGATAGAGTTGGGGCTTCCCAGGTGGCTCTAAAAAAACAAAAACAAAAACAAAAAACCAGTTAAAAAAAAAAACAAAAACAAAAAACCACCTGCCAATGCAGGAGGCACAAGAGACAAATGTTCAATCCCTGGGTCGGGAAGATCCCCTGGAGGAGGGCATGCCAACCCACTCCAGTATTCTTGCTTGGAGAATCCCATGCACAGAGGAACCTGGCGAGCTACAGTCCACAGGGTCACAAAGAGTTGGACATGACTAAAATTTTGGCATGGACACACGTGCTCTGATTGGTAATTTGCAGAAGAGGAATCTGCAGTTCTGAGAGGGAAGGTGATACTTTGTCACCCAGGGAGGAAGGGGCAGAGCTGGGATTTGAACCCAGAACTGTCAGACCCCAGAGATAGGTTCTCCATGTGTTTATGAAGGGGGGTGAGGGGGCTGTTAGGCAGGATTCAGCATGCTAGTGAGCAGAAGGGTGATCCTCAAGACATGGCCTTTGTCCTCCCCACTCCAGAATAAGGGAAAGAGGGTGACCCTTCAACATATCCCGAGTTCCATGAGGACAGGAGCGCTCTATCACATTTATCACTATATTACCTTGGTGCACAGTAGGTGCTCAAGCAGTGATTACGTGGAGGATCTGTGCACTTACTACATGCATAGTAACGTTTAGACAACCCTGCAATGAAGGTGTCATTGTTCTCATTTTGTAGCAAGGCATCGAAGCTCAGAGAGGCGGCCCACACTGGCTCGAGGCACCAGGGATCAACACGGGACAGCCACAACTGCGGTTCTGCATGCGCCCAGCTCTGAAGCCATGGGGGCTCTGCCCTGAGGGTCTTCGTGCTGACTCCAGCACTCTGCCAAGTGCTGGGCTGTGTTGCCTCGATCCTGAGTGCACCAGATCTTCAAGGATGGGGGCTCGAGGGCTTCAGGCCGTGGGGGGAGGACTTGAAGGACAGAAGGACTTATATGGGGGGAAGAGACAGAGGAGGGCATCTCAGGCCAGGGGAAAAGCCTAAACCTCCCCTGATGCTAAGTGCTGTGTCTTCACAGGGAGAGCCTTCTCTCTCTGGATCCAGGGCACTCCCATTCCTGGTACCGGCTGCTCGCAGGGTGGTCTGGAGGACTTAGGAGCAGCCTCCCAGCTTCAGCCAGGCCGGGCTGGCTGCCCAGGCAGCCTCAGGCAGGCGCTGCAACGGCTGATTCGCCAAGTGATGTCATTTCGGCAAGGCTTGAGACAGTCAGGCTTACCTTCACCCCTAGTACACATGGGACCGTGAGGCCATCCTGGGGTCATGAATGGTGTCCCAGGCCCAGCTCAGCCAGGTGACCTTGGCCAGATCCTTTCATCTCACCCCTAACCTCACTTTCTTTAGCTGCCAAAAGAGATCAGGAAGCATTTTGCTGTAGGATTTTCCTGAGGATAAAATGAGATCCTCTCTTTTTTTGAAGAGGTTTTATTTTAAATTTCTTTATTATTTTTGGTTGCACTGTCTTCATCGCTGCATGCGGGCTCTCTCTAGTTGCGGCAAGCAGGGGCAGCTGTAGCTTCGGAGCCCAGGCTTCTCTTTGTGGTGGCTTCTCTTGTTCCAGGGCACGGGCTGCAGGGCACTTGGGCTTCAGTAATTGCAGCACTCAGGCTCAGCAGTTGTGGCGCACAGGCTTAGTTGCCCCATGGCATGTGGAATCTTCCCAGACCAGTGATCGAACCCATGTAACCTGCATTGGCAGGCAGATTCCTATCCACTGTACCACCAGGGAAGTATGAGGCCCTGTCATCAAAGTGCCAGACACTCAATAAATCCGAGGGGTTCCCATCCTGGCAGATGGGGAAGCTGAGGCCAAGAGTAGCTCATTCCCGGGTCTCACGGCAGTTCGTTCTGGCCCTCTTCCTCTTCTAGGCCAGCAGGCCCCTGACCTTCCTGGTAGCTACATCGGGCCCTTCTCCTCCTCCTTCCCCAGGCTCTCTGGTACCACCTCCCCTACTCTTTGAGATGATGATATGGATGCCCTCTCCCCATGAATAACCTCAGCAATCTGCACTCTCAGATACTCAGTAGATGCCCTTACTGGTGATGCTAAAGGTCCATATCTGCATGACCTGGGATCTCTTTTTCAAATGACAAGTTTCCCAAAACATGACCAATCCAGAGGAGATTTGGGGTGGTAGGTGGTGCTAGTGGTAAAGAACCCACCTGCCAATGCAGGAGACTTAAGATATGCAGGTTCAATCCCTGGGCCAGGAAGATCCCTTGGAGGAGGGCATGGCAACCCACTTCAGTATTTTTGCCTGGAGAATCCCATGGACAGAGGAGCCTGGTGGGCTACAGTCCATGAGGTCGCAAAGAGTCAGACATGACTGAACAACTTATCATGTACCTGGAGTAACCTTCTTTAATTTTAATAGTTGAAATATTTATCAATGTGTTTACTGTCTATGACCATTTACTGACATTTCATGTGTGGGAAATGATAAAAATGGATTTGAGAATTACATTTATTTAAGTTAAAAGAGGAGTAGGTTTAAGGGGAAAATATCGGAGCAAATAATAATGTAGGTAGTATGCAGGTGTGACAAAAATTATGAAGGTGGGATGCAAGAAAACTGCAAGGAGCATCCATGAGAAGATGTGTGACTTTGGTTCTTTCTCTACACGTGTGCCTGTGTGTGACCTGTGATGTCGCTTGTCCTATTTAGGCTTCATGCCCCTCACCTGACAAAGGAAGGCAAAGGGAAGAAGCTCTCTAAGGATCCTCCAGTTCTGATACCCTAGGTCTCATGCAAGACCCCTGGCCCTGAGCCTCTCCCTTGTCATTTGTTGACTAACCACTGGAGGGCGTGCATCACACAAGGTCTCCTGAGTGTATACCACCTTGAATGACTCGGAGTTGATGGAAACAGAGGGATTTTTGCTGGAAATGACCCGGTTGTTACCTAAGGTGGACAGACCTAGGATGGACCAGGATTTGGATGGCTTTGATTGCTGAGTCCCTGGAGTATGACTCACGCTGGCTGGCACAAGCCTGGCACTTCACTGGTAGGCTGGGCACAGTGGGCGATGACCTGACCAGCTCTCGGGGGCGGGTCAGCCAGGAATTTTCTTTAAGGGCCCAATTTAATGTTGATGCTTCCCAGAACATGGTCCCTTTTCTGCCCTTCTTCACTGCTTCTCGGGTTGAGGATTAATACTTGGCGTGGCATCAGGGAAAGTCCTGAGGTGTGATACTTCAAAGGTCAAAGATTAAGGTGCAATTAGTACCTTGATTTTGTGTAGAGGACATCAGTAGGGGAGCAAGGAAGGACAAGTAGCCATCAAGTGTGCAATGCCAAGCTGGTAACCGCAACAGGCAACTGGAGTTCAACCCCACAGAGAAACCTGGGTAAAACCCAGACCTCACCCAAGGTACAAGACTTCTGACTGTTTGCCCGACAATTCTAGAGCATCACTTACAGGAGCAGGATAGGGGCGCTAACTCCCCAAGGCCTGCTATGGGCAGGGCAGCCTTCCTTGGCTCTGGAAAAGCCCACAGGCACAGAGATGCCAAGGCTGGACGCACTCCATGAAGGATGCGGGCCGAGCAGCGGCTGTGCTGCTGCGAATGGGCTAGGGTTAGGTCAAACGGAAGACAAGTGTCTGGTCACTTTCTCCTCCACTTCAGCCTCTGGGGATGCTGGGTGCTGAAACTAAGAGAAGGTCTAAATACCTGCTCACCAGCTTGGGTGAGCGCACCGTTTTGGGTCCTCCCCTAAACAGCTGTGCATCTTTTGTCGGGCCCCGTGAGCCGCTGGGTCTCTGTTTTCTCAATTAAGGTTCTCTGCAGCCTTTCCAGCTCTGATATCTGGGTTTTTCTGAGACTTCCCAACTCAAGCTCATCTTGTCTCAGGTGCTCTTGGGAGAGTTCCCTTGCCGAGTAGAGTGCCCTCCAAGAAAGCAGAGCACAGCAATAATCAGCGCCAGTGACTCCAGACGCAGGCCACAGAGATGTTCAGGGCATCATTGCACATAAGGCTCAGAAACAGCCTAAACGATCATCATTCAAGAAAGGCACCCTGGTCCAACTTTAGGGGCCAGGGTTATGGTGGACCATTACACGAAGAAATGAAGTATTTTAAGAATATTTCATGACAAGGAATAATGTTTATGGTATCAGTAAAAACATCAGATGATAGTGCAGAATCACCCCCACCAAGTAAAATAAAAGCATAAAAAGACATGATAAAAAATATTAAAAGTGGTAGAAATAAAGGTGCTAGTTGCTTTCTTGTATTTTCCCTACAAGGACGAGGGTGCTTCAGGGGGCACAGGCAGTTTGTTCGATGTGTATGTAAATCAGAACCTGGAGAGGTTCTCTCAGAGTAGGTTGATGCTTTGGGTTTTTTTAAAATATTTATTTATTTTCTATTGGCCTTCACTGGGTGGGTCTTCATTGTGGCACTCAGGATCTCTAATTGCAGCACATAGGATCTAGTTCCCTGACTGAGGGTCAAACCTGGGTCCCCTGCCTTGGGAATGTGGATTCTTAGCCACTAGACGACTGGGAAATCCCAGAGTTGATGCTTTATTTCCTCCTGCCCAGGGAACGTTCCTCTCATGTTACTGTAGGAGGGAACTTTGGCCTTTGGCATCTGAAACTTGGATTTGTCCTACCTCATCCTGGTCCCTATTTCAATGTTCTTCCCTCCTCCTGGGAGCTCCCCAGCCAGCCACACCTTTGCATAAGTTATTCTCTCTGCTTAGAATATCCTTCCCGGCAGGTGCCCGTCCCCACCCTTCTCAGACTCTGCTCCACTTCATGATGCTGTCATCTCTAAAAAGTACTCCTGACCTTTCATCCAGAGGCTTCCCTGGGTTCCCCTCCACCTCAACATTAATCCCACTCTTTTAGTTGTGGACTCACTCATTTGTCCCCTCTATGAGCTGCAAGCTCCTGAAGGCCAAGGCAACATCTCACACATCTCTGTGGCACCAGCACTGTGCTGGACAGATAGTAGATGTGTCAAGAAAATTTCTAATTGAGACATGATTCACACATCATAAAATCCACCCTTTAAATGTGTACAGTTCAGTGGGCTTCATATTCACAAGGCTGTGTAACCATCAGCAGAACCTAATCCCAGAACATTTCTGTCACCCCCAAAAGAAACCCCATACCCATTAGTGTCTCTCCCGCCTTCCTCCTCCCTCCCAGCCCGAGGCAACTGCTAGTCTGCCCTTTATCACTATGGACTTGCTTATTCTGGATATTTTATATATATGGAATATGTGACCTTTGTGTCTGGCTTCTTTCACTTCAGTTCAGTTCAGTCACTTAGTCATGTCTGACTCTTTGCGACCCCGTGGACTGCAGCACACCAGACTTCCCTGTCCATCACCAACTCCTGGAGCTTGCTCAAACACATGTCCATCGAGTCGGTGATGTCATACAACCATCTCATCCTCTGTCGTCCCCTTCTCCTCCTGTCTTCAATCTTTCCCAGTATCAGGGTCTTTTGCAATGAGTCAGTTCTTCGCATCAGGTGGCCAAAGTATTTGAGCTTCAGTTTAACATCAGTCCTTCCAATGAATATTCAGGACTGGTTCCCATTGATTGGTTAGATCTCCTTGCTGTCCAAGGGACTCTCAAGGGTCTTCTCCAGCACCACTGTTCAAAAGCATCAATTCTTTGGCGCTCAGCTTTCTTTATGGTCCAACTCTCACATCCATACATAACTACTGGAAAAACAATAGGTTTGACTATACAGACCTTTCTTGGTAAAGTAATGTCTCTGCTTTTTAATATGCTATGTTTGTCCTAGCTTTTCTCCCAAGGAGCAAGTGTCTTTTAATTTCATGGCTGCAGTCACCATCTGCAGTGATTTTGGAGCCCAAGAAAACAAAATCTGTCACTGTTTCCATTGTTTCCCCATCTATTTGCCATGAAGTGATGGGACCGGATGCCATGATCTTAGTTTTTTGAATGTTGAATTTTAAGCCAGCTTTTTCACTTTCCTCTTTCACTTTCATCAAGAGGTTCTTTAGCTCCTCTTTGCTTTCTGCTATAAGGATGGTGTCATCTGCATATCTGAGGTTATTGATATTTCTCCCTGCAATCTGGATTCCTGCTTGTGTTTCATCCAGTCCAGCATTTCGCATAATGTACTCTGCATATAAGTTAAATAAGTAAGGTGACAATATACAACTTGATGTACTCCTTTCCCAATTTGGAACCAGTCTGTTTTTCCATGTCTGGTTCTAAGGGTTGCTTCTTGACCTGCAAACAGATTTCTCAGGAGACAGGTAAGGTGGTCTGATATTCCCATCTCTTGAAGAATTTTCCAGTTTGTTGTGATCCACACAGTCAAAGGCTTTTGCATAGTCAATGAAACAGAAGTAGATGTTTCTCTGGAATTCTCTGGCTTCTTCTATGATCCAACAGATGTTGGCAATTTGATCTCTGGTTCCTCTGCCTTTTCTAAATGTACTTGAACATCTGGAAATTCTCGTTTCACACACTGTTGAAGATTAGCTTGGAGAATTTTGAGCATTACTTTCACTTAACATAATATTTTCAGGGTTTTTTCATGTCGTAGCATGTATCTGTACTTCATTCCTTTTTATGACTGAATAATATCCCATTGTATGGACATAGCACATTTTGCTTATCCATTCATTAGTTGATGGGCATTTAACTTGACTTCATTGTTTAGATATTATGAATAATGCTGCTATGAATATGTGAGCACAGTTTCGTATGAAAAAATATTTTCAGTTCTCTTGGGTATATATACAGGAGTGGAATCGCTGGGTCACAGGAGAACTTCACGGTTAACTTTTTTTTTATTGTTTAACTTGTAGAGGAACTGCCCTAATATTTTCCAAAGGGGCTGCTCCATTTTATGTTCCCACCAGCAGTGTATGAGGGTTCCTATTTCTCTAGTCAACCCTTGCCTGTCAACTATTGCCTGTCTTTTTCATTATACAATCACTTCCTAGTGGGTGTGCAGTAGTCAGTGGACTTCTGATGAATGAATGAGTGGCTGGCCAATGGACGGATGGATGGGCATGTAAAAGTAGGTGTCAGTCCCTGAGCTCCGAGATCTGATTTTGGTGGGAGAGCCTGCTCCTCCCGCTCGCTGGGGGCCTGCACTAAGTGAAGACACAGTGATCTGCAGCCTGCCCCCACCTGTGGCTCCAGACACCCCAAAGCTGCCTCGGTCCTGGGTGGCTTACAGCATGGCTCTGAACGGGACCTGTTTCTGGGTGGGGCTAGCTCTGTAACCCCTCTGGCCCTTGGTTTCATCTTCTGGGAAATGAAAATAAAGCTCAGCATGTTGAATGACTGTAGGATGAAACGATGCACGTAAACTGTCCACAAAGGGCACAGAGTGGGCGGTGCCTTTTTCCAGACTGCTTTCTCAGAAGTCTGCCCCATTCATGCCTAAATGTCACTTTACTGGTTAACTGCTGGACAAGAGTTTGGGAAGAGAGGGGCGGTGGAAAGGGTGGGGGAAAGACCGGAGGTTTACAGATAGCAGGGAGCAGCAGCGGGGGCAGCCGGCGGTTGTGGAGTAGGCGGGCAGTGCAGACAATCCTGGGAGGATTATCACAGGCCTCCACAGGGCACTTCCTCCCAGTCATTTCTGTCTTGGGGGCGCTGGGGGGTGAGGGTGGGGGGTGGGGTGGGGAGCACCTGAGCAGTGCTGATTCAAACTCAACTGCGGGTCTACAGGCCAACCTCATGGAAGGGCGATCGAACGCCAAGATCTTGGATGGCATATGGGTTATCTGTTGTGCCCAACTTAACAGATAAATAATAACAATTCGGAGCCTCTCAGCAGGAATGAGTTCAAGGTTCTGTACTTTAAGGCTCAGCAGGAAAAAGTAGCTGTACCTGCCCTAGCTCAGGAGAAGGGCGTGGTCAGAGCAATGACCCATATTTACTGTTCTGGACCAATATAAGGTGAGCTCTCTGTTGGGTAGTTTCTATATTGCCTAAGTAATTTGTTAGTTGGGGCAGTTTAAAGGTCAAGAGAGATTCAGAGAATTTGCTGAAGTGACTGAGGGTGGTGGCAGCCATGGCTTCCCACGCTAGCTGTCTTCCAGAATGTTGTGTCTAGTTTACGGGAAACCTGGGCAGAGGTTTACGGGAAACCCCGGGCAGAGGGTGTCACTCACGCAGAAAGGCCATGGAATGTCGTTGGAGCCTGACCCGGTTGGGGGGAATTCTTGGCTCATCTGAATGGCTCCCGTTGAGCCGGTTCCCTGGTTCTGTGTAACATGGGGTCACGAGCCTCTTGGGGCTTCTGGTCCAGGTGATCTGATGGACCCTGATCAAGAAAGTAAAGGTGCATGTGGGGGAAATGTATGCTCTCAGTTTGACCAGAAGAGAGAACTGCAGCCTGTACTGGGTGGAGAGAGATGGAGAAAGTACACTTAGAGAGGAGCAGCTTTGTGACTGCAGCTTGGATTGGTCCCTGTTTTTTCTGTGAAAAAAAAAACAAAAAACACTCACTCAGTCGTGTTTGACTCTTTGTGACCCCAGGTTCTGTACCCCACCAGGCTCCTCTGTCCATGGGATTCTCCAAGCAAGAATATTAAAGCGGGTAGCCATTCCCTTCTCCAGGGGCTCTTCCCGACCCTGAGATCAAACCTGGGTCTTCCACATTGCAGGCGGATCCTTTACCGTCTGAGCCACCAGGGAAGCCGGTTTTGCCTGTAATTCTGTGTTAATTGTTTTCTCATTAATACCTAATTCCCAGCTGGAGAGACTCCGAGAAGCAGTGGGACATCTGCTCTGGCCCAGACACTTCTGAGGAATTTCCTGGGCCTATTTCCCTGCTGTGTACCATGTGACCCCTCCCGGTCCATTGAACAAGGGTGGGCACCTCACCCTGGGGCAGCCAGTGGCCTCAGAGGTGGACCCTCTGCCTTTGAGTATTTGAACTGGAGACAGAGGAGCAGCAGTTGGCAGCAGTGTAGACCTCCAAAAGACCCCCAGAGAGAAGAGAGAGGGTAGGAGGCAGAGGGCGGAGGAAGCCACCAGTAAACAGAAGTCTGGGGTGGGGAACAGAGGACAGATTGCAGGACGCCCCAGATGGGCAGGGTGGAGGAAGCCCAGGCACTGGACATGACCACCTTCCGGGTCCCGAACTCTCCCCCAGGCTTTGTGACTCTGGCCATGTGACCCAGCTTTCTTATTGCCCAGAATATTCTCCAGTAAACTCTTTATTCCCCAAAGAAGCCTATATGAGAGGCTTGCGTTTTTACAGCTCCCTAACAAAGCCTAACACGGGTACTACTGCTTTATTGAGAAAGTTTCCTATTTCACAGTAAAAATGGAAGCAAACTGTTTATCAGGGACTGAGGAAGGAGAGGAGCTAGGTGATGATAAGACTCGATGCTGGAAAGTACCCTGACTCCGCATCTTCCGGGGCTCTGAAACAGATGGCTTTGCTGAAGTTCCTGTTGGAAAACAATCGACATTTCGTGGCCTGCTAAGCGACTTTGCTGCTGCTGCTGCTAAATTGCTTCAGTCGTGTCCGACGTTGTGCAACCCCATAGACAGCAGCCCACAAGGCTTTCCCGTCCATGGTATTTTCCAGGCAAGAGTACTGGAGTGGGGTGCCATTGCCTTCTCCGACTAAGCGACTTTAATGAAGGCCAATTTTATGATTGCCTGGTGCACCCACCTGTCCTCCCTGGGTAATATGGAGGCACGGACTTTCTCACCATGAAGCTGGAGAAGTCAAATGCTTGCCCGAAATTACACAGCATCTGCCACCTGACTTGCTGAACAGTTAAAAATGAACAGAAACCTCAGTTAAACAGACTTGGGCGATCACACAGCAGAGCGCCTCTGACCTGTGCATCTAGCAGAGCCCAGCAGGAAGAAGAAAGACTCCTCTTCTTTCCTGGCAAGCACTCAGCCAAGGAAAGCCACAGATGCCTTGTTTGCACAGACTTCCCAGCTTCCTTTGCCCTCTATAAAAGCAGTCTTCTTCCCTTGCCTTGCAGAGATTTGCACATGGCTCTTGGACCCCAAATTGCAATTCTCTGCTGATCCCAAATAAACCCATCTTTTTAAAAAAAAAAAAAAAAAATCTTTGCTGGAGAAATATCTGGCAGTGTATTGATTTCAGGTCAACCAGACCCTCAGTGCGCTTCTCAGCTTAACTCCACTTCTCCACGCACTAAGTCTGCAGTCTGCCTGAAGACCTGCAGTCTGCCTGTCTTCCCTATTGTAGCTCAGAGTGATGAATCCAAGAGCCAGGAAGGACGAGGGAGGATCTCCAGGGCAGGTAATTCCTGAACAGAGCTTTGTGTTTGAATTAGCATTGGTTTTTCTTTCTTTTGATGCACAGATATATGAGTGTTAATACTTGTATAAATTCATGTGACCACCACCATATTCAGGATACAGAATAGTCCCATCACCCCACCAAACACACCATACTCCCAACCCCAACCCCCTGGAACTGTTACGTTCTCCGTCCCTATGGAGAGAAGTTTTGTCTTTTATAGATTGTCATATAAATGGAATTATCAAGTGTGTAATATCTGAAACTGATTCATTTCACCCAGCATAATGCCTTCAAGTACCATTGATAGTTTGTTCTGGTGCAGAAGAGGAAGCCACTGTATGGACAAATGACAGTCTAATAATTCATCCACTGCGAGATAGTGGGTGGTTAAGTTTTTGACAGTTATGGGGAGAACTGCAATCATTTGTGTGTAGCCTCTTGCATGAACATAAGTTTTGTTTCTCTAGGTTACATGCCTAGAAGTGGAATTACTGGGTCTTGTGGTAAGTGTATGAGAAACTGCCAAACTGTTTTCCAGAATGACCATATTAAGAATTCTCTGTTGGCCCAGTGTCTGCACTTTCACAGCAAGGCACATGGGTTCAATCCCTGGTCAGGGAATTAAGATGCCACATGCTGCGATGTGGCATAAATAAATAGCTAAATAAATGTAAACAGCTTGTCACCTCTTTCTAAACAAACAAACAGACCCAGAATAGTTATACCAAATCACATTTCTACCAACAATAATGAGAGTTCTAGGAGAAGGAAATGGCAACCCACTCCAGTGTTCTTGCCTGGAGAATCCCAGGGACGGGGGAGCCTGGTGGGCTGCCGTCTATGGGGTCACACAGAGTCGGACACGACTGAAGTGACTTAGCAGCAGCAGCAGCAGCAGTTGCTCCACACACTAGCCAGTACTTATGACTGTGGGACTTTTGTTTGTTAGTTTAACAGGTTGTAGGAGTATCTCACTGTGGTTTTGCATTTCCCTAGTGACTAATGGTGCTGAGCATCTTTTTGCATGCCTATTTGTCATTTGCATATCTTCTTTGGTTAAGTGTCTGTTTAAGTCTTTTGCTCTTTTTAAAAATTTGGTGTTTGTTTTCTTCCTGTTGAATTTTGTAAATTCTTTATATACTCTGCGCACAAATGATTTTCCAGATACTCAGTTTACAAATACGGTCTCCCAGTCTTTTCAATTTCTTCAAAGTGCTCTTACAAAGCAAGTGTTATTGATTTTGCTTTTTTATGGATCATTATGCAGGGTTTTGAAGAACACATCCAAAGGATTCTAGGCAAAGGACATACTGTGTGCAAAGCAGCTCAATACTGCTGGAGAGGAGCATGTGGGGTAAGGGGTGGAGGGAGTGACTGGATCATAGAAGGATCAGATCCCATGTCTCCAGGATGCCACACCAAGGAGTGTGGACAACTTGTCCCGTAGGTGAGGGAACCACCGAAGGACATGGCAATTGCTTGCTTTTATTTTGACTAACTTTTAAAAATGAGTTTCTCATAGGAAAACAAAGAGCAACAAAAAGACAGTTAAAACCCTGCATGATCCTACCACCAAGAGGGGAGGTACACTCATTAACATGTGGGCTGATTCTTCTTTTCATACACACACGTACACATACATTTTCTTTTTTACAAAAATGAGGCCATGTCATCATAGTGTTTTATAACATGTCTTTTGCTTTTGCTCAGCAATAATACCTGTAAACTCTTTTCCATATCATTATTCTTTTACTTCCTCATGTCTTCAGTTAAGATTATTATTTTTTCGGGCTTCCCTGAAGCCCTGGTGATTCAGTGGTTAAGAACCTGCCTATCAGTGCAGGACACCGATTTGAACTCTGATCTGGGAATATCCCACACGCCATGGGGAGACTAAGCCTGTGGGCCACAGCTACTAAGCCCTTTATTAGAGCCCATAAGCCACAGCTACTGAGGTCACGCACCATGATGCGTGCCCTGGAGCCCACGCTCCGCAACAAGAGAAGCCACTGCAATGAGAAGCTGGCACACCTCAAAGAAGAGTATCCCCCACTCATCGCGACTAGAGAAAGCCCGAGCAGCAACGAAGACCCACCTCACTCATAAAGAAATAAATCGAATAAATTTTTAGAAAATTAACCTTTTTCTTTTGTTATATTTTAATGTAAGATTTCATGCATTTAAATTAAAATGCCCAACATGAAAAACATGACAATATTATGAACTACCATCTGGTTAAATGATAAGAACACAAACATCATAGCATCATCTCTGTGGTGAACACATGTCTAGTTCTTCCTGTGTGCCAGATGCTGTTCTTTATGTATATGAACTCCTGTCCTCCAAACAGCCCCCTGAGGTAGTGATATTATCTCCATGTGACAATGGGGAAAGGCGCAGAGAGGTTAAACCAGCTTCCCCAAGACCACACAGAGAGTGAGTGGCAGAGATAGGACTGAAAGCTTTGGGTATGGAAACACCAGGTGGTGGCCACGGAGGATGAGGGGGCACAGAGGTCAGGGGTGACTCCTAGAAAGCTGCTGTGACTGAGGAGCAGAGATGCCACCTACTGAGCCAGGAAGATGGAGGAGGAGCTGATCTAGGGGTAGGGGAAGGTCAGGAACTTGAGGTTGAAATGCCTGTGGAACAGGAAGGTAGAAATGAATGAATGTCTGCAAAATGGAAAAAAGCAATGCCTGAATGAATGGAGAAATGACCCACTCCAGGCAAGGACGTTCACAGCAGAGCAGCAAAAATCTCTGATCGGTCAGGTCAGGGAAGACATAAAGCTGCAGGATCTAGCTGAAGAGGGTCACAGCTGTTTACAACAGGGAGACACATAGACATGCAGGATTTGGGACCAGTTGTTTTCACCAGTGTTTATCAAGTACCCAGGGTCTGGCAACTGCTCTATCCACAAGTTACTATCTCTACTCTGAACCTGGGATTGGGGGTCGGGTGGAGACCATGTCCACCGCTGGGTCCTGCCATCCCGACACCCAGCTGGGAACAAGGCACATTCCTCAGCGGTCAGGGCAGGAGGGAGGTGGTGGGATGGGGGACGCTTCCATGCTTCTTCTCAGAAGACAAAGGGCTCTTCATGATTTAATTAAAATGCCTATCAAAGGCCTCAGAAGATAAAGGCTAGTTGGCATGAAATAAAAATTGCTGGCGTGAACATATTACCAATTTAATTTCATTCTGGGGGCATCTATGAGGTTCCAATATTAAAGAGAGAATCCATCACTAAATTCCCATCTGTCCTGCCATGAGTGAGTGAGTGGGTGGGTGAACGTCACTCAGTCGTGTCCCAGTCTTTGGGACCCCATGGTCTATACAGTCCATGGGATTCTCCAGGCCAAATACTGGAGTGAGTGGCCATTCCCTTCTCCAGGGGATCTTCCCAACCCAGGGATTGAACCCAGATCCCCTGCATTGCAGGCAGACTCAGACTCAGGTACCGTCTGAACTACCAGGGAAGCCCCATCCTGCCATACTGGGGGCATTTCGGAAGATGTCAAAGTTCTGTTTGAAGAGGGCTGGGGAGCTCTTAGCAGCTGAGCTCATCTGTCCTTTGTTTCTCAGTGAGAGGAGAGCTGTAGTGGGTGAGAGACTCTAGAATACAGCAGGCACTCAATTAGTGTATGTGAAAGGGAGGGAAGGAGAAAGGAAGGGAGCGGGGGTCGGGGGAGCTTTGGATTTAGAATCCAGCTGATTTTAGGGTGAGTCAAAGCCTTGCATAACAGCTTTTCCTCCAGATAACCCCACGACTCCCTTCCTCCCCACCTTCAATTCTTTGTTCATACGTCCCTTTTCACTGAGGCCAACTTTGCCACCCATTTAAAAGTGCATCCCTTCCCCAACCCTGACCTTCCTGATCCCCTCTTCCCTGCTCTGTCCATCTCCCCCAGAACTTAACTTCACATCCTATATAATTTACTAATTTGTTAGTTCATTGTCTATTTCTCCCCACTAGAATGAAGGCCCCATGAGAGCAAGAATTTTTGTCTCTTCTGTTCATTGATGTATATATATACCCCGTGCCTAGCATCATGCCTGCCTCGGTAAATATTTCTTGGAGGAATGCATTGATTCATCTGGCAGAGACTAAATTATTTGTTAATAATTTATTAACTATCTCCTTCCAAGGACAGTGAGTCTCAAGAATGACCCTGACTCTTCCCAGTGTCTCGGTAAGTCTCTGACCATCTCACGTTGGTTCTTCCTGGTCCAGCCTGCAGTCTCCCCTGAAACCAATCCAGGATGGCCTGCCAGTCATATGCCTTTTGTATAGCTCTGACTTCAAGCAATAGGAATATTTCATAAACACTGCACAGATTTTAAAGTGTACATAGTCTATACCAACCAGGAGGTGAAAAATATAAGCCCTTTCTCCAAACTACAGAAAAACTGGGCCAGGTAAGGCCTCTTATCAATAAAGAAGAAAAATTTAAGTTTTTAAAAAAGAAGAACAATCCTGGGTTAGCGGAGCCCACTGATCCAAAGGTGACTTATCCCCTGTTGCACCTGCACCTGCAAACTCTCAGGTATAAACTACTAGTCAGGGAAGAACTACTCTTCCAGCATCAACTCAAGGGTCATAGCTCTCAGCCCCAGGTCTGCTCCCCGGCTCTGTGCCCACCAGCCAAGTCCAAACCCCATACACTTCGGAAATGGTGAGAAATAAGAGCCTGTCGGCCCCTTCCTCGGAGTGTCAGAGTGAAATCTACAACAGCCGCTTTCTCGTCCCTTGCAGATGGCAGGGTGGCTGCTGGGGCTCACGTTGCCAGGGGGAAAGCCCTGGGGAGGAAGCCAGGAACACTCTGGACAGTAGTCATCTGTCTGGAAAACATTAGTCCTCAGTCTGATGTGTGCATAACCTGAGCCCAGACACTCTTTTGCTTTCACTTACAGAAATAAACAGTTTTGGGTCTCAAAATACTCAGGAGTTTCCTTGGTTACTGCTGCTGCCAGTACTGGTTAATCTTTCAGTGTTTAAAGCCTATTCTTCTCTGGAAGCAAACATTTAGCCTGGGCAATGTGAAGAGTAATGAAAACATTGTAAAATGCAAAGCCGGGTTCTTTTCTCCAAGGGTAATTTCTTGGAAATCTTGTTTTGCCAGCAACACCTAAAAAATCTGGCCTGGTGCAACATCCTTCTAAGCATTATGGAGACAGAATTTCAGAAATGGAAAGAACCAAACTTTTCCCCTTATATGTCCCACCCATCTTAGAGTTGATAGCTCCATACTATTTCAGCCCAGAGCATCTAGACTCCCTGCCCCTTCATCTCTTTCTTCTGAGGCATAGTTCAGAGACCCTCTCACTAGTTCAGAGACCCTCTCAGATTTTAACACTCTATGGGTCCAGATCCCTTCTAAAGACTAGATCTAAGATTAAGTGCACCGCCCCCTACCTTGGGTGGAAAATATAGACTTTTTCACTAACTTGAACTGGAACAGTCCACAGGGAATGAATATAAAGAATTTTGGCCCCTACATCACATTAAACACAAAATTTAATTCGAAATGAATTGCAGGCCTAGACATGAAAAGGTAAAACAATAAAGCTTCTAGAAGAAAACATAGTATGAAATTTTCTTGACCAAGGAGTAGGCAAAGATTTCTTAAGCAAAATGCAAAAAGTTCTAGCTGTAAAAGGAAAGTTAATAAATTAGACCTCATTGAAATTAAAAACTCCTGTTCATCAAAAAGATATGATTAAGAAGGTAAAAAGCCATAAACTAAAATATATTTGCCATACTTACAAGTAACAACATATTTTACATATTTTTGTATCCCAAATATGGGCTTCCCAGGTGGCACGAGTGATAAAGAATTCACCTGCCAATGCAGGAGACATAAGAGATGCAGGTTCGATCCCTGGGTCAGGAAGATTCCCTAGGGGAGGACATGGCAACCCACTCCAGTATTCTTGCCTGGAGCATCCCATGGACAGAGGAGCCTGGCGGGCCATAGTTCATAAGATCACAAAGAGTCGGACATGTCTGAGCAACTTAGCACACACGCACACACATCCCAAATATATAACAAGCTTTCAAAAGTCAACAAGAAAAAGACAAATGATTCAATTATTAAGAACAGCTGAAAATTTTTACTTCGCAAAAGAGAATATTCACATGGCCCAAAACAGCATTTTTAAAGGTGCTCAACATCATTAGTCACCAAAGAAACACAAAATCCTCAAGGAGCTACCACAACATACTGACCCAATTGTGGAGTTGAGTACCTGTAGCAGAGACTCGGAGAAGGCAATGGCACCCCACTTCAGTACTCTTGCCTGGAAAATGCCATGGGCGGAGAAGCCTGGTGGGCTGACATCCATGGGGTCGCTGAGAGTCAGACACGACTGAGCGACTTCACTTTCACTTTTCACTTTCATGCATTGGAGAAGGAAACGGCAACCCACTCCAGCGTTCTTGCCTGGAGAATCCCAGGGACGGCAGAGCCTGGTGGGCTGCCGTCTATAGGGTCGCACAGAGTCGGACACAACTGAAGCGACTTAGCAGCAGCAGCAGCAGCAGAGACTTATATAGTCTGTGTAGCTGAAAATGCTTATTATCTTACCTTTTACAGAAACAGTTTGCTGACCCCTGATACACAACAGGTCTTTTTGACAAAGACCGACTCCCTAATACATGCAAAAGCCTGAGTGATTCTCACAGACAAAATGTTGAGTGAAAGAAGCCAAACACAAGTGCACCCTGTATGATTCTATATGATTCAGAAGCAGGCAAAATTAATCTCTGGTGATGGAGGTCAAGCCAGTGATTACCTGTGTGTGGATGCAAGGAAGGAAGCAAGAGGGACCCTGTGCTCTGTCTCTTGATGGGGTCAGGGTGGAGATTCCACTGGTATGTCATTATGCAAAAACCCATCAAGCAGCTTAGTGTAATTTTGTGCACTTTACTGCATATAACGTCTCTTCAATTTTAAAAGGGAAAAAGTGCTGGTCTTTAGGCAGGGCTTCCCTGATAGTTCAGTTGGTAAAGAATTCGTCTGCAATTCAGGAGACCCCGGTTCGATTCCTGAGTCCAGAAGATACGCTGGAGAAGGGAAAGGCTACCCCCTCCAGTATTGTTGGGCTTCCTTTGTGGCTCAGCTGGTAAAGAATCCTTCCACAATGCGAGAGACCTGGGTTTGATCCCCAGGTTGGGAAAATCCCCTGGAGAAGGGAAAGGCTACCCACTCCAGTATTCTGGCCTGGAGAATCCCGTGGACTACATTGTCAATTTGATCGCAAAGAGTTGGACACAAGTGAGCAACTTTCACTTCACTTCAGGTCTACCATATGCAAAGCACATTAGGGGGGTTTCTTCTTTCATCCCAGAGACTGAACTCAGTATTAGAGGGGCCACACCTTGGCCCCTTGCTGACTCAAGCATGCCAAGATCTTTGCATTTATAGCCACAGGCCACCATGCTTGAGCCCATCAACCTGGCTCGAGAGAGATAGATCCAGCCGAAGGTGTCAGGGCAACTCTCCACATCTAGTCTTCAGACTTTAGGACAACTGTAAATGAGCTGAGAGTTTGCTAGTGATGCCTATTCCTGGCCCTTTCTCCCCCAGTTTCCACTTCTTTCAGGTCCTGGGTGGCATTGTCAGTAGTCCGGCATGTGAATCTGACCCAGAAGATCTGGAGACCACACTTCGAGAAGCGTTGATGTGCAGGCTGAGGCAGGAGGTGTGAGGGTGCAAAGGGGAAGAGACAAATTGCTCTAGAAAGGGAAGAGAGAACCTGAGAGGAAGAGGCAGTGGGTGAGACTGAGGGGAGTAGAGAGAGAAGTACTGATCGGAAATGGGGTTGGGGATCTTTATTAAGCTGGTGTCTAGGGGAACACCTATTCTCCATCTCTCCACCCAAGCGTTGTAAAGATCCCAGTTCTTATTACTATACTATGACATGCCCACCTCCGAGGTGAGCTCCGGATGAGAAAAGAGCCTGTCCTTAGAGATTCGGTCACATCTGGATTTGATAACCACCCAGGAAAATGCGTATCATCCTCCTTTCAGCACCTGGGGCCAGTCATTCCCCTTCATAAAGTCCAGGTTCAAGCTGCCCCTTCCATCATATTCAGGCAGGTGTTTTTTTTTCTATTTACAATTTTTTTTTATTTTTGAAGAAAGCACTTGAGTGGTGTTCTTTGATTTTTCTTTCCGTGGTAAACTGAAGTTTTACAGAGAATCTATACCCTTTGAACTGGTGGTTTGTGCTTCTGAATGGACAAAAATCAACTAATGGGGTTATTTTCTTCTCAGAGAAGGTATGAAGAAACTGCAAGAGAGAGAGGTTTACTTTTTATTTAAGGAAAGTTGAAAGAAAATAAGTTATAAGTGGTAGCCTTACTAACAAATTTAACACTACCTGCACCTACCAAACATGATTTGGAATTGTATAGCTCTCCCAATCCTACTAGGTCAAGGTGTATTCGAGAAAATACCGTATTTTCCACCATATGCATTTCATGTTGCCTGTGTACAGCTCTGGAATTTTGTGGACCTAGGGAAGGAACAGAGAGTTAAAAAGTAAAACAGATACTCAGTTTTGGGGCCTGTGGAGAATCATGGGAAAGCAAAACACTTTTACTGGATTTGATTTTTTTAAAAAAACAAAACGAAAATAGGAAAAGTGTGCACACACCATGGGCAAGATCAAATAAGCCAGACAATGTGGCCAGATGAGTCTGGAGGAAATAGGTTGCATTAAGTAAACTGATGGAGCCTTCAGCAGCTGTTACAAAGAGCAAACAAAGCAAGATATGATAGCATCACATGACTTGTGAAAAAACAGTGGGGGACCAATACCTCCACAAACGCTTTCCCACTTTAGGAATCTTGGAGATGAATGGGCACTGTGGTTGCTTCTGGGAAGGGAAACGGTGTGGGAGAGAATCAGGGTTGGGTGAAAATGAAAGCCACTCAGTCGTGTCCAACTCTATGCCGTCCATGGAATTCTCCAGGCCAGAATACTGGGGTGGGTAGCCCTTCCCTTCTCCAGGGGATCTTCCCAACCCAGGAATTGAACCCAGGTCTCCCACATTGCAGGTGGATTCTTTACCAGCTGAGCCATAAGGCAGGGTTGAGAGGAAGACTTAATTTCTATCCTACATTCTTTGAGGCTGTTTGACTTTTTTACCCTGCATAAATTTTGTCTACTAAAAGAGTAAAAATTAAGACAGGAAGAGAGGAAGGGATGGGAGGAGGGAATAGAGTATTTGGTGGGCATTTGTTCTTGAAAAGCTGGCTCAGAGCTGTTCCAGAATGAGAAGTACGCACAGGCTCCAAAGCATTCCTGCTGGCCAGCCCGTGGTGCCCACAGGCCACGTGCCAGGTCTGTCACCATGCCCGGCACTCCATCCTCCATCACTTGCTCCACAGCCTGAGGTAAGAACATGTTGTCTTGAGGTCGTGGCCACACCCTGGGTGGAAACACCACGGTGTACCAATGTGGAATTTCCAGCGGCTCTTGCAGCACAGGGTGGAAGTTTGGAAAATGAACTCCAAGGCAGAAGAAAGAAGTGCTGAAGGGACAGGGGTTAGAAAATACACAAAGAGCTGTCACAGGGCCTCCTGGTCACTGTCAGAGCATAAGAGCTGAGAGGCAGGACAGGGCAGTGGTTACAGGTCTGGATCCATGTTATCTGGGGTCAAATCCTGGCTTTTCCACTTAGGGACTGCGAGACCCTCCAGAACATCATTTCCCCCATGTACAATGACAAAATCTACCATGCAGGAAGAGTGAGAACTAAATACATTAAGGTGTCAGTGTTTAAGTACAGAACAAACACATAGTAGATGTCAGCTATTATGGCTCCTCTGTTTTCTTTGAATTCTCATAGTGCTGTGTCAGACAGGATGTGATTATTGGTCTATTTTCCCCTGATACATCAAAGTTCAGATAAATAAACTTTGTTAAGGGTTAGACACAGGAGTCTCTGATACCAAGCACAGGGTTTCGTCCATTACATCAGTATTTCCCAAACTCTGTTCCAATGAACAATTGATGTATCCCCACAATCTTAATGAATGTTCCTCCAACACAAGGTTTTGTGACCAATAAGTCTGAGAAATACTGATTAAATGAAATTAACCAGGTTATTTACTGTAAGATTCATCAGAGCCTTTAAAATGCTAATCCACCCATGACTCCATGATGGAGTAGAATTTCCCAAGTCATGGGACCACTGAACGATTTTGTTTTCCGTGGCATACATATTAACACACAGAGAAACATTAGGGTTCTATGAAAAATAGCTCTGGACATGCTTTGCTACATTAAAGGACAAGCACATCACTTCCCTGGTGGTCCAGTGGTTAGGAATCTGCCTGCCAGTGCAGGGGACACAGGAGATACCTCGTCAGATCCAATTAAGTCTGTGAGCCACAACTACTGAGCCCAAGCTCTAGCCCAGCTGCACAGTCAGAGAGGCCATTGCAAAGAGAGGCCCACACGCTGCACCTAGAGAGGAGCCTCTGCCCGCCACCGCTCGAGAACGCCCTCGCAGCAACGAAGAGCCCACGTGCCCCAGCAAAGACCCAGAGCAGCCCTGAATAACTAAACATTCTGAAAAGTACAAGCACAACTAGAAGAAGGCTATTTAAGCTCTGTTTTCATGTCAGTCTCCATCAAAGAGCATGTCTTCCAATCACGAGGTGTAGAACACATTTGGGCACGGTGGTTAGGACAGGGATGATGAGCCACGTAAAGTACATGAGCACGGAGGTAAGACTGGGATCTGACTGAAGATCTTTTGTTGGGGGGGAGCGTGCTAGGTCTTCACTGCAGTGCGTGGCTCTTCATCGCAGCACACAGGCTTCTCTAGTTGTGGCACACAAACTTAGTTGCCCCTCAGCATATGGGATCTTAGTTCCCCAACCAGGGATCGAACCCATGATCCCTGTAATGGAAGGTGGAGTCCTTACCCCTGGACCACCGAGGAAGTCCCCTGAAGGCAAATCTTGAGTTCCCTGGAATGACAGGTCGTGTGCTATCTCTAAACCTGTTTCCTCATCTATGAGTTGGCAGAATAACATCTACTTCATTTGGCTGTTTTACGATTTAAATTTCAGTGAGTAATATCTCAGGGTTAGTTTCCTTTCATCAGTGAGAATGTTTTCGGTTGCAAACAGCAGACAGAAAAACTTAAATTGGCTTAAACAAAAAGGGAATTTACCAAGGTAAGTAAAAGTCCAGATAAGGTTTGGGCTTCCCTGGTGGCTCAGAGGTTAAAGCATCTGCCTCCAAAACGGGAGACTCAGATTCGATCCCTGGGTCGGGAAGATCCCCTGGAGAAGGAAATGGCAATGCACTCCAGTATTCTTGCCTGGAGAATCCCATGAATGGATCGCAAAGAGTCGGACACGACTGAGCGACTTCACCTTCACCTCACCTTATGATGTAATTAGAGTAGGTGATAATTCTGTCAGGAAGCTTAATGCCCATCCCTGGAAAAATTCTAAACTGAGTATTGAATAGATGATCTTTTAGTGCCTTGATCTCTAGGGACCAATGCAAATTCATTAAGAACAAGTCATTGGAAGATAGTCCTTTTTATTTTTTCAAAAAAATTTATCCCATCAGGGGACTAGTGATTCTCAAGTTGTGTAGGCAGGCACCCTAGACAGCTCTCAGAATTTCCAGAGGGATTTTCTACCAAATTCCCTTGGCTGATAGGTCTATTTTAAAAGTGGAATAAATAAGCATTGCTCAGGGCATGGGCGAAAAAAATGTTTGAGAAGTACTGTCACAGCCATAGTATGACTGGTTCTCAGAAAGGGCATCTGATAAAACCTCTCTTGAGGGCTTCATAGAAAAATACGCCTGGGGCATGTGAGCCAGCAGCAAACAACAGCTCCTAATGATGGAAACACTATATAGTTTTGTGTAAAACACACAGAATCTTGAATTTTTTATTTAAGCAGAACTTGAAATCTTTTATTAAATGTGCATTGCTTGTATGTATATTGCTCAATGATGGATAAATTGTGAAGTCCAACTTATATTCAGAGGATTAAAAAAGAGTTGTGTACCAAGATGCTCATTGTAGCATTATTTATAGCAGATAGGGAAAACAATGGAAAAGTCCAACAATAGCAAAATAGTTCGTAAATCATACAAAAGAGTATTAAGGTAAAACACAGACTAAATGAAAGAATTATTATATAGTCATTATGATGTTACCTGGGATTCCCTGGCAGCTCAGCAGTAAAGAAACTGTCTGTGATGCAGGAGACATGGGTTCAATCCCTGGGTCAGGAAGATCCCCTGGAGAAGGAAAGGGCAACCCACTCCAGTATTCTTGCCTGGGAAATCCCATGGACAGAGGAGCCTGGTGAGCTACAGTCCATGGGGTCGCAAAAGAGTTGGACACAACTTAGCAACTAAACAAAAAATTATGTTACACAGCCCCATTATGAAGTAAGATTGTGAAGAACACATAATGACATGAAATATATAATCTGAATTTTGTTTTAAAAAAGTTTAAACACAGAGAAATGGATAAGAAGGTAGAATGAATGATAAACATGTTAATGATTGATTTCTTTTTCTTTTTTAACCTTTCTATGTTTTTCCAAAGTCCCTCTCTTTTATAACTAAGTGGGGTTGAAATAGCAATAAATGTTCTTTTAATATATCGTTGGGTGTTTTTACAGATCATAAGCCCAGCATGAGTCAACAGTGAACAGACACATCTGCCAAAAATACTAACAACTCTCAGCTCCTGAAGAGAAGCAGAATGTTCTGAAAATAGGAGGTGACAACCTTTGGCATACAGATGGCTCATCCTCATATGAAACTTTGTGTCCAGTTCAGGAAACCACATTTTTAAGGACATTGGGACACGGGGGCATGCCCAAAGTAGGGAAACAAAGGACATTAGGAAAGTTTATACCATGTCATATTTACTCATTAATGAATTCACCTATTCAACCTCAAAAGTACCTCCTAGGCACTGTAGGTGAAATGGGAGAATTGTATCAAAGGACGGTTGATGCATATAAGTCAGGGGCACAATAGCTGTCTACAATATTTTAAGGTCTATCATGTGGCAAATTGACCGGGAGCATATAAAGTTTCAAGACAGTGCATGGAGGCATATATGGTCAAATAATTTTCTACAAGGATGCCAAGACCATTCAATGGTTAAAGGACAGTCTTCATCAAATGGTGTTGGTTTGATGAATATCCCCGTGCAAAGGATGAAATTGGGTCCTCCTCTTACTCCTCATTTTTAAAAGTAACTCAAAATAGATCAAAGACTTAAATGTAAGAGCTAAATCTACCAAAGTCTTAGGCGAAAACATCATGGCATTGCAATCAGCAATAATTTCTTGGATATGATAGCAAAAGAACAAGCAATGAAAGAAAAAGTAAATACCTTGGAATTCATTAAAATTTAAATGGAAAGGAAACCCAAAGAAGAGAGGCTATATGTATATATAGATATGGGCTTCCCTGGTGGGTCGGATAGTAAAGAATCTGCCTGCAATGCAGGAGACCCGGGTTGGATCCCTGGGTTGGTAAGATCCCCTGGAGAAGGAAATGGCTACTTGCTCTGGACAGAGGAGCCTGGCAGGCTACAGTCCATGGAATCACAGAGAGTCAGATACAACTGAGTGAGTAACACTTTCTCTTTCACTATGCATACATACAGCTGATTCCCTTTGCTGTACAGTAGAAACTAACACAAGCATTGTAAAGCAATAATACTCCAATAAAATTTTTTAAAATAAACGTTTCTGTGTCAAAGGACACTATCAACAGAGTGAAAGGAAATCCCCCAAATGGGAGAAAATAATTGTAGCAAATCCTATTTCTGATCCTTATGGGATATCTATATCCTCGACTTATATCCTGATAAACCCACTGGAAGTTGAAAATATCACAAGTTGAAAATGCATTTAATACACCCAAACTACTGAATATCATAGCTTAGCCCTCCTTAAATGGGCCCAAGCCACTTACATTAGCCTACAGTCGAGCAAAATCATTTAACACTAAGTCTATTTTATAATAAAATGTTGAATATCTCTTATAACTGATTGAATGCTGTATGGAAAGTGATCAGCATGGTTGGCTGGGTGCAGAATGACTAAGTGTATCAGCTGTTTACCTTCGTGATTGCTTGGCTGACTGGGACCTGTGGCTTGCTGCTGGTGCCCAGCATCAGGAGACAGTATTTTCCCTCATATCGCTGGCCTGGGAAAGATCAAAATTCAAGGTGTGGTTTCTACTAAATGTTTATCGATTTCACACTGTCACAGCTCAAAACCAACACAGTTTGGAGACCATCTGACTCTGTGTGTGTATATATTTCTACCTGCAACTCTAATCTTTTCTGATTAATGATAAGGATTAGTAAATCTCCAATAACTTAACAACCAAAACACACAGCCCAATTAAAAAATGGGCAAAGGACTTTATATACATTTCTCCAAAAATGATTTACGGTACCAATAAATACATGAAAGGATGCTCAATATCAATACTTAACAGAGAAATGCAAAGCAAAACCCCAACGAAATACCACTTCACACACATTAGAATGATGGCTATTATTGAAAAAGTAAAATAGAATAAAATAAACAGATAATAACAAGGGTTGGTAACGATGTGAAAAAATCAGAACCCTTGTATACAGCTGGTGGGAAGGTGAAATGGTGCAGTCACTGTGGAGAAAAGTATGACAGTTCCTCAAAAAGTTAAACATAGAATTATCATACGATATAGCAGTTCTACCTCTGAGTATATGCCTAAAAGAATTGAAAGCGGGGTGTCAGGACTTCCCTGGTGATCCAGTGGCTAAGACTCTGTGCTCCCAATGCAGGGGCCTGGATTCGATCCCTGGTCAGGGAACTAGATCCCACATGCTACAACTAAGAGTTCTCATGCTGCATCTGAAGATCCCACAGGCCGCAACAAAGACAGAGGAAGCTTCATGCCGCAACGGGGACCTGGCACAGCCAAATAAATAAATATTTTTTAAAAGCAAGGTGTTGAACAGATATTCTACCTCATGTTCATAGCATCATTATTCACAAGTATCCATTGACAGCTGAATGGATAAACAAATGTAGTATATACTTTCAATGGAATATTATTCAACCTTTAAAATAAATTCTGACATGGATGAATCCTGAAGACATGACGCTAAGTGAAATAAGCCTGTCCCAAAGGACAAATATCATATGATTCACTTATATGAGGCACCTGTATGTGTGGTGTGTGCTCCAACTCTTTGTGTGTCCAACTCTTTGCAACCCCTTGGACTGCAGCCCGCCAGGCTCCTCTGTCCATGGAATTTTCCAGAATACCAGAGTGGTTGCCATTTCCTACTCAAGGGGATCTTTCCGTCCCAGGGATAGAAATTGCATCTCCTGTACTGGCAGGCTGATTCTTGATTTTATCAACAGCGTCACCTGGGAAGCCCATATGAGGCACCTAGAATTTCACCATCAGACAGTGGAATGATGGTCGCTGGGTCTCAAGGGAGGGAGGGATGAGCGGTTCAATTAATTGTTTAATGGGCACAGAACTTCAGTTTGGGAAAATGAAAAGTTCAGTAGATGGACTGTGGTGATGGTTGAGAATACATAAAATGAGGGTCATACCCACCAGTATAGCTAAAACAAAAGACTAAGAACCAAGTGTTAGCAAGAGCATGGAACAACAAACTCCCATACATCGCTGGTGGGAATGTAAAAGCTGACACTATGACCCAGCAATTCTATTCCTATATATTAACCCAAAGAAGAGTTTTCATGTGCAAACAATAATACACACACAAGAATGTTTATAGGGCACTTTATCCATAATAGTCAAACACTAGGTACAAGTCGAATGCCCATCAACAGAATAATTAATTAATTACGGGGTAGTCATAAAATGGAATACTATTCAGCATAAAAAAGAACAAAATTGAGTTTACAAAGTGAGATAAAAGAATCTCACAGATACTATGTTAAATGGAAGAAGTCAGATAGATAATGGATCATTTCTCTTGCCACTTTCAAGAATTTTTTTCTTTAATTTTTAGAAGCTTGATTACGTGTCTTGGCACAACTTTTTTTTTTTTTTTTTGAGGATTATCCTGTATGGGATTTTTTCAGCTTCTTTAATCTGTGTCTGTTGCCAAGTTTGGGAAGTTTTCATCCATCTTTGCTTAAAATACATTTTAAGCTTCACTCTCTTTTCCTAGGGGTCTAATGACACAAATATTCTTTTGTTATAGTCTCATAGGTCCCTACAGCTCTGTTTTTTCCCATATATTTCTTTTTACTGTTCAGATTTGAGGATTTCTATTTTTTACCACCAAATTCATTAATTCTTTCTTCTGTCCTCTCTCTATTCTTCCCTTAAGCCCATCAACTGAGTTTTAAATGTTTGGTTACTGCATTTTTCAGTTCTAAAATTTCTGCTTGATTCTTTTGACATCTTCTATTCCTTCGCTGAGATTTTTCAGTTTTTTATTTGTTTAAAACATGTTTGTCATTGCTTGTTGAAACATTTTCATGATGACTACTTTAAAATCCTGGTAAGTCTAGCATCTGTTTCATCGTGGCACTGGTCTGAGAATCCCATGAAATGTTATACAACTACAGTCTAGGGGCCTGAGATGCTAAGAAAAATTGTTTCTGATTTCCCAAAATTATGATAGGAACTGAGAACCAAAGGAACTGGATCTACCATGAAGCAAAGTCCATGAGCCACTAGGGACTTCCCTGGTGGTCCAATGGCTAAGACTTCAGGCTCCCAGTGCTGGGGGCCTGGGTTCAATCCCTGGTTGGGGAACTAGATCTCACATGCCACATCTAGGGCTCAGAGTTCACATGCCACAACTAAAGATCCGCAAGCAGCAGCTAAGACCTGGAACAGCCAAATAAATAACCTAAAAACAAAAAAGCAAAGTCCATGAGCTACCAGCTTGAAGTAAGCCACCTTTCCACCAGGCCGGCCAAGAGATTAACACTCGTAGGAGTCAGGGACAGACCCCCTTCTCTCCACCACCTGGGTCTATAAAGCTGGTGGTTTAGGGTGAGTGGGGAGATGCTTCTTGGGGGAGAACAGTGTTTGTGAAAAGAAGTTCTTCTATCCTTACTCCCCTGGGGATGGAGAGGGAGGAGTGGGCCTTCGAGTAGTTCAAACAGGGATGAGACTCAATAAAAACCTGGCAGTGTCTGCACGATGGGGAGATGGACATTTCATTGCCTATTTGATGTCCACCGAGCCACCCTGACGTTACTGGAGTGGCAGTGTCAAGAGAGGGCAAGAACTCTCCCCTCCACCCTGCCAGCAACCAGGACCTGCGGGTGCCAGACTTGGGGCGCTGGAGAGCAAGATGAGCTGGGAGGCTGCTGGTCTGCTGGAAACGAGGAAGCAAGCTCCAGTGGGCACAGAGGATGGACTGGCAGGGGCTTCCTGCTGGCAGTCAGCCTGAAGATGTCCAGTCTCAAGGGACTCCCACAGCCTGGCAAAGTTGCTTGACACCATAGTGTACCAAGGGGGTATGGTCTGCGTAAGTGGGAAGGAGTATTTTATCACTGACGTTGTTTGGTATTTTCTGGGCATAATGAGAATAAACACAGACTGACTTTTGTCAGTTCTATGATTGCTTTTAAATTCTGTATGGACAGTGCCCCTAACACGCACGCCCCTCAACATGCCACTTGACCTTGATGTTGACACTGAGTCTCTTGCAGGTGGGTTCTTAGCAGGTACCTCGTCTGACCTGAAGCAGGGAGTAACCACGGAGGACAGAAGGGTTGACTGACAGCCGACATACCTCACCTAGCATGCACACTCACATCTCAGAAGGAGAGGAGCCTCCTGGGAGAGGAGGCCTGGGAGAGGAGGGATGTTTGGAATTGAAACAGGATTGAAGTTTTTAAATGGAGAGAATGTACATAACATTGTTAACGTTAAGGTTTAATAACTTAAACGAGACTGTTCCCTTCCCACTACCCCAGCTTTATGGAGCTGTAACTAACAAATAAAATTGTATACATGTGTGAAGTGTACAAAAGACTTTAATAAATGCAAATGACTAGCTTTATGAGGGCAGACTGAGAAGTCCTGTTGGTTGCTCATCAACAGAAGCTTGCCTACAGAAAAGAGGGCTGAGAGCGCCACTCTCAGATAAATGATACTATTTATCAATATCAGAAAAAATGATATTATTCCTTGTTAAACAGTCAGTGAGGTGCAATTCCTCAAGTAAGGCAGCTGTATTGGGGGGTTTTCCTATGATAATGCACAGGTACATTTTTCTGGGAAGACAGTATATGCTTTCAACCTATTCTCAAAGGGCTCCTGGATTCATAGAAGATTCAAGAGCATCAGGCCTACAGACAACCCAGTCCATTACCTGATGACACTTTCTTAGCATACTGTGTTCAGCAGACATTATCTCACCTCTGTGTGGCCATGGACAACCTACTAACCCTCTCTGTTCCCAAAGTTCATCACCTGTAAATGAGAATAACACCACCAACCTCACAGGGCTGTTAAGAGCATCAAATGAGTAAATGTAAGGGAAGTGCTTAAAATAGAAGCTGCACTTATGTATTTATATATGTGTGTGCATATATATATATATATATAAGTGTGTGTGTGTGTATATATATATATATGTGCAGCAGTTCAGTGGTAAAGAAGCTGCCTGGAATGCAGGAGGCCCCAATTAGATTCCTGGTTAGGGAAGATTCCCTGGAGGAGGAAATGGCAACCCACTCCAGTATTTTTGCCTGGGAAATCCCATGGACAGAGGAGCCTGGCAGGCTACACTCCATGTGGCTGCAAAAGAGTCAGACATGACATAGCAACTAAACAACAATAAATAGAAGCAATGGCTATTATTATTTTTTACTACTTTTACTTTCTATTCCTCTTGGGAAGCCAGGATTTCTGCATGAATGTCAGTCTCCCTAGCAAGTGGCTCAGTTAAGTGATGCCTGTTTCTGAGAAGTATTTTTTTGCTACAGCAAAGTCAAGACAGAGCCAAGAGCCGAGAAGGGATATTAGCCAAAGAGCTGAATCACATGTCTCACCCAGACAGGGAAAACCCATAGTTGCCATGCTCAGAACAAAACTGGGTGCCTCAGAATGCACCAGTTTAATAAAATGGGGAAGTTAGGGAGCTCTCTTCCTGTCCTTTGACTTGACTTTGCTTAATGTCCCTCCCATAAGGGGACAGCCCCTTGCTTCTCATGCCCTCTGTTGTCCATAAGACAGCTCAGTGTTCCAGAGAGAAGACTGTTACTCATCACCCCTGCCATTCACTTGGCATCTTGTGTCTTCCAAAAGGCGCACAGCCAAAAAGAATCCATCCCTAGGCTGTCCCCAAGTGGAAACTGTCTCATTTAGAGGCTTGTAACCAGGAGATGGAATGGCCGCATTCAATTCTGTACCTACTTCCTTGTGAGGCAACTTCTCTCGATCCAGAGAAGTTGTGAGCTTCCCTCCAGAATGCCTCATAGGAATGATAAGGGTCTCCCTGGTGCCAAATGCACTTGCAACATGGACGTTTGCAGATGGCTCCAAAGAACCAGATGAGAGATGGCAAAGAAACAAGTTAATTGATCTCCTGCAACTGTGTATCAGAAAAGCTGCTGTTGTATATTGCACAGTCAAACATTGGAACTGGGCCAGTTTGGTAAAACCAATATTTGTCCTTGGGCAGGGACCCACTCTTACTATAGATAGCAGGCGGGGCTTTCTTCTACCATCCCAGGAAGTCCATACTCCAGGTGGAAAAGCCAAAATGTGCCCACTGGGAATTTCCTACGTTGAGGCTCCTGCTCAGCCCATGAAGTCAGTGCTGTTCTTCACGTTTCCTTTGGCCAAAGGCTGTCCTGGTTGTTTCATTTTCTTCCTTGACAGCATCACACAGGGGTAAATACAGTATTGAGCAACCAGTGGAAAAAGAAGAAACGGGGCTTTTCTGGTGGTTTGCTCAAGCTGATTTGTTTGTAGTACCTGTACCAGCTGTGTCTCTAGCATCCATCTTTCTGGAAGTCAATTCATGATGAGCAACCACTTCACATCCCTGAACCAGAGTTAAAAATAAACGTGACATGGAATTAGGCTTATATTCGGAGCATAATTATGAGTTGATGGCTTTCCTTGGAAGAACCATCATTGATTTATGCTTTCATGATTTCATGGTAAGATGGGGGCCACTTTTGCTCCAGCAAAACTATAGCTGAAGACATCTCTGAGCAAGTTATCTCAAGTCCCTTATATGAGGATCTACAAAATTTAATTTTCCAACAATATAATGCCAGGTGAATGCTGGCATTCTTCAAACAAAACTAGATGCAGCTCAGCTGCTTTGCTTCTCCATCTCCTCCCCTCCTTTCTCCATCTCCTTCAGATAATGATGATGAAACTCACATGGTCCACCATTTCTACTTTTGCCTTGGGTGTTAGGAAGCTCAGGGTTAAATTTCATGCTCAAACTATTTTATCCACATTTCTGAAAGTACTTCCTATTTTTCCATAACCAGCTTCCAGTCCGTTTTTAAATTTTCCATTTTCACTGTATTTAAAATTATAAAACCCTTTCTGTCTTTTGCTTTTTTAAATAAAGAGGCAGACTAAATTTAATTAATTAATTAAACATGAGTTGGGAAGATCCCCTGAAGGAGGAAATGGCACCCTGCTCCAGTATTCTTGCCTGAAAAACCCCATGGACAAAGGACCCTGGCGGGCTATAGTCCATAGCATCGCAATGAGTGAGACGGGAATGAGCACGCACACACAATTAAACCTGACTTTGGGGTTAAGTGCCCACGCTCCTTAAAATAGTCGATCACCCAGTGTTCAGTGAGGCATTGGTTACAGCTATTGTTCACAAAGAATTGGCTCTGGGTGGGGTTTGGGTTACTGATTTGAATCTGTTTTCTTGGTGCCAATTTGAATTCACTGGTAAGGCTGAAGGACTGTCACTTCGTACAGTCCTTTGTTCGAAAGGATTGTGTTTTGCATCACAGCCCAGGGAGACAGGTGCAGTGAAGCAAAACAGCTTTTTCTCCTCTCTCCAAACGCTTTGCACAACTACACACATCCATGTTCTTATCTTTGAGCTAAACTTTGCTACAAGGAGCCGCCCTGCAACATTCTCAATAGAACAAAAGATTCCTAAGCCTTGGGAAACAGAAGCGGTCCACTTGTTAGAACAATTATCAACTAGTATATTACAAGAACAGCTACATTTGGACTGAGCTCAAGGTTGGCTACAGTGAGGTGTGACTGTTTCTGGTTTACAGGTTGAGTAAACGCAGGACTCAAATTTGCCTTAGGGTTCCATTATTTACAAAATCAATCAACCACAATTCATTAATTACAGCCCTCAGTTAATTGGAATTTTATCTATCCGTCTCATTCCTAAACGTAGATGCTCAGCTTTTAACACAAAAGGCCAAGTTACAAGAAGTTAAGTGTATGTCTGAGAGATAATAAAAGTACTAATATCCAAAGAATGACCTTGATTTAGCTCAAGTTTTTGGTTGTCTGTACCCAAATTGGAAAAAGCCTTGCCGTACTCAGCCCATAGACACTATGTATCATCCTTGGCTACTGAAAGCAAAAGCGTTGTCTCTCGATATAATTTTTTTAAGATTTTTTTGATGTGGACCATTTTTTAGAGTCTTCATTGAATTTGTTATAATATTAATTCTGTTGTATTGGTTTTTTGGTTCTGAGGCATATGGGATCTTAGCTATCTAACCAGGGATGGAACCCACACTTGCTGCATTGGAAGGCAAAGTCTAAACCACTGGATCACCAGGGAAATCCCTATAATTTTGATTAAGGACACAAAAGTGTATCAATCAAGATAGAGTGAATTTCTGTTCAAGTAAATCAGGAAGAGCAAGATATCATAGCAGTCTCTTCCATAAGCACCCTGGAGAAGCAAGTTTTGCCAAGATGCTTCTCCCTGAGACATTAAAAAATCCCACTCCTACCCCGTGTGACCTGACAGCTTTGAGTCAATTCCTCAAGGAAGTAAGGGTGTTGCAGAAGCCAGTACCCGAGAAACCAAGCACCACACTCGGAGAGTTGGAGAACTCAGATTTATTACACCGGTGAGCCCAGAGGAGTTAACACTCCAAGCTCTGAGCCCAGAACAAAGGGATTACAGAGTTTTTATAGACAGACTGTAGTGGGCAACACTAGCTGTCAGTAGGCTGGTTTAAACTAAGGGGTTTCACGCACGCTCGGTAACAGTAGTCAAGATGGGGAGGAGGATGCCTGGCCTGGACAGGCATGATTAAGCAGATTTGCAGGGTCTAGGCAATTGCAGAGAGCAGGACAAGGGTGAGTGAGATAAACTCCAGTTCCTAGTATTGCACACGATCTGAGCCACAGTCAGCTCCTGGTCTTGTTTTTGTTGACTGTATAGAGCTTCTCCATCTTTGGCTGCATAGAATATAATCAATCTGATTTCGGTGTTGACCATCTGGTGATGTCCATGTATAGAGTCTTCTCTTGTGTTGTTGGAAGAGGGTGATTGCTATGACCAGTGCATTTTCTTGGCAAAACTCTATTAGTCTTTGCCCTGCTTCATTCCGCATTCCAAGGCCAAATTTGCCTGTTACTCCAGGTGTTTCTTGACTTCCTACTTTAGCATTCCAGTCCCCTATAATGAAAAGGACATCTTTTTAATAAGGAGTTCATGATCTGAGCCACAGTCAGCTCCTGGTCTTGTTTTTGTTGACTGTATAGAGCTTCTCCATCTTTGGCTGCAAAGAATATAATCAATCTGATTTCGGTGTTGACCATCTGGTGATGTCCATGTGTAGAGTCTTCTCTTGTGTTGTTGGAAGAGGGTGTTTGCTATGACCAGTGCATTTTCTTGGCAAAACTCTATTAGTCTTTGCCCTGCTTCATTCCGAATTCCAAGGCCAAATTTGCCTGTGACTCCAGGTGTTTCTTGACTTCCTACTTTAGCATTCCAGTCCCCTATAATGAAAAGGACATCTTTTTTGGGTGTTAGTTCTAAAAGGTCTTGTAGGTCTTCATAGAACCGTCCAACTTCAGCTTCTTCAGCGTTACTGGTTGGGGCATAGACTTGGATTACTGTGATATTGAATAGCTTGCCTATATACATACATATATATAGGATATATGTATATAGGCTATATATATATATATATATGTATATATATATATATTCAATATAAACACAGATATATAAAACAGATTTTTCTCTAGCGCCTTTGAAGAAATCATGGCCCTAATGACCCTTGACTTTAGCATGAAACTGATTTTGGACTTTTGTTCTCCAGAACTGTAAGAGAATGAAACTGTATCGTTTTAAGCCACTAAATTTGTGTAAATGTGTTACAGCAACTATACAAAACTAATACATTCTTTAAAACATGCTTTTATAATGTTCTGTGATTTAATTTTTCTTTTCAAAATAAACATTTACTTTGATGCACAATTTACATTACTAATTTTGTATACTTTTTTCTCTAAGATGGCTTCACAAATTAAGTTTCTGATCTAACAAAAGCTGATTGTAATTCTTGGTAGAGTTAAACAGATACTTTGAGAAAATCCATTCATATTCATCAATGTTTCCAATGAAGTTATTAATGTACATAAATGCTAAATGTCTTTTCATTGCCAGGCTGTGTGCTAGTAATGATGGGAAGCAACACAGACATGTGTGTGTGTGTGTGTTAAGTTGCGTCAATCAAGTGCAACTCTTTGCAACCCCATGACTGTAGCCTGCCAGGCTCCTCTGTCCATGGGGATTCTCCAGGCGTGAATACTGGAGTGGATTGCCATTCCCTCCTCCAGAGGATCTTCCCCACCCAGGGATCAAACCCACGTCTCCTGTGGCTCCTGTGTGCTGGCAAATTCTTTACCACGGATCCACCAGAAACGACCAACACAGACCTAAGTTAGACGAACTGTCTAGTGTGTTAGGTCTTGTGGAGGATATAGGGGCACAAGTTGATCTGATAAGTGAGTTGGTAGTCCTATACTCTTTTGGACAAGCTACATAAGTGTTTTAAGGCTAATTTTTATTTATCACAAAAATGTAGAAAGTAAGTTAAAAGTGATAGCAAATCTAACTTCTGTGTTCTCATTAAATATGTTTTGTTATGTTAAACTCCAGAAAATATAGAAATCTAAAAAAGATCATTGTTTAAAGACTTTTTAACATAGTATACCATTTTATTCCCTATTGGGTATCAAAGAAATCAAAGGATATAATATTTATAGCAATTTAAATTGGAATGTGGAATCCAGAATTAATAAGGGATTTTATAGATTGAAGATATGAAAAATGTACTTATTTCTGGAAAGGGAGTCACACCTCGATTTCTTGCTTTACTCCTACGTGCTTAATTCTTTGTCAAAGTGAGACACTCCTTTTTCAAAAAGTGTACTGTACTCATCTTTGAAAAAAAAAGAAAATCACTCTCTTGCTCTCGATCTCTCAGTCACTGTATTTGTCTCTGCTACTCTCCAGAGAAAGGCAGGAGCAAGGCCCCTTATAAGAATTATGCACAATAGCAAGATTTCTAGTGGTCACTGCTTAGAATTTCTATTTTAACATGTAATTAGAGCCACTTGACATTTTCTTCACATAAAAAAAGGAAATAAATTAAAGCTAATGACACTACAGGAGAATGATGCTTCTCGAATTAGTTCTTAATTTCTCTTTTATCAGAGGTACACTACTAAGCAAGCTTGAATAATTTCTGCTATGATGGCTTTATCTGATGTTTCCCTTTCCAGGGGTAGCAATAGCAAAAGTGTGATTTGATCAATTAAAAAAATTTTTTGAGAAAGTTTATTGCCACGTATATGAGCTCTCTCAGAAATTATATATATATATATATATGCACACACACATATGTATATATTTATATAGGTGTGTATATGTTTATAAAAACAAATGTACATATACTCATATATATATATAATTAGTGCAAACTACCTTTCAGGGAAAGAGCTATTGCTATATTAACCAAAATTTACCTTATCCTTTATTTTCAATCTTTATAAGTATCCCAGCGTCTGAACTGACAGTAAATATTGTCATTAATATTTAAAATTTTACAAATTTTAAAATACTGAGGGTAGAACCAACATACTTTTGCTTTTTAGTAGAAAAATGCC
>SJYT01015654.1:149401-163950 GCA_006410635.1 Cephalophus harveyi | reverse complement strand
TGATATTGATTGTGATAATTATGGTAACAATATTTCTTTCCTTAATTCCAATTTTATGTTTATGTTATACTAGTCTTATATTTTATTATATATATATTTATTATACTTTTCTTACATCTGTTTTGGGAAGATGTGCTATATATATGCATTTATATATAACTATATATATTAAATTAGGATAGGTCTTAAATATTCTAACTTTTAAGATCAATTAGGTGGTCAAATCAGGTTTTGCCTTTAGATTATTATCAAATAGATTTTAATGAAGCCTTTTTAAGAAAATCTTTTGCTATATTTTCTAATACTTTTCAATGGAGTGCCCCTATACAAATATGCTGTTTTAAAATTATAATTGAATTTCTCTTTGCAATAGGGGTGTGAATCATTCATAGTTGAACCACAAATCATGTATTTCTTAAAAGCCTTTTAAAAAAAATTATGCTTCCTAAAAGGTTTTCATTGGAAGTATGTATCAATTTATAATTAACCAAAACTACAACAAATTAAAATGCTGATTGTGAAGGCAAAATGACAGTAATCTATAGTTATAATCAAGAATAGTAGCAGTTGAAAGCCATAGCTATCTCAAGACAAAATTTTAATGAAAAGCAAAAACCACAAATGATTTCTTACTTGAAAGTGAGTCATAAAAGTACATTCATATTATATACTTACTAAACTTTGGTGGTTATTAACCTTTTATTTAATAATTTACAGGTTCTTTGTACATAAACACAAAACTATGTGGACTTTTCTGTCATACTTTCTACAAAAATAAGTTGAAAATAAATACTCAGGGTTAAGCTCAGTGACCTAAGCGCAGAGCACTTGTTAGTCCAGGCTGGGATCATGTCACAGAAACGAGGAAAGTGAAAGTCGCTCAGTCATGGCCGACTCCTTGCAATCCCATGGACTATAGAGTCCATGGAATGCTCTAGGCCAGAACACTGGAGTAGGTAGCCTTGCCCTTCTCCAGGGGGTCTTCCCAGGTGAGGAGGAAGAGACAAAACAAACAAAGGAGGCAAGTAACAAAGCAACACTGAACACTGTGAAGCAAAGCTGCCGTCAGCACACCCTGCACTCAGTTACTCGCCTTTGGTTCACAATATTGTCTTAGTTTCAAGGATACAACGTGGAGATTTGATATTTTAGTGGTTTATGATCCGTTTAAAGCTAGTGGGGAACAATGGCTCTCTCTCCCTGTGCTGTATGCTATGCCCCTGCTGCCTGACTATTTCTATACATAGCAGTTTATATCCCTTAATCTCATACTCTCATATTACCCCTCCCTCTTTTCCTCTTCCCACTGGTCACCACTAGCTTGCTCTCTATGTTACTGACTCTATTTCTCTTGCATTATATCAATTCCTGTGTCTTATTTTTTGATTCTAAATGCACATGATAAGAGTATTTGTTTTTGCCTGACTTATTTCATTAAACGATACTGTGTAGGTCCATTCACATCATTACAAATGGAAGAATTTCATTTTTTTTTAAATGGCTGAATAATGTCCTAGTGTAGGTATATGCCACAGCTTTATTCATTCATCTGTTGATGAACACTTCAGTTGATTCCATCTGTCGCCACTGTAAATAATGCTTCTATGAACATTGGGGTACATCTATCTTTTCAAATTAGTTCTTTCAATACCTTCAGATGTATACCCAGGAATGGAACTGTTGAATCATATGGCAGTTCTGTTTTTCATTTTTTGAGAGGCATTTACATTGTTTTCCATAGTGGCTTCACTAATGTACATTCTCACCAACAGTGTATAAGAATTCCTTTTCTCTGCATTCTTGCCAAAAATTGTTATTAGTAAACTTTTTGATGAAGGTCATTCTGACAGTTGGAAGCTGATTCATGGTTTTGATTTTTGCTTCTCTAAAGAGCAATTTAAACTTAATTCCTATATATTAATGTCATTAATTGAGCATTTTTCATTCTAGAGAGAAAAAATGTAATTACATTTTTACCTGTTTTTACTAGATGGTACTGACTGAAGACTTTAGAGGCGAAGTGTAGGCATTTGAGGAGCCCAGATGATATGTTGCTGTCATGAATTAATTAGCATAATGTTTAAATGATATGAATTGCCTAGGTTCAAATGTCATTGCCTCAGATGTCATACTAATTGCTACCTTATCTCTTTAAATCTTTATTTCCTCAATTTTGGGGAATGACAATAGTTTTCATCTCCTAGAACTTCTGTGAACATTAAATGGTATAACACATACATATTACTTTACATGATATGAAAGAAAGTGAAAGTGAAATTCGCTCAGTTGTGTCTGACTCTTTGCGACCTTGTGGACTATACAGTTCATGGAATTCTCCAGGCCAGAATACTGGCGTGAGTAGCCTTTCCCTTCTCCAGGGGAACTTCCCCACCCAGGAATCAAACTGGCTCTCCTGCATTGCAGGCTGATTCTTCACCACCTGAGCTACCAGGGAATCCCTTTACATTATATACAACACATTTAAAGACTCAATTATTTTTCACTCTTTAATGGCTTAGTAATATTCCATTGTATGTGCGTATCACACCTTTATCCAATCCTTTGTCAGTGGATATTTAAGTTGCTTCCACGTCTTGGCTATTGTAAACAGTGCTGCAGTGAACACTGAGTGTATGTATTTTTTTGAACTTTGTTTTTCTCCAGGTATATGCCCAGAAGTGGCGTTGCAAGATCATATGTTAGCTCTATTTTTGTTTTTTTAAGGAATCTCTACTCTGTTATTCAGAATCACAATAAACTGTGGAAAATTCTGAAAGAAATGGGAATACAAGACCACCTGACCTGCGTCTTGAGAAATCTGTATGCAGGTCAAGAAGCAACAGTTAGAACTGGACATACAACAGACTGGTTCCAAATAGGAAAAGGAGTATGTAAAGGCTATATATTGTCACCTGCTTATTTAACTTATATGCAGAGTACATCATGAGAAATGCTGGTCTGGAAGAAACACAAGCTGGAATCAGGATTGCCGGGAGAAATATCAATAACCTCAGATATGCAAATGACACCACCTTTCAAGCACAGCAGTTTCAGTTGGGAGGCTGGCCACTGCCCACTGGGCAGCCTCTCTGCACACCGGGGCTGGGTCAGCTTTGTCTTCCTTTGGGCTGACCACAGAGCTGGGGGTCAGAATACCCCACCAGCACGACCCCTGCTTCCCCGGCAGAAGACAGCAGAAATGAGGGTGAGGGCCTCCCTGACGTGGACCTTGAAACTTGGGGCTGCCAGGTCCTGAGGGCTGGAGTCGGGAGACCGAGGGAGCAGGCTCTGCTAGGCTGGCCTTCTCGGGAGGATCTGTGCCCCTTTCTGCCGGGCAGGCTCCAGGGGTGAGGAAACCCTGGCTCTGCCGGGGGGCTGGGAATGGGGCCGGTGGTGGGCAGAGGGGCACCCACGGCCATGCCGCCCCAGGAAAGGGCTCGGGCCACACGGTCAACCTGGCCTGTGAGTACAGAGAGGCCGGACATGGCACCCCTTCTGCTGGGAGCCAGCCTGCACTCAGGCTACACTTTGTACCCAGACTCCAGATTGCCTGCCCAAACCTCGAGCCCCTTCCCGGTTCATCCCCGGGGCTGGTCTGGGGGGACCGCGGCCGGACAGGCCTGGGTGTGGCTGCAGCCGCACTGGAGCCGCGGGCGGGGTGAGACGGGCAGGAGAGAGCTCAGTTTTTCACTTGGTACAGATGACACCACCCTTATGGCAGAAGTGAAGAGGAACTAAAAAGCCTCTTGATGAAAGTGAAAGAGGAAAGCAAAAAAGTTGGCTTAAAGCTCAACATTCAGAAAACGAAGATCATGGCATCTGGTCCCATCACTTCATGGGAAATAGATGGGGAAACAGTGGAAACAGTGTCAGACTTTATTTTTTTGGGCTCCAAAATCACTGNCTTTGCTCTGATCCCTTTCTGTAACTTCATCTGTTCAGTGGTTCGTTGTCTGTCTTCCCTAGCTGATGAATAACTTCCATATTGTCTTATTCAAGACTATACTTAGCAGAGTCCCAGTCCATGGCAGGAACTAATACTTGGTAATTCATACTGATTACCTATTTGGTAAGTTAGTGAATAAAAGAATAATCAAAAATTATGACCAACCTAGATAGCATATTCAAAAGCAGAGACATTACTTTGCCAACAAAGGTCCATCTAGTCAAGGCTATGGTTTTTCCTGTGGTCATGTATGGATGTGAGAGTTGGACTGTGAAGAAAGCTGAGTGCTGAAGAATTGATGCTTTTGAACTGTGGTGTTGGAGAAGACTCTTGAGAGTCCCTTGGACTGCAAGGAGATCCAACCAGTCCATTCTGAAGATCAGCCCTGAGATTTCTTTGGAAGGAATGATGCTAAAGCTGAAACTCCAGTACTTTGGTCACCTCATGCGAAGAGTTGACTCATTGGAAAAGACTCTGATGCTGGGAGGGATTGGGGGCAGGAGGAGAAGGAGACGACCGAGGATGAGATGGCTGGATGGCATCACTGACTCGATAGACGTGAGTCTGAGTGAACTCCGTGAGTTGGTGATGGACAGGGAGGCCTGGTGTGCTGTGATTCATGGGGTCGCGAAGAGTCAGACATGACTGAGCAACTGAACTGAACTGAAGAGTGTCTAAGTTTCAAACTTATGCTCTTTACATCTTCTCCCTTACAAGGCTAATTCAAGGAAAATTAGTTTGAGAAATTGGAACTCTTTCAGTTTGCAACTGGAACTGGGGTCAGGTATGTTTCATTCTTCCCCTTGTTCACATGTTTCTATGATTTCATTTTTGTGATAAGCGAAAGTAATTTTTTTCCTTATACTAATCATCATCTTATGGGTATTTGTATGGTTCATTAATATTGATGGTTCTTTAATGTGTCCCTTTTAACTTCCACTGAAACAAACCACAATTGGAGGGTAAAATATTCTTAATTTCTGACACTTAATACCTGCTCCAGTTCAGTTTTCCATTGAAAACACTCTTGGTACATTAACAGTAATAAATCATGTGGATAGCATATACCCTTGAAATGATATGATGAAAAGGGTAACTCACCTCTGGGGTCTTCTTCCTCGAAACACATAATTCCATTCTAATCATGAGAAAAGCTTGAAACAAATCCCGTGTTCACAGCTGAGGGGCACTTGATTAAATATCTAACCAGTACTCCTCAAAATTGCCAACGTCATCAAAAACAAAGAAAGTTTGGAAACTATCACAGCCCAGAGGAGCCTTAGGAGACAAGATGACTAACGTAATATGCATGAGATCTTGGAACCCAAAAAAAAAAGACATTAGGTAAAAACAAAAGAAATCTGAATAAAGTATGGACTTTAGCTAATAATTGTTCACTATTCATTTATTAGTTGTAACAAATGTACCATAGTAATGTAAGTAATGTGAGATGTTACTAATAAGCGAAACTGAATGCAAAGCCTATGGGATCTCTCTGTACTATGGTTACAATTGTTCTATAAATCCAAAATTGTTCCAAAATAGAAAGTTTATTTTGTAAAAAATGCTCCAGTTTAACTCCCAAAGGCCATCAATATTTGTGATGTTGTTCAGCTGCTAAATCGTGTCCAACTCTTTTGTGACCCCAGTCCCCTGTCCATGGGATTCTCCAGACAAGGATACTAGAGTGGGTTGCCATTTCCTTCTCTAGGGGATCTTTCCAACCCAGGGATCGAACCCATGTCTCCTGCACTGGCAGGCAGATTCTTTGCTGCTGAGCCACCTGGGCAGTCCATCACTGTCTGTAATCAGGCTCTAATGTACAGCCACACAGTCTTGTCCAAAATCCTAATACGTGGCCTCCTCCCCCTGATTTCCTCTCCCAGTGAAACTTTTGTACATATATCACGTAAGCACTTTATCTTTCAGTAACAAGAGCTTCTGTTCACTTTCAACAGTCATCCAAGGGCTACTGCTCCCTCTTCTAACACAAATACTCTAGTGGAGGCTTCATATCATCACCCCATCCCCTGAATGGTCTGAGCACATGACTCCTGTCTGCATGTTTTCTCCATCGGGATATCTACAAGCTCAATTCCCGGGGCAGCTTTTGCACAGCATAAGCCCCAAGGTTTCATTAAATAAAGCCTTCTGGGGCCAAAGCTCAGCTGCTGGAAGTGGTAGAGAGATGCCAAAAGGCTTGCCACTAAATCAGTATGAGGGAAGTCGATACCAGGGAGAGCTGGGCTGTAGTATTTTCAGCCCTCAGCATTCAAAGTCCTGCAACACTAAAGACATCCAGATGCATGCCACCTGGGACCCGAGGTCCCTGAAGAGAGTGTTCTTTTTCTATTGAATCATTCATGGCTTGGGTTACTTTTGCTGCGGTTGCTTCTTCTTTTGTTTGGTTTTTAATGAATCTAAAAAGCAGTGTTTATTTGCAGAAAAGGCCTATTGGCCTTGATATTCAACTCACACTCAAGTTGGCTTATATTCAGAGCTAAGCAGACCTTGATCTTCATTTATTATTCAATAAGAAGAATACAATTAGCCTGGAGTTGGTTTTATGACCCAGAGAAAGGCCCACATAAATCTGAGTGGGGATAATTCCACTCTCCCTGCAACTGATGTGATGAAGGGGCAAGTAGCAGGCATCGAACAGACAGACCACCAATCTCCTTAACACTAGGCTTAAAGGGAACCTTTGTCTCTGCTCAGAAAGCAATATTTCTGAGCAGCAAATATTTACCTAAGGGGATCCTTTGTATTATTTATACTTTGCAGATCATTGATTCAGAAAATATATGGGTACTAAGAGGAAGAAAACAGGCTTCCCTGATGGCTCAGATGGTAAAGAATCTGCCTGCAATACAGAAGACCCAGGTTCAATCCCTGGGTTGGGAAGGGAAATGGCAACCCACTCCAGTATTCTCGTCTGGAGAATTCCATGGACAGAGGAGCCAAGAGGAAGAAAGAGGAAGCCAAGAGGAAGAAAGCCTACATACGCTCAGCACAAAAGTAAGCTGATGCTAGGGAAGAACAGAGTTGCTAGTCCTTCAGGAAGGAAAAAACCCAATTCTTCAGTGAGCCAGGTGGCATCCAGGAAGAAGGATTGACATCCTGATGAATCCTGATGACAGGATTGTTATGGGTGACATACACAAACTGACCTTTATGGAAATAAGATGTTTCCATTTATATCAAATGATCATCACTAACAATCAAATTAATAAATACATAACCGTACCATAGAAGAGTACATGATAGTTTTATTCTCTGAATAATAGCTATCATCTGTTGAGTGCTACTGTGTGCCAAGTGCTATGATAAGGATGTCCACTCAACAGCTCAGTCAGTCCTCACAAGAACCCCAGGAAGTAGGATTCACTATTATTATCTCCATTTCATGGCTGAAGACACCAGGGCTCAGAAAAAGTAAATAGTTCTTCTGGTAAGTAAAGAGGTCTTACCAGAAGAGGGAGAGATGAGATTTGATCTTTGAATTTTGTGTTGTGTAAGTGAAGTTCAATAGGACAATGGAGCATGCCAGGGCGGGAGGGGGGCAAGTTGCATGTAGCTTGAAGCCTGGCCTGGTCCTACCTCCCACCATCTCTTCCTCCCCTCTGGGATGAGTTCTCAGTCTCCACTCTTCCCTGATCAATGGCACCCCAGCCAACTTAGGGTTGCCCTCCCCAGACCGGCCCCACAACAGCTGCCATCTGGGGCGGCTACCATTCATGTTGAGGGAGGAGGTTAGACCTTCATCCCTCTGCCCCCAAAGGGGCCTGGGCACTTGGTATGAGAAGGACCAGTATTTAGTCCTTAGTATTTAGACCAGTATTTAGTATTTAGAATCCCTCTGGCATCTCTGCATGGGGCACAGTAGTGTCCAATCCCAATCCAGGCTGACGGCACCATATAGCATTCTGCAGGAGACTCGGCCATCCAGAGATGGAGAAATTCTTGTCATTCTTCTAAATTATCAATGTTCAAGTGTTTGCATGATAGCCTGATCCTAAAGAGGAAATAACTTGAGGTAAATATCACCTCTAAGTAAAAGATGCTACAAACTTTTGAAAGTTAGCTTTCAATAGTATATTCCAGGTGCTTTTTCAGCTACTGAAGTGGTCACAAAGAAAAGAGGTACACAAGACTTAATTTTTTATACAAATTTATTTATTTATTTTTGGTTTTGCAGGGTCTCTGTTGCTGTGCTGACTTTTCTCTAGTTGCAGCAGGCAAGCTTCTCATTGCAGTAGCTTCTTTTGTTGCACAGCACAAGCTCTAGATGTGTGGGCTTCAGTAGTTGTGGCTTGCAGGCTCTAAAGCACAGGATCAGTAGTTGTAGTGCACGGGCTTAGTTGCTCCACAGCAGGTGGGATCTTCCTGGACCAGGGATAGATCTTATATCTCTCCTGCATTGGTAGGTGGATTCTTCACCACTGAGCCACCAGGGACATCCTAAATGGAACGTCTAATGAGAACTTTATACTATCTGTCTTTCTTTCCACCATGGCAATTCATTTGCAGATGTGTTGAATGATTTATGTCCATCTTCATCATATGAAGAACACTCTAGACTGCTATTTCTCAAACAATTAAAGTGCAAATAAATCACCTGGAGATTTTGTTGAAATGTAGATTCTGATTCACTAGGCTTGGCTTAGAATCCAAGAGTCTGCACTTCTAACAACCTTCCAGGCGGTGGTGATGCTGTTAGTTGATTATAGATCCTTGCATCAAAATATGACCCATGGACCAGTAGCATCAGCAATACCTAGATGTTTAATAGAAATCCAGGATTTCTGGACACACCCTATACCTACAAAAAAGAACCTGCTTAATTTACCAAGGTCTCTGGGAGATTCATCAGCACGTTAAAGTATGGAAAGCACCACCCTTGACCTTCTGAATCTATCTTCCTCTCTCTATTTCTTCCATTTCCCAAAGCCACAAGATAAGAAAGAGTCATTGGGACTACTGACTAACTGTTGCAAATTTATAACATTGCAGGTCATAGAAAGGACATATTGAACTTTGTTTTCTTCTTTATCCTGACTCTCCCAAGCATGTTCCAGGATACCAGAATTTTTGCTTATGGTCTGAGAATCATTTGTAGAATCACTTGGTTAAATAATGATCTAAAATGTTGGCAGGACCATTATATAGAGGCTGCTAAATCTGTAGAAGAGGGCATCTGTAGGGTGTTGAGGAGTGCACTTGAGTGGGACCAAAATTTTTCAGACCTATTAAGCTTTTTGAATAGCTGCAAATTATTCATAGCCTTATATAATAAGAAAACACATCAGAGGGTCTCTAAAATTAATGCAATTCACTAGTGAATATTCATACTACTACTTGCTCTGAGAAGTGTAGTAGAATGTTTAGGCACACCAAAAGGCTCCAGAGACGGCCTGGATTCAAATTCTACATATGTCTCCTATGAGCTGTGTCAGCTTTGGTGAATTATTTAACCTCTCTGTGCCTTAGTTTCATCAGTTAAAACAGGTATGATAATAGGACCTATGAAAAGTTTTAGAAGGATTAGAGTAATAAAGCCCGTGGAACCACATCTTGTACATAGTAAGCTTTGCAAAGACGTATGAGGGCAAACTTGAAAATATGGCTAATTTTCAAAGTTTTTGTAGGGCCTCAACATTTCTATAATTCAGCTTATTTCAATCTGTTGTGCTATGACCAGGTACACAATTTCCCTTCCATTAGAGAGAAGAGGAACATCCCCATGGTTCTGTTTATAACAATTAACACATTAAGAACTGAGAAGCATGATGAAAGTGGAGCCAACACACATGGCCCCCAAAGGGCGTGAAAGTGAGGCCTTGAGGCTATCTCTGTGTTCCACAGGCAAACACCAGCTAGGGGGAAAATCCAAAACATGCCTCCAGAGTCCCGCATACACAGAAAGTCTTACCAGCATAAAACCAATTTGTTGTACTCCAATATTCAGAGACCATTGTTTTCAGAATGATTAAGCCTTTATCACGGAGAAGGCAATGGCACCCCACTCCAGTACTCTTGCCTGGAAAATCCCATGGACGGAGGAGCCTGGTAGGCTGCATGCAGTCCATCAGGTCGCTAAAAGTCGGACATGACTGAGCAACTTCACTTTCACTTTTCACTTTCATTCATTGGAGAAGGAAATGGCAGCCCACTCCAGTATTCTTGCCTGGAGAATCCCAGGGACAGAGGAGCCTGGTGGGCTGCCGTCTATGGGGTCACACAGAGTCGGACACAACTGAAGCAACTTAGCAGCAGCAGCAGCAGCAGCAAGCCTTTATCAAAGCTGTCAGGGTACTGTGCAAAATGAAGTTTGAAACTGGGTGCTTGGCAATTAAATCTCACTCAGTAAGTTGCCCAGTGTCAGTGCAATAAAGTGCAATATACAAACGCTGCTTTTCCACTTAAATGAAACCCGAAGGGGAAAACCCACATAACAAGACATTTTCAGATTTCAACACCCCTTCTCCACCCAAGATATTGAAGACAGGATCAAATATATTGTGGTATGTATGTTTGCTGCACTTACAGGCTTTTCACATGCCTGCCCTCTGAAGCCAGTTTCCCCTGTGTGCCATCAATTATTTCTTTGTTTTGCCTGGATGGTCCTTGCACCGTTCTCAAGGTGTGCTTCTGGGCAGTATGTGTATTTGAGATTTTTCCCTTCTCATCCCTACTTGACCGTCTCTGGACCAAAACTGATTTGCAGGCAAGAGAAAACCACTAAAAATTTCATGACATTTAGATTTAAAAAGCACATGGTAGTGGCTCAATTAGGTTTGCTTACCTAGGATTAAAACCTATTAACGTTCCAGCATTTTCCTCTCTGTGAGATTCATTTCTGACTCGCGTGCGGTGACTTGCAGAGTGCTTCATTACAGCTCAGGGGCACAGCCGATGCCATACAAGCCATTAAAAATGAGTTTGCAAGAGTACAAAAAAGAAACCTTTGTGGACGAGGGCCAATTTGTTTCGAAGGCAATGCACTGTTAGAGCATTCCCAAAGCGTCAAGCATTAGCTCAGATTCAAGCTATGCCATTTTCACTCTTATTTTTAAATACCAAATGGAGAACTGGGAAAGTCCTTTCTTTGTGACAGCAGCTTTCGTTTCTGCCCTTATTTTCTGCCATTACAGCTCCAGTTGAGCTGTATGAACAGCCTTGTGCTTTTTGCCTTCGATAAAAATCCACAAATCTATGTTTGGCCAGGGTCCTAAGGAGAGTCATCATATTCTCTACCCCTCAGTTTCTTTATATTCAAAATATCTCACATACCAGGCTCACAGGGTGGCTAGGACAGATGAGAGAGCTAGTGAATATAATTTTTATAAATAAAAATCAGAAGGCAGGTAGAGCACAAAGAATTATTTCTGCTGTTATTAAAGCAGGCAAATTTATAGTTTGCCACCTCAAGATGCCCCCACTGCTTGTCTTAGTTTATTGATATTTAACTTGGTTTTGATTAATCCTGTTATTATTTGCATATTTACTGTATCTGCAAGTTCCAAGATAAATATCCTTGGATCAGAGTTTCTCATTCCCAGTATTCTCGACATGTTAGACTGGACAACCTCTTTTCAGGGGGGTAGCCTTTCCCTTCTCCAGAGGATATTCCCAACCCAGAGATCAAACCCAGGTCTCACGCATTGCAGGCGGATTCTTTACCAGCTGAGCCACAAGGGAAGCCCAAGAGTACTGGAGTGGGCAGCCTATCCCTTCTCTAGAGGATCTTCCCAACCCAGGAATCAAACCAGGGTCTCCTGCTGCCCTGCAGGTGGATTCTTTACCAACTAAGCTATCAGGAAAGCCCTTTATCCTATGCATCTTAGGATATTTCACAGACTCCTTGACCTCTACCCATTTGATGCTAGTATCCCTCCCTGCTACCCAACTATAACAACCAAATATATCTCCTGATAATGCCAAATGTCCCTGGTGGACAAAATCACAAAGTAGAGAACCACTTCTTTGGAGTTAATCAAACCAGTATTGTCACTGGTTGCATTTAGTATTAAGTGGAGAACAGCAAGAGCAATTGAGCTAGTGAAAGCTACAGAAACCAGTGGGAACACCCTCAGATCATATCACAATTTGTACAAGGCAGATAGGAGCCAATCCTGAAAGCTAAAAGTGGCCCCTAAAGTCAAGAATGAGGCTGATGCTGTCAATAGAAATTTTAGATCGGAATGTGGGAGGAGATATGAGTAGCTCAGAATTGTTCCCAGAACTACAAGCACGTATCTACCTAACAATAGAAAGTTCCTCTCCTCTCCAGGGGCCTGAGAAAACAAAAAAAAAAGTGCAGAGGACAGAGCTGTTCAAATGTAAGAGGAAGAGAGAGAAGGTAAAGGGTGTCCGTGTTGGGCAGAGGGTGACTGAAGAGGAAACAAGAGAGGAAAATAAAACAAGAAAAGTGAAAAATAAAATGAGAGAAGGAAGAGCAGGAAAGAAACAAATCTGATAATGAACCCAGAGGAAAGAAAGGGGAGGGAAGCCTAGAGGTATACAGATATTCTTGCTTCTGAGCTTATCTGGACCTGAACCTGTGCTCTGGCCTCCCACTTTGTAACTATCTCCCTCCCATTGCTGATGTGGCCCTTGATCAACAGCAATGGTAATGTGAAAATCACTGTCAACTGTAGCACACAAGTTAAAAGGTAAGAGTGATAAAATAACTGCTGTTGCAATATTTTGTTAATTAATAAACAGCATAAAAAGGTGCAAATTATGGTATCAACAACAAAAAATAGGAGAGGGGCAAGTAAATATGTAAAACTTTCTTATGCAATTGAAGTTAAATAGTTATCAGTTTAAATTAGGCTGTTATAAATATGAAGTACATTTTGAAAGCCTCATGGTGATCATCAAGTAAACAAATATAACAGAAACACAAATGACAAAGAGAAAAGAAGTAAAGCATAACACTACAAAAAGTCATCAATTCACAAAGAAAGACAAGAGAGGAACTACAAAACAATCAAAAAGCAATTAACAAAATGTCAATAGTAAATCCGTATAGTTATGCTAAATGTTAATGGTTAAATTCTCCAATTAAAAGACAAAGTGGCTGGATAGGGAAAAAACAAGATCCAACTCTATGCTGCCTATAAGAGATACTTTTAAGCTTTCTTTATTGACACTCACAGGCTGAAAGTAAATGGATGGCAAAAGATTTTCCATAAAATTAAAATCATAGTAGATCAACTATACTCCAATAAGTTTTAAAGAAACAGTAAAAAAAATTATAAATGAAACAGGAGACATTACAGCTAGTACCTCAGAAATACAAAGGATCACAAGAGAATATGAAAAGCATTTACAAATGAAATAATTTAGAAAAATGGATAAATTCCTAGAAACATATAACTTATCAAGACTGAATCATGAAGTAATAGAAAATCTGAACAGACCAATAATGAGCAAGGAGATTGAATCAGTAATGTAAATTTTCCCAACAAATAAAAGCCCTGGACCAGATGGCTTCACTGGTGAATTTTATCAAATACTGAAACGATTTTTCCAATCCTTCTTAAACTCTTCCAAAAAAAATTGAAAAGGAAGGAGCTCTTCCAAACTCATTTTATGAGATCAGTTATTACTCTAATACTAAAACCAGACAAGGATGCTACAAAAAAGAAAATTACAGGACAAATATACAGACTTACAGATATATATACTCACAATTAAATTGGGAAAATATGGTCTAGAATTACTAGACCACACAATTATTGTGTGGGTGGGCAACTGTACCCACACTCAGCAAGTTCTTCTCTTGGCTTAGTGTCAGGGAGGTAGGCAGAAAAAGTAAGAAATTATGAGATCTGAGACAATGTATATTAGTGTTCTTTAGAAAAACACAAATAGTCCTCAGTTTTCACCCATTCCTGGAAACTGAGTCATAAAGAAGATCATGTTTCCCACTAGAAAAATTAAATAATTGGTGGTTGCATTCCTGACCAAATATTCAGCAGCAGGAAAACCATAAATACGAATGACAACATGTCTCAGCCATCAATGATAAACTCTCAAATTATTTAAAACCCTTGGCTGAAGCCCCCAGAATAGGTTGAAATATATTGCTTGTCCTAAACAAGAACACTTTGTACTTCAAAACAATAGTACAGAACAGACTGATGAATTAATAAATATTTGTTGTGTAACGCAGGAGGGCCTAGAGGATCTATCCCACGTTGAAGGTCAGGAACAGCCCCTCGTCCAAGGTAAGGAGCCACGGCTGTGCTTTGCTGAAGCAGCCATGAAGAGATGCCCCACACCCAAGGTAAGAGAAACCCAAGTAAGATGATAGGTGGTGCAAGAGGGCATCAGAGGGCAGACATACTGAAACTAGTCAATGTAATCACACTAGGACCACAGCCTTGTCTAACTCAATGAAACCAAGCCATGCCTGCAGGGCAACCCAAGGCGGGCGGGTCATGGTGGAGAGGGCTGACAGAACGTGGTCCACTGGAGAAGGGAATGGCAAGCCACTTCAGTATTCTTGCCTTGAGAACCCCATGAACAGTATGAACAGGCAAAATGATAGGATATCAAAAGAGGAACTCCCCAGGTCATTAGGTGCCCAATA
>SJYT01015654.1:86114-123316 GCA_006410635.1 Cephalophus harveyi | reverse complement strand
GTTTTCCCTACTTTCTTCAATTTGAGTCTGAATTTGGTAATAAGGAGTTCATGATCTGAGCCACAGTCAGCTCCTGGTCTTGTTTTTGTTGACTGTATAGAGCTTCTCCATCTTTGGCTGCAAAGAATATAATCAATCTGATTTCGGTGTTGACCATCTGGTGATGTCCATGTGTAGAGTCTTCTCTTGTGTTGTTGGAAGAGGGTGTTTGCTATGACCAGTGCATTCCCTTGGCAAAACTCTATTAGCTTTTGCCCTGCTTCATTCTGTACTCCAAGGCCAAATTTGCCTGTTACTCCAGGTGTTTCTTGAGTTCCTCCTTTTGCATTCCTGTCCCCTATAATGAAAAGGACATCTGTTTTGGGTGTTAGTTCTAAAAGGTCTTGTAGGCCCTCACAGAACCATTCAACTTCTGCTTCTTCAGCATTACTGGTCAGGGCATAGACTTGGATTACCGTGATATTGAAAGGTTTGCCTTGGAAACAAACAGAGATCATTCTGTGGTTTTTGAGACTGCATCCAAGTACTGCATTTTGGACTCTTTTGCTGATTATGATGGCTACTCCATTTCTTCTAAGGAATTCTTGCCCACAGTAGTAGATATAATGGTCATCAGAGTTAAATTCACCCATTCCAGTCCATTTTAGTTCACTGATTCCTAAAATGTCAACATTCTTAAAATGTCACTCGTGTCATCTCCTGTTTGACCACTTCCAATTTGCCTTGATTCATGGACCTAACATTCCAGGTTCCTAAAATCACGGAGAAACAACTAAATGAAGTAGAGATAGGCAATCTTCCAGAAAAAGAATTCAGAATAATAGCAGTGAAGATGATTCAGGATTTCAGGAAAACAATGGAGAAATGCAAAAAATGTTTACCAAGACCCTCAAGAACTAAAGAACAAACAAACAGAGAGGAATAATACACTAGAAGGAATCAGTAGCAGAATAACTGAGGTGGAGGAACAGATAAATAACCTGGAGGACAGAATGGTGGAAATCACTGCCTCAAAACAGAGTATAGAAAAAAGAATGAAAGGAAATGAAAACAGTCTAAGAGACTTCTGGGACAACATTAAATGTACCAACATTCACATTACAGGGGTCCCAGAAGGAGATGAGCAAGAAAAAGGACCTGAGAAAATATTTGAAGAGATAATAGCTGAAAACTTCCCCAACATGGGGTGGGGGGGGAATAGCTAACTAAGTCCAGGAAGCACAGAGGGTCCCAGGGAGGATAAACGCTAGAAGGAACACACCAAGACACAAGATGCATGGGATCAAAATTACAAAAATTAAAGACAAAGATAAAACATTCAACAAAGACTTCCTACTAAACACAATGCACTGTGCTACATGTTATGAACCTTGTCAAAATTAATGAGTTAACAGTTTCATTGAAGGTCATAACTTTATTTTTGCTCTTCAGTGTTATCCCTTGAGAAACCATGTCCTTATAGCCCTCTCCAAGCATGACGGCTTGTGTTTTGTTTACCCGTTGCAGCCCCCTAACCATCATCCTCTTGGAGCTGGAACAGGTGTTCTACTTGCTCCTGATGTGGCTTTCAGATCAAACCTCCTCCCTTCTGTGGACAACCCTGCACTTTTTAATCTCATTCCTCACTGAGGTTGTCATCTGTAGAAATGGTTTCTCAAGCGCACGTATCTCAAATATTTGCTCCTGATTCTGTATCTTGTCTGAGTTCCTGGCTATCAACTTACACATAGATTCTTCCAAGTCCCTGGACTCTCAATTCCTAAACCTCTCTCCTCTGTAGCTCTCCTCTTCCACATGTCTCAACCACCCTGGCCTTGTCAACACTAATAAACACAGCCCTCCTGTGATCTCAGTTCCCCTCACTCAACTCTTTTTACCACCATCTCCTTTCCTTTTCTTCCCGCACATTCTCAGTCGTTCTCTGATTTAAAAACCTGCTGCAATGTCTAATCCCATGATCCTACCTTTTTTCACGAACTTTCATCTTCTTCATTTCCTTTTTAAAGCTCCTTATTCAGCTTAAATTCCACTGTCATTAATCACTCCCATGAAATCCTCCTCAGCTCTCTTTCTCTCACTTTGCAAATCACAACAGCAGTTAATCCAACTTTCCACCCATTACACACCTACTGCAAAGCGTTTGAATGTGGTTGATGGAAAACAGGAAATCACGCGCCCGTGGACCCCTGGGAGAGTAAGCTGGAGGTATTCCCTCTGCTGCTCCCTGGAGGACCCTCCCTACTTCCTTTCTTCAAACTTCCCTTCTTCATCACTCCCAGTGGGGAACCTTCATTCTCTGTTATTGACAAAACTGAAGCTATCAGCAAAGAATCTCCAGATTCCCTTTTCATATCTTCCACTGACCAGCATTGTCCCATAAGCTTTGCCTTCACTGAACTACCAGTGTTTTTATCTAAATTTCATTCCTCCACGTGTGTACTAGGTTTATTCACCAGCAATCTTCCTGCTATTTTCTGTTTCCCCAAATTTTCTCCCTCTATTGAAGTATTTCCAACAGCATACAAGCATGTGTTACTTCTCTCATCTTCAAAAAAAAAAAAAGTAAAATCTTATTTTGATCCCACTTTCTCCACCAACCTCCACTCATTTTACTATTTCCTCCACTTGAGCTAAAACTTTCCAAAAGGTCATTTGTATTGTATGTCTACATCGTTTGCCTCCTGAATTTTTCTTTTAAACAAACAACAAAAAAAAGGTTTTAATTTTTAAAACAATTTGAAATCATCTGTGTAAAGTTCAAAAGCATGATTAAATGTTGAAAAAACTATTGTAACATTGATAGCAATTTCTGAATTACCAGGCTGATTACACTGTGATTGCTATATAGGCAGATTTTAAAAAAAAACTATGAGTATTCTATCTGTGATACTGCAAATGAAAATGACAAGTTTGAAAGGGACTGGTGCATTAAATGATAATTGTATTTATTTTTTATTTTGGACCTATACAGGTCTATTCTTGGCATCCATTGGATAGAAGTCTTTATACTTCCTTATACTTTAGGAAAATGATTTCATTAATATAACAGTAAAGATTAACAATTAATTACATAGAAAACTCTGATTCTTGTAATGGAGTTTAAACTTTTTCCACTTTAAACTGTTTCTAGATTTTAACTGAAAATAAGCAACTGATTTTTCTGAGACAAATATTTCAAAACCAGTTTCTAGCCTCAGGTTGTATGCTTTTAATTCAAAATGTTAAAAGGTCTATTTGTGAGAGCAATGTTTGATTTCATTTTGAGATAAATGAGAAGTGAAATCTGAAGCCACATTCTGAGAACTTCTAGCCTTTCCAGCTATCCTCAGTGATGCCAAACTTGAATGTTTAGAATAAAGTCAATGCTCTCAGAGCCAACATCAGGGAAATGTTTACACAGCTCTGCTTTGGGTCATATCTACCTGAGTATCACTCTTATTTTAATCTTCATAAAGCATCAGATTAAAAATTAGTTTAGAACAAAGAGCATTTCTAAAAGTAAAATTGCAAGTCACCTAGTTTCCAGTCATAATACCTATCTCAGTTTACTTCCCTTAACTCTAAATCCGGAGCTGAACTTCAAGGAAAGATAAATTTCTAAAGAAGTGCATTCACATAAACAAAACATTAAATGCTAGACACAAGCTCTCAAAATTGTGCTCTCCTTTGTCTTTATGTTTATTAAACCAAGGATTTGCCAGTAAGAGGAATACATCATTTTTATTATTCCTATATTAAAAATATTTAATTATATTGTGTTGAATCATTTAGTGTTTAATAAACTATGGTTCTGCTCTCAGGTGGCCAGTTCATGGTGGAAGAAAGTAATTATAATAACATATTTGAATAGACCACTTGCCTTTGAAACTTTACCTTTACCTGTAGGAGGTGCATACAAAAGCTGATTAGAGCTTTGACTGAAGACTATCAGTAAGCATGGCGAGAGACAGAAGAGGAGAGTGACGACAGCGGTGTTTCTAAAGCTAATAAATCATTGTTTGAAGGCAAAGAGGTGTGAACTTAAAAATATTCACAACCTTAAAGTTGAGGGTTACATTTTATTCAGTGGGAATGTTTGAGACTTCAAGTCCAGGAGACAGGAGACAGCACCTCAAGCAACCCTGAGAGAACTGCTCTGAGGAGAGGAGGGGAGGAACCAGGTTATATAGAAGTTTTGCAACAAAAGGCAGGTAGTCTGAATATCAAAAAATTATTGCAAATTAAAAAAAAAAAAAAACAGATATCCCAACTTAAGGGATTTAGCATTTTTCTTTTTCTTTCGTTTTTTTTTTTTTTCATTCTTAATTTTAGGCTTCCCTTGTGGCTCAGCTAGTAAAGAATCCACCTGCAATGCTGGAGACCTGGATTCAGTCTCTGGGTTGGGAAGATCCCCTGGAGAAGGGAAAGGCTACCCACTCCAGTATTCTGGCCTGAAGAATTCCACTGACTGTATAGTCCATAGGGTCACAAAGGGGTGGACATGACTGAGCGACTTTCACTTATTTGTTTAATTTATTTTTAATTGGGGAAAATTGCTTTACAGTGTTGTGTTGGTTTCTGATGTACCACAATGCAAATCAGCCATAATTAAACATATATCACCTCCCTTTTGAGTCTCCCTTCCTTTCCCCACTCCCACCCCATCACAGAGTGTTAGGCTGGGCTCTCTGTGTTATACAGCAGCTTCTCACAAGCCATCTATTTTACATATGGTAGTGTATATATGTCAATGCTACTTTCTCCATTCATCCCACTCTCTCCTTCCCCACTGCATCCACAAGTCAGTTCTGTACATCTGAGTCTCCATTCCTTCCCTGCAAATAGGTTCATCAATAACATTTTTCTAGATTCCATATATATGCATTAATATACATTATTTGTTTTTCTGACTTACTTCACTTTGTATAGGTTACTTCAGCCTGTACAGGCTCTAGGTTCATCCACCTCAGTAGAACAGACTCAGATTTGAGGTTAAAGCGCCTGCCTCCAATGCGGGAGACCCGGGTTCGATCCCTGGGTCGGGAAGATCCCCTGGAGAAGGAAATGGCAATCCACTCCAGTATTCTTGCCTGGAGAATCCCATGGACGGAGAAACCTAGTAGGTTACAGTCCATGGGGTCGCAAAGAGTTGAACACGACTGAGCGACTTCACCACCACCACCAATATTCCATTGTGGGTTTCCCAGGTGGCACAAGCAGTAAAGAACCTGCCTGCCAATGCAGGAGACATAAGAGCGGGTTCAAACTCTGAGTTGGGAAGATCCCATAGAGGAGGGCATAGCAACCCACTCCATTATTCTTACCTGGAGAATCCATGGACAGAGGAGCATAGCAGGCTACAATCCATAAGGATGGCAAAGAGTCAAACACAACTGAAGCAACTTAGCACACACACAATATTCCATTGTATATATGTACCACATCTTCTTTATCCATTCATCTATTGGTGGACATCTAAGTTGCTTCCATGTCCTAGCTATTGTAAATAGTGCTGCTATGAACCTTGGGGTACAAATGTCTTTTTCAATTACAGTTTTCTCAGGGTATATGCCCAGTAGTGGGATTGCTGGGTCATATGGTAGTTCTAGTCCTATTTTTTTTTTAAGGAATGTCCTTTCTATTCTCCATAGCAGCTGTATCAATTTATATTCCCACCAACTGTGCGAGAAGGTTCCCATTTCTTCACATCTTCCTCAGCATTTATTGTTTGTAGATTTTTTTGATGATGGCCATTCTGATTGGTGTGAGGTAATACCTCATTGTAGTTTTGATTTGTATTTCTCTAATAATGAGCGACGTTAAGCATCTTTTCATATGTTTACTTCAGATCTTCTACCTTTTTTTTTTTTTTGATTGGGCTGTTTGTTTTCCTGATATTGAAAAACAAATATAAGCTGCTTATACATTTTGGAGATTAATCCTTTGTCAGTTGTTTCATTTGCAATTATTTTCTCCCATTCTGAGTGTTGCCTTTTAATCTTATTTATTGCTTCTTTTGCTATGCAGAAGATTTAAAGTTTAATTAGGTCTCATTTGTTAATTTTTGTTTTTATTTCCATTACTCTAAGAGGTGGGCTAAAAGGATCTTGTTGTGATTTATGTCAGAGAGTGTACTGCATATGTTTTCCTCTAAGAGCTTTACAGTTTTTGGCCTTACATTTAAGTCTTCAATCCATTCTGAGTTTATTTTTAATGTATGGTGTTAGGAAATGTTCTACTTTCATTCTTTTACATATAACTTTCCAATTTTCCCAGCACCACTTATTGAAGAGGTTATCTCTTCTCCATTGTAAGTACTTGCCTCCTTTGTCAAAGATAATGTGCCCATGTGCGTGCTAAGTCACTTCAGTCATGTCTGACTCTTTGTAACCCTATGGACTGTAGCCCATCAGGTTCCTATACTCATGGGATTCTCCAGGCAATAATACTGAAATGGATTGACGTGCCCTCTTCAAAGGGATCTTCCCAACCCAGGGATCAAACCCACATCTCCTGCATTGGCAGGTGGGCTGTTTACCACTAGCACCAGCTGGGAAGCCCTAAGGTGCCCAAAGGTGTGTGTTTATCTCTGGTCTTTCTTATCATGTTATATTTGTCTATATTAATGGTTTTGTGCCAATACAATACTGTCTCAATGACAGTCTACAGTAGCTTTGTAGATTTGTAGCATAGTCTGAGGTCAGGAAGGTTGATTCCTCCAGCTCCGTTTTTCTTTCTCAGGATTGCTTTGGCTATTTGGGGTCTTTTGTGTTTCCATACAAATTGTGAAGTTTTTTGCTCTTATTCTTTGAGAAATACCATTGGTAGCTTGATAGGGATTGTATTGAATCTGCAGATTGCTTTGGGTAATATAGTCATTTTCGTAATATTGATCTTCCAATCCAAGAACATAGTATATCTCTCCATCTGTCTGTGTCATCTTTGACTTCTTTCATCAGTGTCTTATAGTTTTCTGCATACAGGTCTTCATCTTTTTAGGTAGGTTTATTCCTAAGTATTTTATTCTTTGTGTTGAAATGGTGAATGGGATTTTTTTTTTTTTTTTGCTTAATTTCTCTTTCTGATTTTTCATTGTTAGTGTGTAGAAATGCAAGGGATTTTTATGTATTAATTTTATATCCTGAGGCCTTACTATATTCATTGATTAGCTTTAGTAATTTTTTGGTGGCCTCTTTAGGGTTTTCTGTGTATAATATGTCATCTGCAAAGAGTGAGAGTTTTACCTCTTTTCCAATCTGGATTCTTTTTATTTCTTTTTCTTCTCTATCATTGCTAGTACTTTCAAAACTACATTTAATAATAGTGGTGAGAGTGGGAAGCCGTGTCTAGTTCCTGATCTTAGAGGAAATGCTTTCAGACTTTCACCATTGAGAATAATGTTCACTGTAGGTTTGTTGTATATGGCCTTTATTATGTTGAAGTATGTTCCTTCTATGCCTACTTTCTGGAGTAGGTGTTGAACATCATAACATCATAAATCAGTGCTGAATTTTGTTAAAAGCTTTCTCTGCATCTATTGAGATGATCATATGATCATCTCATGGTTTTTATCTTTCAATTTGCTATATCACATTGATTGATTTGCATTATTGAACAATCCTTGCATCCCTGGTATAAATTTCACTTTATCATGATGCATGATCCTTTTAATATGCTGTTGGTTTTCTGTTTGCTAGAATTTTGTCGAGGATTTTTGCAACTGTGTTCATCAGTGATATTGATTTGTAATTTTCTTTTTGTGGTATCTTTGTCTGGTTTTGGTATCAGCGTGATGGTGGTCTCATAGAATGAGTTTAAGAGTTTTCCTTCTTCTGCAATTTTCTGGAAGAGTTTGAGGAGAATAGGTGCTAGCTCTTCTCTAAACTTTTGGTAGAATTTACCTGTGAAGCCATCTGGCCCTGGGCTTTTGTTTGTTGTAAGATTTTTGATTACAGTTTTGATTTCCATGCTTATGATTGGCCTATTCAGATTTTCTATTTCTTTCTCATTCAGTTTTGAAAGGTTACATTTTTCTAAGAATTTTTCTACTTCTTCCAGGTTGTCCAAAGTTATTAATGGCCTTCCCTGGTGGCTCAGTGGTAAAGAATCCGTCTGCCAGTGCAGGAGACTCTGGTTCGAGCCCTGGGTTGGGAAGATCCCCTGAAGAAGAGAATGGCTACCCATTCTAGTATTCTTGCCTGGAGAATTTCCTGGACAGAGGAACTTGGCGGGCTACAGTCCGCAAGATCGCAGGAGTCAGATACGACTTAGCTACTAAAAAAAAAAAAAAAACAACGAAGCTGCTAAAATCTCACACTCAGTGCATAGTCCTTCTGCGCCAAGCGCTGTCCTGAGCACATTCTAAACATTTGTCTTAGTTAAGTCTTGGCCCGCTGTAACAAAGTGCATAGCTGTGTGCCTTCTAAACAGCAGTTACAGAGCCAATGTGGTCAAGTTGTGGTGAGGGCCCTCTTCCAGATCACAGACGGACTCCTCCTATCCTCCCACGCCAGAGAGTGAAGAATTCACCTTTCTTCGTCTGTCCTAACAGAAGGGCACTGATGCCATTCCTGAGAGCTTCATCCTCAAGACCTCACCTAACCCTAATCACCTCCCAACAGCCCCCTATCCTAAGACGTTCACTTAGGGGGATGGGGTCCAACATATCAATAACACAAACATTTAATCTGTAACGTTTATTCATATAAAAATTGCATCTCTGGTATTATTCTTGCTGACAGACAAGGAGAGTGAGGCATAGAGATGTTAAAAGAAACTTAGCCACGATGATAGAGTGAGCATGTGCGGGAGCTGGTGAGTTCTCACCAGGATGCACCGCAGCCTTCCCTGCAGCAGAGACGCTAATAATGATCAGAGAGAAAATACTCTGGTCACTTTAGGGATGATAATTCTAAAGAACCTTATTCTGCTTTCCATCCAATTTGCCCTCTATTAGTGTAAATGAAATAAAAATGGACCAGCATGTATAACTCAGTTGTTTTTCTTTACTATTTTCCTTCCATTAACAAGAAAAAATAAGGCAAATTGTTTGCAATTTATTTATAATAGGAGAATGAAAGTAAATCAATGCCACACATCATTAAGGTCATTTAAGAAAAGTTCTCTTCAATGTCATCTCAAACTTTATTTGAGTTGGAGAATTATTTTGTCTAGCAGAGGAATGGGCACTTTGATAAGCAAAAGCATTTAATACTTTTTATGGAATTTGTCAACTTTCAACAGGAAATTCAATGATAATTTTTAAAGGATACTCAGTTCCTATAATAGCACGTTTAGGTGGAGAAGCAAGAATTTCTCACAGTGTCCTGGGAAATTCTGGTTCAGAGGAGCTGATGACTAAAATAACTGAATCTGAAGAGACCTATGTCCTGCACAGTTTGATTCCTGCTCCTCTGACTTCAAGCATAGTTCTCCACACTCTTCTTTCTCACACACCTTCGAGCTGGTTTTTGACCAACAAAAATGAATGACAACCTATTTTCAATATTTATTTATGTGACCCGTTGAGTTAAAAAGACAGAGAAGTTAAAAGTCGAAGGACCAGTGCAAGTCAGCCTTTACAGGGCAATGCGATCCTTGATGGTCACGGTGGTTTACAAGGTGGTGTTTAGCTTTGCAGGTAAAGAAACATATTGTTTTCTAACAAAGGGGCAATAAGGCAAAGAAAAACCAATGTGTTTTATCCACATTCATAAAACATTGTTAGATAAATCCAATCCCAATTCTTACTCTTATAAACGATTCATGCATCCGTTACCTAATAAGGAGACTAGATAACAAAAATTACTTTGTTATCATGGAATTATGAAAGAGCAATTTTTATCAAGTTCATCAAAATATATGCAAACACTTTTAACGTGACAAGGGTACAACTACTAAACAAACTAAAACACTTTTTGATGGACAGCTCTGAAAGCACAATAAAAATCCTTGTTGATATAGATTTTGATGAGCTTGATAATCAAAGCTCTTTCATGACTTCTCAATTCCATGATAACAAGGTAAATTTTAGGATCAAATTAGGAGCTTGGGAGTAACATACATACACCAACTACTATATGTAAAATAAATAAATGACAGGGACCTATTGAATCGCACAGGAAACTCTATTCAATATTCTATAATAAATTAGATGGAAGAAAAGACTGAAAAATAATAAATATATATATGTATGTATAATGGAATCACTTTGCTGTGCACTGGAAACTAACATAACATTGTAAATCAACTATATTTCAATAAATTTTTTTTTATATAATCCATGGAAAGTAGCATGGACATGGGATTAAAAACATGACCTTAGAGTCAAATTATGCTATTGCTCTGTAATCTTGAACAAAATCTCTTCAAATCTCAATTTCCTCACCTAAAATGGGAGCAATAATATCATGTTCACAGAGCTTTGAGATTATGAAATCAACAACAAAACCCAAACATGTCCAGTACCTCATATGAAAAAAGTGTTTTTCTTCTTTTTTGCAGAACACTGTTTCTGACTGATGTCCCTAGGCATTCCAGTCAAAAGGCTATAAACTAAATCATCTTATTTTTCTAAATTTCCAAATCTTAATTAGTATATAGTTTAAAATCATAGTTTATTGGGGAACATTTCCCTTTATCAACCTGATAGAGTAGGCATTATTTCTTACTATTATTTCCCTTTTAGAAAGTAACTTCTCTTGAAGATCTTAAAACCCCACACAATAGTCTTCAACATAACAGTTAAATTGACTAGATAATATTAAATTACTGTTGACTTTTGATTCTCATGTAAATTCTTTAATCTTTGACCATGCATCATAAATAAAAGGCAAATGAAGATGATGCATATAACTAAATTAAATAATCTATTTAAAAATGAGAAGGACTTCCTTGGGGGTCCAATAATAAAGAATCCACCTGCCAATGAAGGGGACATAGGTTCAATCCCTGATCTGGAAGACTCCATATGCAACAGGGCAACTAAGGCCATGCACCACAGCTATGGAGGCTGAGTGCCTGGAGCCTGTGCTCTGCAACAAGGAAGCCACCACAGTGAGAAGACCACATAAGACAACTAGAGAGCAGACTCCGCTCACTGCAACTAAAGAAAGTCCTCATGCAGCAACCAGGACCCAGGGCAGCCAAAAATAAATGAATAATTAAAAACGAGAAGAACATAGCTTTAAATTATACTTGCATTTACAGCTATTTTCCCCAAGGCAAGGTTAATTGTATAATTTGGTGCAGGCAAGTGTTAACCAAGTTTTGTTACCTAATATCATAGATCACAAAATTCAAATATATACAACTTGGGGAAAGGGATTCATTTTCTTTGCTCAATTATCTGCAGTCAATCCTCCCAGCTAGTTTGAGAACAATTTAAGAAGAATTGTGTACATGTTTAAAACATGGATTTTAGGGTCAGCTCTGAACCTAATATACCTACTTTGAGAGGTGACTGAGCCTTGCTTCCATGTCAATAAAGTTGAAATGTTGGGTTTCTATCGTATGCATCTGATTTAGCTATGCAACTAGTCCAGCAGTGCTCAATAACTGCTCAGTTATTTTTTTTGACTGTGGTAAATAATTAGTTAATGTTAGGACTTTAGCTGCAAAGAACACAAACTAATGTACATATTCAACTAAGAGATTTACAAACACACAAAACACTAAACGGTCATACCACACAAGTGAATAGACTCTAACATAAGTTATTAAGAATATAAGTGATATTTGGTTTGGCACATAGTTAAAACAACAAGAATGTTAGGACTTTAGCTGCAAAGAACACAAACTAATGTACATATTCAACTAAGATATTTACAAACACACAAAACACTAAACGGTCATACCACACAAGTGAATAGACTCTAACATAAGTCATTAAGAATATAAGTGATATTTGGTTTGGCACATAGTTAAAACAACAAGAAACATCCCCATCCCACCCTCTATTCATAAAGAAGGGGCGTTAGAAGAATTTATGTCAACATAATCAACAATATGTGTCACCATTCATTAAGATCACCATAGGGCAGTGTGGCTATTGGCAACAGAAGCAACACAGAAAAGCCAGCTAGTGGCAAAGACGTGTCACTCCCCATTATTACTAAAAGCACAAAATTGAATCTCTCTTCGATGATAAAGTCCTTTCCCAGTTTAAATTTAGCACCATGCTCCTTTCTATCATGACATTTTGCATTCTGACAATTTTATATCAGATAGAATGATTTTGCATCATGAGCAGTAGGTCAGCTAAGAAAGCCAAGAGAAAAATTTTCAAAAAGATATGTATTCCCTTGGGTATTCTGTCCTTTCCTGAGAGCAAGATGAAGCTAAATAAAACCCATGACATGTGAAAAGCAAAAATATGTTATCACCATTTCAAGTTCAGGAACTTAGGTTGTTTTTATAGGAAGGCAAACCAGCACATCAGGATGGAATTAGCTGTCATCTTTGGAGAAGTTGTTAGACACATAACTCTGAGTTTAGGGCAGTACCAAATGCCCACTTAAAGACTGCTGCAGTAAAATACATTGGCAAATCCTTTATGCTTCAAATAAAGTTTTATGGACTAAAAGTCAGTGATTAAAATAAGCTTTTATTTTGTCCCTCTGATACTGCATTTCCACACTGTGTGCCAACCTATTATGTCCACACTCTGTGTAACACAATCTAAAGCAATTTACTAGCCGACATTATAAACTACAAGGCTTTCCAGTGGTAAAGAATTTGTCTGCCAATGCAGGAGACGCAGGAGATGCGGATTCAGTCCCTGGGTTAGGAAGATCCCCTGGAGGAAGAAATGGCAACCCATTCCAGTATTCTTGCTGAGAAATCCCTTGAACAGAGGGCACTTGCAGGCTGTAGTCAGTGGGGTGGGAAAGAGTCGGACACGACATTTTAGCAGAGACTCCACTCATCATTACTTGCCTCTTCTGCTGCCTTGTTTATTCATCTAAAAAGCCCTGGAAACCTCACTCTGGATTGAAACTATTACCTTGGGTGTTTGGTAGTATGTCTCCAGCTATCCTGCTGCCTGGAGAAAATCACACAAGAGTAGGTGCCCTTACAAAGCCATGGTGTCCAGTCCCATCGGAGTCCTCAGGGCAACCCAGCAAATTCCATCATGCCCTGGCCAGCGTGCTTTCTCTCAAATTATGACCAGAATGTCCAGACCTACCACCCCATCACTTCTCTCTCGTAGTTTCATTTTCTGTATCATTTAATTTTCACTTTATTCATTTCATCACAGAGATACCTTCAAAGAAGGCCTCTCTTGAAAGTCTTGCTACATAATGTGCATAAACTTCAGTTCTTACTTTCCCTCCCCTCAGTAGATGGAGAAGGAACACTTCCGCCCAAGTCAAAGCTACATACTTTCTCCTCCCTGGCCTTAGAGACTTCAATCACGTGTCATCTCTCCTTCTAGATCTGCAGAACTGTTCTTATCTTTCGCAGTGTAAATATGATAAAGTCTTCTCCATTCAAAGCAAAAAAGCACTAATCTCTGTCTTGACTTGACCTCCCTCTATGGTTATCATCCAGTCATCAGCTTTTCGGGGGGGCTGTCTGTCCTATGCTGTCCTTCATCCAGCCATGGCTTAGTCTACTGGGATCAGACTTCTGTCACCAGCATTTCTTGCCAACTGCTCTTTGTAAAGTCAACAATGACCTTCTTGATGCATTATCTAATGAATTATTTTTTGTCCTTACCCGAATTGCTTTTGGAATTTTGGAACTTGAAATGCTCTTTTGCGTTAGCTTTGGTGATTCATCCCCTGCTGTTTTGTTTTTTATCCCATCCCTCTGGCCACTCCTTTTACTCCCTAAGGGCATCTGTTTTCCTTCTGTCCATCTTTAAATCAAAATTTCCCATCACCAGCTTGAGGGCTTGTGCCAATCCCTCACCTTTTCATTGCTTCACACAAACGTGACCATGCAGAGTTATCAACAGCCCCGACCCCTTGGCTAAACTCCAAACTGACTTACCTTTTAGACATGTCTTCCTCAGTTATTCAGTGGTTTACAGCCAAATCAAAGTCAATGTGCTTAATATTTATTTACTGTTCCTTAGTCATGTTCCTTTTCTAAATTTCCTACATGGTATCTAATCACTTACATGAGCCATACTTGTGGGTCATATAGATTTCTTTCTTTCTTTCATTTATTTTTGACTACTCTGGGTCTTCATTGCTTCACTTGGGTTTTCTCTACCCACGGTGAACAGGGGCTACTCTTCATTGCGGTGCACAGGCCTCTCATTCCAGTAGCTTCTCTTGTTTCAGAGCATGAACTTAGTTGCCCTGAGGCATGTGAGATCTTCCCAGACCAGGGATCAAACCCATGTCCCCTGCATTGGCAGACAGGTTTTTAACCACTGGACCACCAGGGAAACCTTCATTCTAGCTGTCTTTGTGTAATTCATCTACCATATCAAATCCATCACAAGCTCTTACAAATTTACCTGCTAAAGATCTTGAGTTTGTGAGTTTTCCATTTATCTTAATTGCCATTGACTTTTGTGTGGCATTTATATATCATCATATCTCCCAGATTTAAAAAGAAGTGAAGGAAGGAAGGGACAGGTGGAAGAGGTAGCAGCTGGGGTGGGAAACTTTTTTGTCCATCAGATAAATGCTTTGTCTTTTTGAGTCCAGGTTCTCAAGTCTATCATAGTAGTCTCCTAAATGATTCCCTCCTCTTGCTGCCAAAGTTATAGTTCCAAGATAGAAATATTCCAGTGTACTCAGTTTAGTTAGGGCTGTCCAAACTTCTGTAATATCTAGAACTTGTTGTAGTAACCAAGCACTGGTTACATAATAGTTTAGATCAAGTGCTAATGATAGCAATTAGGCTGACAGAGGTCTTCACATCTTCAACACATAATGTCCAACACTTCTACGAGAAGAGAGATTGGACACATCCAGAGAACAGACATCTGTCTCTGCTCTTTCCATTCACTAGAACTCAGTCACATGGCCTCACTCTGTTCTGAGAGAGGGAATGACCCCAGAAGAAAGAGATTTTGGATGAGAATTATCAGCTTTTGTCTTACTTCCCCACAAATAGAAAATAAATTCAAATTCCTTCTCCTAGCACACTAGATCTGTCTACATTCCACATTACCTAGCATCTGCTCCTCCTCATTGATCAACCGATAATATGACCATAACCAACTTGTTTTCCCCAGACTCACCAGGCTCCATGATGCCTTCATGATAGCTATGATATTTTCCTCTGCCTCAGTCACAGGTTTTTCCCTCCTTCTTCTTTCCTTTAGGAAGGAAACCCTCAACTTCACAACCCAGATCAGACCACTTTTCATGACAGCTGATTGGATGTGAATGTCTTTCCCCAACGTTGCCAAGGCTCTTTACAGTGAACTGAACCAAAAGATAAGGTAGATTCAGATTTACTTGTCCACTTTTCCCATTGACTGTATACCTTGATGGAGTCCACTCACATCAGTGATTATGTAAGTAATGTTTCCTTTAATACATTCAAAATTATCTCTATGCTTATTCTAAAACTAATTAAACTCATTTTTAGACTAAAAGAATTCAACATTGAAGACAAATTTCCTATTACTGAGCATTTTAGAGATTTGCATTTGTTAATTAGATGTTTCAGATATTATCCTCTGGTAGACTCGATGGATGTGAGTCTGAGTGATCTCTGAGAGATGGTGATGAACAGGTAGGCCTGGCATGCTGCGATTCATGGGGTCGCAAAGAGTCAGACACGACTGAGCGACTGAACTGAACTGAACTGAGTCTCAGTTAGAATGCATTTCTTGAATTCTACTCATTACAAGTTCTGTAATATTAACAACTCAGAGATGATGTGCTATTGACTGATTAAGTGTATCATAGGGAGCAGAAACATACACTTATAAACACAATTACACATGAGAGAACATATACACTTGTGACTGTAAGTATTTTATATTTACGTCTTCATAAATGAAAAGCTATTTTGGGCATCTGCAATTTCATAGACCTCACATGTCTTGCAAAGAAAACTTTGGCTAGAATTTAAATAAAATCTATTTTTAAATAGTTGTTTTCCTTTGTTCTATGTGCCTAAGAAAATGAGGTGAATTTTAAATACCTATATATAAGTTTAAATACCTAAATATAAGTTTAATTATATTAACTTGCAATAATAAAATTTTACTTAAAAATCACTGAATTTATGAAAATAAAACTTTACTAAATCAATATTTTGTTATATTCATAGTAAAATATTAGATTCAGAAGACTTGAACTAAATTTCCTACCCTGCAGTTTACTAATTGTATGACATTGGGAAAATTAGTTACAGTGAACTGAACCAAAAGATAAGGTAGATTAGTTACTATAATACATAACATTCTCATTTACTAATTGGAGATTTACCATAGACTTAAGAGATCAACCCTATGGAGAGACTCTATTATAAAAGAAATAATAAAAATTTTAAATATATATTTCATAGTTATCCTTTCAATGACATGATAGGATTTTTTGTCAGACTAGTGTTGAGCCCTGGACCAGGTCATGCTTGAACTTGAGAAGGTCATTTTCCCAATTTTAATGTGAATAAACTTCTCAGTGAAGTGAGATCTCCATGCGGGTCTTTGTACGTGAGTGTGTGTGTGCAAGCCCACACATATACCATCGGCCCTCCATTTTCACAGTTCTTGGTTAGTTGAATCCATGTATATGGAACCTTGTATATCAGGGGTCATTTTATCTAAAGGTCTTGTATTCTGGTATCTGCAGGGGTCTTGGAATCAATCCTGAGGAAGTACTCAAGCACTAGGAAGTCAGTGGATGGTGACGGTGGGGTTCTTTCTGACAGGGAAGACTATTTTATACCGATAATGTTCATAATTACCAGCACAGTGATAATAAATGTCATCCTGACTTTTATTGGTTTTATTGTTGTTTTTAATTCTCTAATGACATGTTGTTGTTTTTAATTCTCTAATGACATGTCCCTAAATAGTTTGCACCCAGTGTAAACAGATATCACTGCCCCACCATTGGTAACTCCACCTTATTTATGTGTATTTATTCACCAATAAGCAGTGTTATCCAAAGACAGTTTTCTCACAATGAAGCATCCCTGTAAAAGAGATTTACCCAGCTAGCGTCCACGGCAAGGCAGCCATCCAAACTCTGAAATACATACCTAGTTTGCTCTGATATTTATCAGAGAACATCTCCTGGTTAGGGCTCAGTTACAAAGTAAAAATTTTTAAAAGACAAACTGGCACATTCCTGTTACCTCCCTCCACCCAAGAGTATATAGAGAACAAGTGTATATGTTCTCTCATGTGTAATTGTGTTCCTTCAGCAGCAGCAGCCTTGTCTATAGTAACTGTAGAAGCATCTACAGGAGGAACACTCGACTCTCTCATTCCTGTTAGAGACCATCTTTGCTGTCTTGATGGCAACACAGGCTGGCCTACTTCCACCAGTTAGTTTTCTGCTCCAAAAGTGCATCCTCCCAGCACATCATCCACAGCACTTCTTGATCATCTGCCAAGTCCACCTTCACGGAGAACCCCAGGTACCAAGCCTTGGCTCTTCTGTGCCTTTGCACAGATGCTTCTCCCTTCCTTCTGTGAGAAGGGAAGCCTCTTGATCCCTGTCCCCCCTCAGTAGGATCACTTTTCATCTGCTCTGCTCCCTGTGGACACATTGCACTAGACAGTGGCTGCCTTCTCTGTTCCTAATAAATTAATTAACAACCTCAGAGACTTAAATGGTTTGGAAGGATTCTAAAATCCTCTCACTCGATGACTTCCACTAAGTAGAATATGTTTATCCATTTCACAGGACCTATATTTTTAGATCAATGACCTTTGGGTGTATGATTCATTTGGATTTCATTTTTTCCCAGCAGGCACAGTTTCACATAAGCCTATTTAAAAACAATAAAGCAAGCAATGTTTTAAATGGAATATAATCTATTCTACACCTGTTTCCTTAGACTATTTTGATGGATGTGGATGGTTTCTGTGACAAACTATACTTCTATAATATCATCCACAACTAAAATATTGACATATCTTCCCTTAATATATCACATTAATATTTTAATTTTTAAACCAGTTCATTGAAGGTAATTTCTCGCAAAACAGCCATGCACACAAAGGATGATATTTTCAGTTAAAATGACAGAAATATTTTCTAGGTATAATTATTTAGGGCAAGAATTTTGTAGAATTTTCCCTGGTTTTCTTGTCCCTTATATAAATGAGAAATAGCACCCAGATAGAAATTGTGTTCAACTCTTTGTGACCACATGGACTGTAGCCCACCAGGCTCCCCTGTCCATGGTATTTTCCAGGCAAAAATACTGGAGTGGGCTGCCATGTCCTTCCCCAGAGGATCTTCCCAACTCAGGGATCAAGCGCACATCTCCTGCATCTCCTGCACTGGCAGGTGGATTCTTTACCACTGCGCCACATGGGAAGCCCCTCATGTGTGTTGCTGGTGGGTAACTATGAATAATTCCTGCTTAGGAGCTCATGAATCTAGGGAGTTGCTCGTGTGTTGTTTAAAAGTCAACTTGTGAGCAGCTTCTCTTAATCCAGACATTTCTGTAGAAATTGTATTCTGAAAATGTCTAGTTGGGGGATATTGCAACAGTCTTTAGCTGTAATGAATCTTTTGCTTTATATCTGTATTTTTTGATGAAGAGTGCTTCATAAGCAACAGTGACTTTAAACTTTTTGGAGTCAGAAAGTATCTTGAGCTGTTAATAAAAGCTATAAACCTTTTCAGTACAAAATACACATTACACACACAAAATGCACATTTCAAAGGGTTCTGTATTCCCCAAAGCTCAGCAGATGGGGATCCCAGATCACAGACTCCCCAGGCCCCTAAGAACAGGGCTTCTGTGTTGCAATGCTGTATGAGGGCAGAGTGTTGAGGATTATTCCATAATCATCAGGGGAATGAGAAATTTTTTGCTTGGAATCTAAACTGAAAACTGAGCTTCCCTTGAATAAACATGTGTTCTCCAAGAAATGTTTTCTTCTTTTTTAAATATTGTTTCCTGTTTTCTCTTCTCCTTGGCCACCACCACTGCTATCACGATCCTCTTAATTTTAGGCAAGGACTGGAAGTTTAGTAGGGATCTTCGTGTTTATCTGTTTCTTGCCCTATGATATCACTGCACCACGATTTTAGCATATATGTGATTGATCATATATGGAATTTAGCCTATAAGGATCGATCATCCAAGCAGAGTTATTATCACATCCAGAATCCCTTGAGAGAGTGTCCAAGCAGTTCATTTTACCTAAACAATTGCATAAAGGATGACTGACAAGACAAAGGAAGGGGTGGCAAGGGTGGGGGCTGGGAGAAAGAAACGCACACCAGATTCTGGAGGCTATCATGCAGCAGGGGCTCAGAGCAAGACTGCATCAGTGACCAGTATTCACACAACTCTCCCATTTAGTAATCGGCATACTCCAGTCCTTGGTAGGCCTACTCTGGGACCTGTTTCCTATGGTTAAAATGGCTTTCAAACAGTAAATCAAAATATCAGAGACCATCCAGCTCTTCTCAGAGAACTTCAGCTTTTCTCATGTCAAAGATGTTTAATGGGTAGGTTGTCTCACTCTTCTGAAGGCAATCACTTGAGGACTGAAATCATATCTTCTCATATGTGCCCTGACAATGCCTCTTCCTGCAATTGTGCTATGCATTTCTTTCTTGTAGCTATAATTTTTTTTAATGTATTTTTATTCCCTGCTTTTTGGTTTCTTCTAACCAACTTTAGGGCAAAGACAGTGGGGAGACAATTGAGAGGGCCGGACCTTGTAAAACTGAAATAAATGCATTGCGTTCAGTCCTCTTTACCTACAACCTGCTCTTCCCAACTGACCCTGGACACATTCCAGGCAGAATTCACAATAACACACACACAAACACTGACAAAGCCATCTGAGGAGCTAATTCCCTAGTCACTGAGGCTTCTGAATTTTACTGGACTGTAAGCTCCTCGAAGGCAGAGGCCATACCTTTTAAAAAATACATATATAGGTATCAGGGGAATTCCCTGTTTGTCCAGTGGTTAGGACTCAGTGCTTTCACTACCAGGATCTGGGTGCGATCCCTGGTTGTGGAACCAAGATCCCACCTGCTTAGCAGCTCAGCCAATAAATAAATATCAATGTCAGTGCTTAAAAGAGTAATTATCACACTGTAAGTGAACAATAAATGCTCAAATGAGTGAGTGACAAAGAATAAAAAATTTATAGTTCATTTTAGCATTGTTTTTACCTTCAAGTTTACTGAAGTGTTGGAGAGTTTTAAAGACCCAAAACAATGCTGTCATAGATTGAAAGAACATAGCCTTCGAAGCAGCAGCCTAATGGAGCAGCTCTTTTCATTTTCTGGCCCAAAGGTCAGACATCTTAATTAATATTAAATATTAGCCATATATAATTATTGGCAATTCTGCTGAGGTGTTCAGATAAATGAGCATGGAAAGAACATATGATCAGAGTAGGCTTTTCTATTTATCATCTTTGTCCTAAATAATTAAAAAATGTGTTCATTAAGATCCTCGTGGCTTTAAAATTTTTATTTTTAAAAGACAGAAACATTAACAACTTGTACTCAAAGCCTTTCTATAATTTTATCTTTAGCTGTAGAGGAGACTGCCTTATAAAAAAATCTCATTCATCTTTTGGATAATTGATACCTTTCAATGGAGTCCAGACATACTAACTTTATTAAACTCTACTTTGGGAAAAAAAAAAATGCTATTGCCTCTTTCCAATGTATGAGGAATCCATCGAACAGAGATAGCAGAGCTCTGAAGAAAATATTCTTTCAGAGAACAGAATGAGCTTGCCGATCACTAAAAATAACCAAGGATATTTATCAGAAAAAAATTTTGGCCATATAAGTAATACAAATAATCTTAGAGAAAATGTGTTGGTTTTCATCCTAGGATAATATTGAGTTTCTATGGGTATTTGTGTGTTGGCAAGGAAAGGCAGGAGGGGCACCAGTTATTTTTATATGGTTAAGCCCACAATAGCATCAAGTAATTTATCAGATGCAGTGTAAGAAGATCATTTGACTACCTGAATGTTCCAAGATTTTTTTCCCAACTCTTCAAAATAACTGAGTTGTGAGACCATATGGTGACACGCTGGCTATTTTCTAGTGTACATACCACACACTCCACTACCACCTCACCCACACACACACCAGATACTGGTATTTTTGATTTTCAAAGCAAATCTGTCTCTGAATTAAACTATTGGATAGTCCAGACTAATAAAACTAAAAAGGTGGTTGTCTAAACCTCACATCACATGGTGCTGCATACTCCCTTTCAGCTGTATGTGTGCATGGCTGCGGCTGCTGCTACTGCTAAGTCACTTCAGTCGTGTCCGACTCTGTGCGACCCCATGGACTGCAGTCATCCAGGTTCCTCCGTCCATGGGATTTTCCAGGCAAGAGTACTGGAGTGGGTTGCCATTGCCTTCTCCTGTAATTGCATAGTGATACACCAATTCAACTTACTGCTATGGGGGAAAAACACCATTTAATGAGACATGAAGACAAAGCACAATCCTGTCTAAGGGCACACACGCTGTGGACCACAGCACGGCTATGACCAGAGCAAGTGGGGGGACGGGGAAGGGGAGATGGATGGGTAAACTACAGCCTCAGGGGCGGCAGGGGTGGGGGGGTCTGGATTGACGACGATTAAGCAGACAACAGGATGAGACAGGAAATCAAAACCAATGATGAAAGCAGACACACCGTCAGAGAACTCCAACAGCAAGGAAAACATACAGAACTGTTCCTTAACAAATACTCGGAGAGAAATCAAGCATGAAACCACAGAGAAATCATCAAAGAATTTGAAATATCACTAATTAGCCAATGATGCAAATTATAAAAACAGTGTGTCAAAAGACCACAAAACAGCTGCTGCTAGGGCCTCATAAATACTGGGACATACACTTCTGAGTTGTTTTTCATTTGTGGCTTTATATATACTTTATTTCTGTTCACACTTTCTTGTTTATTTACTTTATGATCAATTACATGCTTCTGTGAGAACTTGTTCCAAGTTATGGGCTGAATATTTGGTCACAAGACAGCAAAAATAAACCTATTTAGGAAGAAATCCAGTTGGTGTGATTATTCTTATTTTAATTAAATTAGTTTACTTTTCAGCACCTTAAATATTCTCAGTGATAAAGATTGTATGACTGCCAAACATGTAATATGATTGTGACATAGCTTTCTGCATGTGACATAGCTTTTGTAGAGAAAATACGTTTTAGTCTCAACCATGTCATGGGGGCAGAAATAAGGAAGGACACAGAAAAGAGTCAAGCCACAAGTTCCTTGAGTTAAGCACTGATGTGGACTCATGGGGACCCCCAAAGCTTGTGCAGACCTGTAGGCACGTAGATGTGCATAAATACTCCCACAATCTAGGAGCGTCTTCTGTTTCTATATTTGATTAGCAAAGGTCATCCTGTACTTACTCATCGCTTCAAGTTAACAATAGCTCTGGAATGTATGCTGTACTACCAGTAATTGTGTCGTATCCTACCCACAAGAAATCATGTGAAGGGTGAAATCATCAAATTGAGATGAGATTAAGGTCAACCCCATCATAATGTCGAAAAGCAAAAATACAATTTTTTAAAAAGTCATTTTCCAAATATGAATTACAATAGAAAGAAACACAGTGTCAGGGAAACTGGGCTGTAGTTTGCGATGTGCCAAACTGTCGTGTGTCTTTGTAGGAGTCACACAGCACTTATGGGCTTCAGGCACTGTATTTACACAGCAAATGAGTGGGACGGAGTTCTCTAAGTCTCTTTCTATTTGCAGATATAAGTCCAGCTCTAGCTTTTCTATCATCTCTTTTTTGGAAGTTGTAAGAGAAACAGGCCAGTCCTGTCAGATCCTTTACTCATATGAGGTTTAGTTCAAAAGTGGAGGATGAGGAAGGCCCTGTTCCAAAGGATGATTTTATGCTTCTGCAGAAAAAGATGCTTCAGCGAGGCATTAAAACATTCTTTAATAAAAACTACTTCCCTCATGTTCACAGTCATATTTGAAAGACTGCTAAAATTCTCTACTTTGGATTAAAAAAAGTAAAAGGAGGCAGTAAAAACACAAGTTACCTGAAGAACAAATATACTAAATGAAGTTTTTAAAAATTTTAATCTCAGAAATCTTTTATACTCTTAAAAAATTTTGAGAACCCCAAAGACTTTGGTTTATGTAGGATATACACAGAGACAATGCTAGAAATTAAAAATGAGGCAATTTAAAAATATTTCTTCAGTTTAGTTCAGTTCAGTCGCTCAGTCGTGTCTGATTTTTGCGATCCCATGGACTGCAGTACGCCAGGCTTCCCTGTCCATTGCCAACTCCCAGACTTTACTCAAACTCATGTCCATTGAGTCAGTGATGCCATCCAACCATCTCATCCTCTGTCATCCCCTTCTCCTCCCGCCTTCAATCTTTCCCATCATCAGGATCTTTTCAAATGAGTCAGTTCTTCGCATCAGGTAGCCAAAGTATTGGAGTTTCAACTTCAGCATCAGTCCTTCCAATGAATATGCAGGACTGATTTCCTTTGAGATGGACTAGTTGGATCTCCCTGCAGTCCAAGGGACTCTCAAGAGTCTTCTCCAAAACCACAGTTCAAAAGCATGAATTCTTCAGCACTCAGCTTTCTTTATAGTCCAACTCTCACATCCATACATGACTGCTGGAAAAAACACAGCCTTGACTAGACAGACCTTTGTTGACAAAGTAATGTCTCTGCCTTTTAATATGCTATCTAGGTTGATCATAACTTTTCTTCCAAGGAGCAAGCATCTTTTAATTTCATGCAGCCAGCTATCCAAAAGTCTACAAGCAATAAATGCTGGAGAGGGTGTGGAGAAAAGGGAACCCTCTCACACTGTTGGTGGGAATGCAAACTAGTACAGCCACTATGGAGAACAGTGTGGAGATTCCTTAAAAAACTGCAAATAGAACTGCCTTATGACCCAGAAAGCCCACTGCTGGGCATACACACCGAGGAAACCAGAATTGAAAGAGACACATGTACCCCAATGTTCATCGCAGCACTGTTTATAATAGCCAGGACATGGAAGCAACCTAGATGTCCATCAGCAGATGAATGGATAAGAAAGCTGTGGTACATATACACAATGGAGTATTACTCAGCCATTAAAAAGAATACATTTGAATCAGTTCTAATGAGGTGGATGAAACTGGAGCCTATTATACAGAGTGAAGTAAGCCAGAAAGAAAAACACCAATACAGTATATTAATGCATATATATGGAATTTAGAAAGATGGTAACGATAACCCTGTATGCGAGACAGAAAAAGAGACACAGATGTACAGAACAGTCTTTTGGATTCTGTGGGAGAGGGAGAGGGTGGGATGATTTGGGAGAATGGCATTGAAACATGTATAACATCATATATGAAATGAATCGCCAGTCCAGGTTTGATGCAGGATACAGGATGCTTGGGGCTGGTGCACTAGGATGCCCAGAGGGATGGTACGGGGAGGGAAGTGGGAGGAGGGTTCAGGATGGGAAACACATGTACACCCGTGGCAGATTCATATTGATGTATGGCAAAACCAATACAATATTCTAAAGTAATTAGCCTATAATTAAAATAAATAAATGTATATTAATAATAATAATAAAACTTTCATGCAGCCAGCCATGAAAAATATTTCTTAATGTGTTTTAAATAATAACAAACATGCTAAGTATTGACAAATAACATATTTTATGAAAAATATATTTTCCAAACAAAAAATTGCTGAGAAGTGTGGAATTACTTTACATTTCATAAATGTCTTCAGTGTCTGACTGATCTGATTATAGCCGTGTTCTCATATTTACTTCTGTACTCCAACTATTTCAATGTGCTGCTTTAGTTGAAGCATTTGAAGAGGATTTGACCTCTCTCAGGTTTAGTTGGAAAGAAGCAGAGTATTTTAATAGTCCTTTCAGATAACTGTGGATATTCTTTTTGATACTATGCCAAAATTTAGCAAGCTACATTTTTTTAAAGGCTACTGCAATTTGGAGTTTGTTATATTAATAACTTTTTGTATTCTGATCCATTAAAATCCATTGTTTTACATTGTAATTTGAATGGATCTTCTCTTTTGCTTTATTTCGTAATTCAATATATATACTGATCATTTGAAAAATACTGGTTGCTAAACTATAAGGATCTTCCAAATTCAATATACAATATCAGAACATCATAGTCACTAATATCATCATCAATCTCATCAGAAAAGTCTTTAATAATTAAGAGGATGTCAAGCTCTCAAGTCTGAGTTTTCAAAAACTCTAGTTTTTGCTTAAAATCTTTAATTTTATCATTGACAACAATACTGTTTGGTTCACTTGGCTCATTTTCACAAAAATATCTGTCAAACACCCAAGTGTGAATAGCCACAGTTTGTCAGTTATTCTGACAGGTACTCTGTCAGGTAAAAATGTGCTACTAATAAAGAAGCAGCTAGTTCAGTTTACAACTTACTTCTTACTTCTTACTTCAGTTTACAACTTACTTCTTTTTCTAAAGAAAATCATTCTACTTTGGTATGCAAGCAGTTTTTTATGGGACCTTCCCATTTTGTCATCCAGAATGTTAAGGAAAAAAAAAAAAAAAATGCCCTCGAGGATCGAAATTTAATAAAATGTTTATTGCTTCATCAAGGACACTCTTAAATGAAGTCGACCTTTTTAAAAAAAACAGTTAACTTGTGGCACTAAAATTTACAGTGAATACTAATATATGTTGGTGTCCAAGCTTTGTTTTACACTAAGATGTCAGCAGTTTACCTATCACTGCTTTTACACCATCACTGTAGATAAACCATAGTGAAAAAGGCAAATAAGCTATAGAAATAGTTTTGACCTCATGGATCCCTTCAAATGATTTCAGAGACCTGTGGTCCTAGAGTTCTGTGGTCAGAGTTTAACTACTGCCGAAGATGAATACTCTGAGAGATGCAATCTATCAGATGACCCTGAGCAGTGAGGTCTTGGCTGGACCCCTGGAGACCTTAGCAGAAAATGTTTGACAGATGGAGGCTAAGAGATAAGCAAAAGGGAAGCACACTTACAGAAAAGTGGAAAGTCTTAAAAGCATTTCATATTTAACATCTTCTGTAGCTGAGTGTCTCCATGAGCTATTCCCTAGGACTTACTGTAGAGGGGTATATGTTATGGAAAGATGAAACGAGCAGAATCTGACAGCTTGGCTTTAAGTCCTGGATTTTCTTTGTGGACTTAAGCAAATCATTTAATATCCCTGAAAGTGTTTATTTTTTCTTCAGTAATACTGAATAAAACTATCTATCTACCTTAAATGTATGGAAAGCCCTACATTAGCAAATTACACTACAAATTCTTACACTAGCAAATTCAGTGACATTACCTAAAGATTTAAGGTCAGGAACCCAGTAATGCACAGAGGTGTTCCCTCTTCTCTATAAAATACAAAGACCTCCAGTACACTAAAAGCAGATAAACCAAAAAAAAAAAAAAAGCTGTGGTGAATCTGCTCTGAAATATTTCATAACATTTAAGTTTCCCTATGTGAGAATTATCCAGTAGTGTGGATAATCACACTCAGGTCACACTTGCTTCAAGTGTGTATATACCTAATACATAACAGATACCTTATTACTAGTGACTTCAACAGATTGTGATTTACTTTTCCCATGTAACAAGTTGTCCAAGGTAGGTGGCTGTTGGCTGGCTCTGGTTCAGCTGCTCAGCAAAGACATCCAGAAGCCAGGCTCTCCGTTTTTATGCTCTGCTACATACATCCCATTGACTGTTCATTTTTTGACTTATCACCTTATGATCCCAATTTGGCCTCTACAGGAGGCACCAAAATCAAGTGCCAGTGCAGAAGGGAAGATAGTAAATTTGGCGAAAGATTTTCTTCCTGTGTGCTTGACTCTGAGCAGAGAATCAGAGTATGTCTTCCCCACAGTCTCCAGTAACCTCTCCTCACATCTCAGCAAGCAGAACTGGATTCCACAGTCAGCTCCTCTGCACAGAAATAACAAGAGCATGGATAAGGAAGATGGGATTGGATCTGCCACAAAATGTCATATGGAAAAAAAAATTTCAATGCTGTATAAAATGTGTCATCGATTTTTAATACAAATAAAAATAAATTGATTTTTAAAATAAACCAAAAATATTTGCACTTGAAAAGGGATTGGAGAAGGAAGTATGCAGAAGTTTGATAGTGTTTTTCTTAAGTTACCAGGGCTAACAGTACTTTATTTAATTTTTGTTTCTCTATTCTCTACTTGGTCTCCTTGAGAACTTCTGAATATCAACAATGAAATGGTGCATCTCCTGCATTCGATGCTGCATGTTCCACTCAGTACCATTAAGTAAAATTGAAAACTACATTATTCTCATGTGCAGGTATTATGTCCAAAGAAAATTTATGTAACCTGGTATTATTAAATCTTCATGTCTGCCAATCCTGTGAGTCAACGACTCACATGTCACATACTATAAGAATGTTGCTAACACAGGCAAACAGCAAACCAACTTGTCTTTCAAATATAAATTATACATGTATACCTGAAATATACTATGTAACAGAAATATCACAAACCTTTCTCACATCTTCCCTATCTCTTCCTTTAATTCACAGATAACTAGCCAAACATCAACCATCTTGGCACATTTTAAGATTAGATGAAGACGATAATGTTTAAAGTACATTTGTGTCATTGGACATACCGATACTTCATATAAACTTCCTGTTGGTTAAAAAAGATATGTTTATGGTAAAATCTTTCTCATGACTATTCCATATCTGCCCTTGCTACAATAAATAAAAGGACCTAGAGCTAAATATGGTCTGTGTGTTTTAACCAGTGTTCCCATTCCTCTGGCCTTTGAGCATCACAGAGCACTATTTCTTAGGAGATTGAGCTCTTTTTGGTAAAGGACAGAGGTAGCTTGGAATGTAGTAGCTGCAACCCTGTGTCACTAACACCATCAACTCTTCTTATGAAACACTAAGATGGTGATGCCATCAATACTGAAATATGTATAATGAGTTGTTTTCCTCCAAGAGAAGGGACTAATTGTTGATAAATTAATTTTGGTCTCCTATTTGGTCCTCTTCCTTCAGGTTCTTGCTTCTAATCCATTTTTATGTTGCTACTTTTTGTGGCTCAGCTGGTTAATCCTCCTGCAATGCGGGAGACCTGGGTTCGATCCCTGGGTTGGGAAGATCCCCTGTAGAAGGGAAAGGCTATCCACTCCAGTATTCTGGCCTGGAGAATTCCACGGACTGTAAAGTCCATGGGGTCACAAAAAGTCAGACACGACTGAGCAGCTTCACTTCACTTTTTGAAAAACAGAAAAATCACCTAATTAGCTCAACATTTTTTTTAAGATTTTTTTTAATGTGGACCATTTTTAAAGTCTTTGTTGAATTTGTTACAATATTGCTTCTGTTTTTTATGTTTTTGTTTTTCAGCCATGAGGCATGTGGGATCTAAGTTCCCCAACCAGGGGTCATACTTGCACCCCCTGCATTGGAAGTCTCAACCACTGGACCACCAGGGAAGTCCCTGTTTTTTAAAAGATTTTATTGAAATATAGTTGGAAAATTCTGAAAGAGATGGGAATACCAGACCACCTAACCTGCCTCTTGAGAAATCTGTATGCAGGTCAGGAAGCAACAGTTAGAACTGGACATGGAAGAACAGACTGGTTCCAAATAGGAAAAGGAGTCCGTCAAGGCTGTATATTGTCACCCTGCTTATTTAACTTCTATGCAGAGTACATCATGAGAAACGCTGGACTGGAAGAAACACAAGCTGGAATCAAGATTGCCGGGAGAAATATCAATAACCTCAGATATGCAGATGACACCACCCTTATGGCAGAAAGTGAAGAGGAGCTAAAAGGCCTCTTGATGAAAGTGAAAGAGGAGAGTGAAAAAGTTGGCTTAAAGCTCAACATTCAGAAAACGAAGATCATGGCATCTGGTCCCATCACTTCATGGGAAATAGATGGGGAAACAGTGGAAACAGTGCCAGACTTTATTTTTTTGGGCTCCAAAATCACTGCTGATGGTGACTGCAGCCATGAAATTAGAAGACGCTTACTCCTTGGAAGAAAAGTTATGTCCAACCTAGATAGCATTTTCAAAAGCAGAGACATTACTTTGCCGACTAAGGTCCGTCTAGTCAAGGCTATGGTTTTTCCTGTGGTCATGTATGGATGTGAGAGTTGGACTGTGAAGAAGGCTGATCGCCGAAGAATTGATGCTTTTGAACTGTGGTGTTGGAGAAGACTCTTGAGAGTCCCTTGGACTGCAAGGAGATCCAACCAGTCCATTCTGAAGGAGATCAACCCTGGGGTTTCTTTGGAAGGAATGATGCTAAAGCTGAAACTCCAGTACTTTGGCCACCTCATGCGAAGAGTTGACTCACTGGAAAAGACTCTGATGCTGGGAGTGATTGGGGGCAGGAGGAGAAGGGGACGACCGAGGATGAGATGGCTGGATGGCACCACTGACTCGATGGATGTGAGTCTGAGTGATCTCCGAGAGATGGTGATGAACAGGGAGGCCTGGCGTGCTGCAATTCATGGGGTCGCAAAGAGCCGGACACGACTGAGCGACTGAACTGAACTGATAGTTGATTTATGTGTTAATTTATTGTGTTAATTTCTGCTGTACAGTAAGGTGAAAAAATATATATATATTCATATTCTTTTCCATTATGGTTTATCCCAGGATATTGAATATAGTTTCCTGTGCTATACATAGGACTTTCTTGTTTATCCATTCTATATATAACAGTTCGTATCTGTTAATCCCACACATTTTTAAAACTATGTTAATTTTGAAATAATTGTAGACTCACATGGAATTGCGAGAAATAATTCAGAGAGATCCCATGTGGCCTTCATCAAATGTCCACCAACAGGAAAACTATGGTAATGCAAAAATACAAAGCAAAGCCATATCACCAACAGCATATTGCTGTTGATACAGTCAAGGTTCTCACCAGGGGGATCTCTCATGTTGCCGTTAGTAGCAAAATACACTCTCCCTAACATCTGATAACCACTCATTTGTTCTCCATTTATGTAGTTTTGTCATTTCAAGAGTGAGACTTAAATGAGAATACAGGTGACAAGAGTGAGATTTAAATGAGAATACAGCCAATCCTTTTGGGACTTGCTATTTTTCACTCAGAGTAAACCTCTGGAGATTCATCCAGGCGGCTCCGTGTGTCAACAGTTTTTTTTTTTTACTGCAGGATAATATTCTAACGTATGGATGTACTGCTTTGTTTAGCCACTCACCTGGGTTGTTTCCAGTTATTAGCTACTTTAAATAAAGCTACTAGAAATATTTGTGTGAAGGTTTCGGGGTGACTACACGTCTTCACTGCTCTGGGATAAATGGTCCAGAATCCAGGTTTTCCTGCTGGCCCCCTTGGCTGTCAAGTTGGAGAAGGGTCCTAGACTGCAAGGGAGGGTTGAGGGCCTGGGTTTCCAGTGCGACTCGGCTGGGACTGATAAGAGGGCCCTGCTACGGCTCCTGTTTGCCCTCTGCTAACAACTCCACTAGCACCACTAAATCAACACTGCCAGCACCATGTGGACCCCTCACCACCCAGTGAGATCAAAGCCCCAGGTCCCTCCCCAGCTCTCTGATGTTACCCTGGGAGGTAGATGGGCGCTTCCTCACGGTCTGGCTGGGGTGGACAGTTGGGTTTCCCACTTGGCCTTTATGGGTGTGAATGAGGCCGGAGTCATACCTTTCCTGTGTATGACTGGCTGAACGTTTTCTGTCTTCAAAACTTCTCCTCTCCTGGTCTTTTGGCTGGAGAGAGCAAGCTTCTCTTTGCAGGTTTATCTATTTATTCATTTGTCTGTTGGTGTTTCTGGGGCTGGTTTACTCAGCTCTAAGTCTGGGTTCAGTTCAGTTCAGTTCAGTTCAGTTGCGCATTCGTGTCCGACTCTTTGCAACCCCATGAATCGCAGCACGCCAGGCCTCCCTGTCCATCACCGACTCCCAGAGTTCACTCAGACTCACGTCCATCAAGTCAGTGATGCCATCCAGCCATCTCATCCTCGGTCATCCCCTTCTCCTCCTGCCCCCAATCCCTCCCAGCATCAGAGTCTTTTCCAATGAGTCAACTCTTCGCATGAGGTGGCCAAAGTACTGGAGTTTCAGCTTCAGCATCATTCCTTCCAAAGAAATCCCAGGGCTGATCTCCTTCAGAATGGACTGGTTGGTTCTCCTTGAGGTCCAAGGGACTCTCAAGAGGCTTCTCCAACACCACAGGTCAAAAGCATCAATTCTTTGGCACTCAGCCTTCTTCACAGTCCAACTCTCACATCCATACATGACCACAGGAAAAACCATAGCCTTGACTAGATGGACCTTAGTCGGCAAAGTAATGTCTCTGCTTTTGAATATGCTATCTAGGTTGGTCATAGTGAGGCAAAAAGCAACCTCGAGCCACTTATGGCCATGCTGTTTCAGCATCCTGAGGTTCTTAGCTGGGCTGCCTTCCTCTCTCCACCTTTCAAAGTCTTCTGAGGTTTGTCTTACATATAAATGAACAGGGTTTAGTTTTACTTAATGGGAGGAATCAGGAAAAACATGTTTACTTCGTCCCTCTAGAAGAAGTGCAGCTCCATGTTTTTCAAGGAATAGGAATTTTTGTTCTGTCTGGCATGCAAGCCTGATTCAGTTTACATACCACACACTTCTCACTGCTTCACAGAAGAGGAATCTTTCACTTACTCTTAAAAATAATGAGTGCCTGTTTTTTAGCATTTCTTTTTCTTTTTTGAGCCTTAATGCATAATCTTTGTGCCCCTCTTCTCTGTACTTGTGTGTCAAAGCCAGCACAAGCCCACCCTCAGCCTCCACATCCCACTCTGGCTTCTCACTATTTGTACAGCAGCTCTATTTGCACTTATTATTTTGTCCTTTATTACGTATCTTATTTCTAGCGACTTTTGTTATTTAATGACTTTCCCACCACCTCCTTGACCTCGTAGAGATTTTGCTTTTACAATCTTTCATGTGACTTTTTATCTCTTAAAAATACTTCCTTAAACCCCTATTTACTTTCATATAAATGATGCAGTAGTTTCTGAACTATGTTGTAAATATACTTCAATGCAGGGGATGAGGTTTCAGTGTCTAGGCCAGGAAGATACCACATGCCACGGAGCAACTAAGCTGGTGCACCACAACTACTCAAGCCCACAAGCCCTAGAGTCCATGCTCCACAACAAGAGAAGCCACCACAATGACAAGTCCATCTACCACAACAAAGAGCCCTGGCTTGCTGCAACTAGAGAAAAGCCCGTGTGCAACAACAAAAAGCCAGCTCAGCCAAAAATAAGTAATAAATTAAAATTTAAAAAACAGATCTGGTATTTTCAAGATAAGATTAGAATAACACACATAGCTTCCTAATGTATCTGAGCACTTGGAAATTCCATGCGGTAATTTACTTAACAAATTTTCTGAGCCCATCCCCCCCAAAATAAAGCAAACACTGCCTTTGAGTTAATATTTGTATTTTACAGATGAGAATCTGAAGCTGCAGATAAAATCAGCTAAAAATAAAAAGGTTCAGGGGTTATTAATCAAGCATAAATGACAATGACCATATATTAGCAACTTATCCAACAAATAACTTGTGATTGACATATATAACCAAAGTCTCTTAATATAGCATACTGTTAGATTCTATTTATATATAATTCTTAGTATAATTTTTTATTTATTAAGCTCCTTCTTGTATCTGCTGCCTTGAATATCTGATGATTTATTATTTAAAATTTCAAGTTGTTGCCCATTTTTTATGTGTTTTTTAACATTCTTCCAAGTTGTAGTAATAAACACATTTAAGGATTATTTTTATCTAGTAGAAAATTTGCACCAGTGAAAATAAGAACCAGAATAATTTGTAAAACTGATTCTCTGATTTTTTTTTCTTTTTTTAATGTTTATTTGGCTGCACCAGGTTTTAGTTGCCATGTGGAGGATCTTTAGTTGCTGCACGTGAGATCTACTTCCCTGACCAGGGATTGAACCCAGGCTCCCTGAATTGGGAACATGGAGACTTAGCTACTGGACCACCAGGGAAATCCTTGATTGTCTGATTTTGATGAAAAGTTTTAAAGGGGAAAAAAAGGACTTGAGAGACAAGAAGTACTTTACGCCTCAAGAGTAAACATAGCTTTCAGTCATGAATTTGTTCCACTATTAAGTACTGGCTTCTTTATGTAAAGTCAAATGTAAAGCAAATATATATCAAATCATATTTTCCATTGATGTTTATAATTATTAGAGGCTATTGCTACAAAAAAAAAATCTCAAGTTACATAGACATTTTCAAATAAATACATTTTTGAATAGCCACTATGTGCTGTTTAGGTTAGGAGTTCATAAAGAAAATTTTAGAAGGGGAGAGGAATAAATTAGGAGCTTGGAATGAATATCTGTATACACTACTATATATAAAATAGATGCACCAAAAAATCTACTATATAGCACAGGAAACTGCTCAAATATACTATAATAACCTATAATGGAAAAGAAACTGAAAAAGAATATATATATATGTACCTATATATGTGCATATATGTAAATATATGGCTGAATCACTGTACTGTACATCTGAAGCTACAACAATAGTGTAAATCAACTATACACCAATTTAAAAAGTTAGACTAGTACTTAAAAATAGCAATAAGAGTTCCTTGTATTTTTTTTTAATTTTTTTTTTTTTTTACTTTATTTTACTTTACAATACTGTACTGGTTTTGCCATACATCAACATGAATCTTCCATGGGTGTACACGTGTTCCCAATCCTGAACCCCCCTCCCACCTCCCTCCCCATACCATCTCTCTGGGTCATCCCAGTGCACCACCCCCAAGCATCCTGTATCCTGCATTGAACCTGACATCTTCACCATTATTTCATTTAATTTCATCCTCAAAAAATTCTACATATTAAGCATTACAGTTATTTTAGAAACTTCCACATTCACTTTGGAAATCACTTTCTTTGCTAACCAGCAGATTTTCTGTGTATTCTAAATGCCCATTCTCTTTGAGATAACTTCATCATATACACAATCTATCCTTATATTTGCACATCTGTTTTAAGCCAACATGGCTTAAAAGAAAGACAGTAAAGAACCTGCCTGCAATGAAGCAGACCCAGGTTCAATACCTGGGCCAGGAAGATGCCCTGGAGTAGGAAATGGCAACTCACTCCAGTATTCTTGCTTGGAGAATCCCATGGACAGAGGAGGCTGGATCACAAAGAGTCCACAAGATCACAAAGAGTGGAATCATCTGAAGTAACTTAGCACGCAAATGCCAACATAATCCAATATTTATTTAGTTAAATAAACTGAATGAAAACTCTTGACTTATGAGTCCATAAGTTGCCCATACTTTAAGTTTCCAAAAACTTCTAAGAGTTCTTAAATAATGTATTATCAACCAGCTGTTGTCATCTACAACATCCATATTATAATAATGGTCTGATGATGCCCCATTGTGTTTGAATTGCCACAGAGATCACCAAAGGGGTCAGGTTTTTCTGTGCAGGGTCTCAGCAGTGAACCTGGTATGGTTCTGCTCAGGACCCTCATTCCCTCTAACTGGTCCCTTTTCCTCAGAGTGGACTCACGGATACCTCATGGGAAACACAGACACCTAAGCACCTTTCTAAGTCAAGCAATGCTCTAAACTCACCCTAAAAACTAGGAAAGAGAAGCCAGCCATCCTCTCAACCAACATCAGAAATGCTGACCCTCCTCCTCTGGCATCCCCAAGGAGACTTGACAACAGCAGCAAAAAAAAAAAGAAAATCTCCTCTGAATTCAATACTCTGCCATCAGTCCTAAATGCTCCTCTCCCTCCACTCCCCGAAGTAAGTAGAACTCTGTGTCCCGAAGTCTCTCTTTCCATTTATCATCTGCCAGAAAAGCAGGACAAAGAGGGAATGATAAAATGACACAACTTGCTTTCTCCTCTGGTGACCTTTTCCCTAGAAACGGTTCATTAGCCAAATTGAGAGAAACCAATCCATAAAAATCATCCTGAGGTTTTGAATGTGTAACATCCCTGAGAGCTGCAGCATTGGACCATACTGCCCCCTAGAGATCTTTGGTGGGTACGGCACGAATGGGTTCAGTTCAGTTCAGTTCAGTTCAGTCGCTCAGTCCTGTCCCACTCTTTGCGACCCGTGGACTGCAGCACTCCAGGCTTCCCTATCCATCACCAGTTCCCGGAGCTTACTCAAACGCATGTCCATTGAGTCGGTGATGGCATCCAACCATCTCATCCTCTGTCGTCCCCTTCTCTTCCCTTCTTCAACCTTTCCCAGCATCAGGGTCTTTTCAAATAAGTCAGTTCTTCGCATCTGGTGGCCAAAGTATTGGAGTTTCAGCTTCAGCATCAGTCCTTCCAATGAATATTCAGGACTGATTTCCTTTAGGATGGGCTGGTTCCCTGAAATAAAAGGTTCTGTGTCTTTCAAATATATTTGAAAATTTGCTGAGACACATCCCTCGATTTGAAAGGTTTGTGTCCTTGTTTTCCAATTCCATTGAGAATGAAAAGGGAATTTGCTGGTATTTGTTGAGAGAATAAGAGGCTTCCTCTTCCTGAAATTTACAGTGTGTTTAAACTTCTGTATGACACAGAAATCTCATGGAAAAGAGTATGAAAGCTATTCTACCTGGGATGCAGCTATGTTTAGATTGAGAACAATTTACTGTAATAGCATTTTTATTTATCTGTGAAACGTTCTGCATAATGCCTGGCACATAAGTGCTTAGAATATATTGAAGGAAGGAAAAACAGATGGAAGGAAGGAAGGGAAAGTTACAGTATGAAGTGGCCGGTGTGAGATGCAAGACAGAAATATTGTGGGGGCAGGGGAAGAAGAGGATTAATTTCTCGTACCAAGCTGGACTGTGCTTCCAACATCCTGTGCAGCCTGCTCCCTCAGTGGCCCTGTCTCAACTCATCCTATCTTACCCCCATCCCACCAGCTTTGTATGCTCTGGGAAGGAGATGACTGTGTTTTGAAGGAAACAGCTGTGTCTACCAGCTCTGCTGTAGGAAACATACCTACCAGCTGATGGAAGAAAAGCAGGAGCTGCAAGGCTGACAGAAAATTGCTGGAGGACACAGCAAGAGGGCAGGCAGCCAGAGGAGTTGGGGGTCACCCCAGGAGAGTAGCAAAAGCCATGGATATCAAAACAGAGGAAGTAAAGATCTTCAGACAGACTCTCGTGCTTGTCCCCTCTCAAGAAATGCAGGTAGGATGAATCCTGAGTAATGGAGAGGGTTCCAAAAATGAAACACAAAATTTTCTGCATGTCAAGTGTACAGTGGCTCAGATTTTCAATCCCAGATTTGGGATTCTGTTAAATAACTTTACTCTCAGTAGCAAGTGAAGCATGAAGAATTTGAGTTCAAAAGTGATACTTTTCTATGTCATTTTATTTTTCACTTTTTTTAAAGATATTTTATATGGACTATTTTTTAACTTTTTATTGAATTGGTAACAATATTGCTTCTGTTTTATTTTTTGGTTTTATGGCCACAAGACATATGGGATCTTTTCTCCCCAACTAGGGATCAAATTCATACCCCTTGCTTTGGAAGATAAGTCTTAACCACTGGACCACAAAGGAAGTCCCTCTTATTTTAAAAATAATACTTTAGTATAGTCAAAAAACTTGTTCTCTAATGATATTTAAAATTTCAGAAAAATCTAGACACAGAGCAATGATAATTATACAAAGAAACATTAATATTCAGTTTTATTTTTACTCAAATCAGAAAATAGATGAGTTATAAATTTGAGTGAGTTGCTTGTTTTGATATTTTCAATTCTCATTAAACTTATTGCACTGTTATATTTTCACAGGAAAAGTGCAGAGAAACAAGATTTACAAATGAATATTGGTAAAAATGGGAAACTTTGATGGAAAACACACTCATATTTTTTAATAAACTGAAATAGATTTTACAAATACATTTTCCACAGTGATTCTCTGAAAAATTACTTTAGTTACCAATAAATTGTATTAAATTACAAAAACTTTTCTTAGTG